>JACYVW010000023.1:0-574164 GCA_023065735.1 Coffea humblotiana
AGTTAACGTATCCAAAGAGCACTAAATAAGTGTCCAATCAAGAAAGTTTCTATTTTTTTGGCTAATATAGAGAAATTTGGAACAAAATTTATCCTAGAATTTTTTTGTTACGCTATGTTTAATTAATACAAAGTAATAGTTAGGAAAAAAGCCATTAAGAAGGGGAAAAACTCAAAGAAATAGGCAGGAAATAATAAATTTTGCTTTATATGTTGTTTGTTTAAACCATCTAATGCTATTATTATTTTTTGGCTATTTAAAACATACATAAGTAATTAAAGCTCACCATTATTTTTCACCAAGACTTTATATGTTGTTTGTTTAATCATCTATTGCTATTATTACTTTTTAACTATTTTAAAACGTATGCAAGTATTAAAGCTCACCATACTTCGTTTTCTTTTTCAGTAATTTAGAAAAATTTTGAACAATATTGGTATTAAAATATTCAATTGAATCTGGACAAAATTATAATAAATTTTTTTTTCACGCAAGTAATTAAATGATGCATAAAAATAGTAGCAATGAATTGCTACAAAAAAGTGTTATATAAGTGGACACTAAAGGGACCCTTTATTTATTTATTTATGGTAAGGAATGTAGACAAAGCTCACCATACCTTTTCTTCTTTTCCAGTAATGTATAAGAATTTCAAACAAAATTGGTATTAAAATATTCAATTGAATTTGGAACAATATTATACTAATTTTTTTTTTTTAATTTGTGCAAAAAATACTATATAAGTGGCCACCAGGGGACCCTTTATTATTATTTTATTTAGCAACGAAGAAATAAATAAATGGTGCATAAAATAGTAATAGTTAATATATCCAAAGAGCATTAAATAGGTGTCGAATCAAAGAAGCTTCCAATCTTTCGCTAATATAGAGGAATTTGGAGGAAAATGTATCCTATTTTTTTTGGTTAAATTATTAAATTATGTTCATTAATAGCAAGTATCTTTCATTAATATAGAAAAATTTTGAACAAAATTTATCCTGGAATTTTTATTTACACTATGTTATTAATACAAAGTAATAGTTAGGAAAAAGCCATTTAAGGAGAGGAAAAACTCAGAGAAATAGGCAGGAAATAATAACTTTTGCATTATATGTTGTTTGTTTAATCATGTGACGACCCACCTCCCCCTAAGAGCGTACCCAATGGTTTGGCGGACCGCCTGCCCAACTCTCGTCAGTACTCACTCACGTAATCGAAATTTACCAAATATTAACCTCAACAATGAGAGTAATAACAATTACAACCTTAGATATATACAATCGTGGACATCAAATGTCCATACAATCTCTAAATACAGCCAAGGAGTCAAGCTTATAAAATAAAACCTAACCAGCCCGCTAAAGAGCTAAGAAGCGCCTACGTGAGCAACTAACAAAATTTAAACAAAGTCTATGTCTTCTCCAATTCCCACTCTCACGTTCTTACCCCTGTAAGGAAAACAAATTCACGGAATGAGTTAGAAGCCCAGTGAGGTTCCAAGAAAACATGCAGTAAACTAGCAAGCATGATATAATGTATAGCAAAGCAGGTACTCAAATACATCATGCAATAGTGTATGAAAAGGAACACGTTCATGTCAAAGGATATAGTCTGCTCTCAAGAGCAGGTACCACGGCAGCTTGTCCAGGGTCCGTTAACTCTCCGTCAACCATGAAAGTATAATGTCCATAAATCATCACTAAACGTCAATCTCCGTCTACCAATCATCCCCCTACGGGGCCCGGACGCCAATCAAGTACCCAGGGTTTGTCAATCTCCTCGACCAAGCCCTTGCCTGCTTGATTCGACCAACTAGCCCTGGGTTGGGCTTATAGCCCCAAGTATTCAAGTATTCATGATCTGGGTCTTAAGTATTCAAGTATTCAAGATTTGGGCTTAAAGCCCCAAGTATTCAAGTATTCATGAGTGGAGTCGTTGGCTGTGACCCAACACTCACGCAGGTAATGATTGGAGACGTTAGCTGTCACCTAACGCTCCGCTCCGTATTCAAGCATGTCACGAGTTCAAGTCATGAATTCAAGTCACGAGAAAACAGGTTAGGAACTTCGTCCTTTACCCAACCTTACCCGACCATTTTAAGGCTGATCTCAAGCAAGAGGTCCAATGAGGGCTCAGTTCAGCTGTTACCGACCTACATTCACGCATACGCATGAGTAACCCAAGTTCCCACTTACCGGACGTCTCGGATAAGGGTCCATGGGCCCAGTTCAACCGCTGCAAGAAGATATACAGCCGGTCTACAATCATGCACATGTACATGCAAGTCCGCACGCAAGATCAAGGTATTTCAAGTTCATGGAGGTCGAGTGCACATGAGGACACACTCACCTGGCCATGATCAAGTCACAAGTAAGCTCAGCATATCACGTTTTCAAGCATTTCAGGTATTTTAAGTCAAGATACATGTTACATGTAAATCAAGTTACTTGTACATGCATAAACGAGATATTAAAAGTTTAGTCGAGTTAGGTCAAATGCGATAAAGTACACACTAGCCTAAGAAATGACAATCAAGTGCTTAGCAATTTCTTACAACAATGAGCATGGAACATGCAGTTGGAACACTCACTAGTTCAAACAGAGCAACGTTAAACGTTCGTCTCCAGGTTATTTGCGTGTTCACCGTCAAACCCTAAGAGCAACCAAGATAAAATATTATGGACCAACCATTCAAAACTTAGGTGAACGAAGTTCACATGTTAGACTCAACTATGAGCCATACACCTATCCAAGTTGGCCTCTCAAAACACAAAGTTCAAAGACAAATTTGAAAGTGCAAGTCAAGGAAAATCTAAGTGCATTCTAGGGCAAAGATTCAAGTATGATTTTGGAGTGGAATGAGAGCATTTAGACCTAAGAAACATGAGCAACCAAAGAGTTCCACATTTCATTTCATTGCTGGAAATTTCCAGCAGCCAAACAGTGAAGAAATCAAGGCGGTTCACCCTTTTAAAGTTATTGGATTCACTCCAATTCAACACACCTTTGTAGTTCAAGGTTTTAGCAAGTGATATGAGCAAGATTGAGTCCAAAAAGGCCACCAAATAAGGGGACTTTAAGGCTAAAATAGCAGGGCAACTAAACTGCCATACAACCAGAATTTTATTTGAAAAGAAACAAGCACAACGTGAGGTTTTCACCTTCCAAAACTCATGGTTTTCAGTAAAGTTCAACACACAAAATTCCTAACCAATGTTTGGAACAAGTTTTGGCCAGAACTCATCATGAAAAGGTTGGAGAAAACAAGGTAAAAGGCTTCACTATCCATTCAGCCAACAATCAACAATCGCAGCTAGCAAATTAGAGAAAATTACCAATGAAAACCCTCCATTTCATCTAGAATTCAACACATAAGTAAGGCTTAAAGGTTTACCAAGTATCTTAGGCAAGTTTACCATAAAATCAGCCCACAATTGAAGAAAACAAGCTACTTCCGAAATTGGACAGCATTTCCCCCTATTTTCCTCTAAGTTTCCTTCCAAACTCAATGCTTATCTTCCTAGCAATCCATCCTCAATCACAACCACAAGTTATAGGCTATAAAGGACACTTGTTTAAGGCCACAAAGCCACCCAAATTAGACCAATAATCTAGCTCAAAAGCAACCATAATAAAGCTGGAAAAATGTAACCCTAAGCTGAAATTTACTACTACAAGCTGAAATTTTCTATAATGATGCCAAAATAACATATAAAAGCTAGAAAATTCACGTGGCAAAGCTAATAGATCATAGCCAAGCTCAAATCAACATATTAAAACTGAAATTTCTCACTCAAAGCTGGAATTTTCCAATCACCACACAAACCATGAAATTTTCCATGTAATCTACCAAAATCAAACCTTAAATCCACTCATATGCAAGTAATAAAAGAAAAGATGGTTTCTTGATATGGTTACCTTGAAACCCTAAGAAGACATGAAAACCAAGAGCTTCTTTCTCCCAAATCTCTCCACCAAAGTCCTTAATCCTTCCTAGATGTCACCTTCTATGGGGTAGTTTGCAAGCTTAAGATGAAAACTCAAGGATTCAAGCAAAATTGGAAGGTTGAAGATGAAGTTTTTCCTCTCCTTTCCCCCTCAAGAAACTCAGCCAAGAAGAGAAAGAATGAAGGGTTGCTTTGGTCAAATTTTGTTTTTATTAAAGGCTAAGAATGGTCTTAGTCCAAGTCAAAGTTCCATGGCTTGGTTGACAAGTGGCTTCCAAGGGTTAATCCCCATCCTATTGTCTTCCAATTACTAAGATATCTAGCCAATCTCTAATTATCCCTTAACAGCTTATAAAATAATATCCTTTTATACAAAACTCCTCCTAATCTTCAAAATTTATCGCACACACCTCACTAGTGGGTCCTACTTCCATAATGCACTACGAACTTAACATGCACTAACTTATAGAAGAAAAATGTTTTAAAACTTGACTCACTTATAAAAATATCTAGGAAATTAAGGTAATAAAGTAAAGTAAATAAAATGTATTCAAAGAAATAAAATAAAATAAAATAAAATAAATTTTTTCGAGTCCTCACAAATCATCCATTGATATTAATATTTTTTTGGCTATTTAAAATGTACATAAGTAATTAAAGCTCACCATTATTTTTTACCAAGACTTTATATGTTGTTTGTTTAATCATCCGTTCCTATTATTACTTTTGGATTATTTAAAACTTATGCAAGTAATTAAAGCTCACCATACTTCATTTTCTTTTTCAGTAATATAGAAAAAATTTGAACAAAATTGGTATTAAAATATTCAATTGAACTTAGAACAAAATTATATTACAATTTTGTTTTTTCATGCAAGTAATGAAATGATGCATAAAAGTAGTAGCAATGAATTCATGCAAAAAGTGTTATACAAGTGGACACTAAAGGGACCCTTTATTTATTTATTTATTGTTGGTCAGGAATGTAGACAAAACTCACCACATGTCTTTTCCTTTTCCAGTAATGTCGAAGAACTTCGAACAAAATTGGTATTAAAATATTCAATTGAATTTGGAACAAAATTATACTAAATTTTTGTTTGAATTTGTGCAAAAAGTGTTATATAAGTGACCACTTAAGGGACCTTTTATATTTTTTTTTGGTCGGGAGTGTAGACAAAATTTGGAGCAAATTTTTTGGTGAGGAATGTAGAAGAAATTTGGAGCAGAACTCGTACTAAAATGTTAATCTAAATTTATATTTTCCTAATGGCTAAAAAAACATAGTATTAGTCCAAGTTTCAAAATATTAATAGTTATATAGTTATCAAAAGAAAGACAAAAAAGCAAAAATTTGGAGCAAAAGGCAAGATGAAAAGTTTCAAAATATTAATATGGCCTTTATGGAGGAGAAACAATGGAAACAAAAATTAAGCTGATACAAACTAAATTTGGTAGATGTAAGGAAATATAGAGGAGGAAAGCATGAACAATAGATCATCAATTATAAAAACAAAAAAAAATCAATGGAGTAGGACATATCTTGGAAGTTACAAAGTACACTACTACTATTATAAGATCAAGAAGAGGAACATAATATCAAAATTGCCCCCGAGATTGGGAGCAAATCACGATCGAGTCGGCAGAGCACACGGGACGACACGGCACTGTTCCTCAGCCTCCCGCACTTTTAATAGGTAGGATATGGACACAAAGATGGTCAAATATTTAAGTACTGTTTTAATGACCTTATATTAAAACTGAAGGTGACGATGGGCCATGCTTGACGCTTGCTCAAGTACAATCACAGAAATAGCATGACTAGACAAGAACTCATAAATATTCAAAAGGATATTTCATAAAATATTTTGAATAGACGAAAACTCAAAAATACTTTAAACATTTTTTCTAACAGTTACAAGGTGGACACTCGTTACAATACCTATTTCATGTTGAATCCATCATGTGAATACTCATATAAACAATTAGCATTATCTTTTGTATTGATATACTTTTTATTTAATTTTATTTTTTCAAAAAATCAACAAAAACACTAACAAGTACTTTTTTTTTTCAAGAAACAGGGGGTGGGAGAATTTGAGAAGCGATAAAAGGGGAAAGGAGGGAACTAGCCAGATAACCTTTAACCCTAGAGGCTTAATGGTTAACCATTAGACTAAAACCTTCTCATCAATTAAGTCAAATGCTTCATATCTATAGGATTAATTACACTTTGCCCCCGTAAAAGTGGAGTTACCAACACTTTGCCCTGACCATGAGAACAATCTACATTTTGTACCAAAAGAATATTACATCCTTATTGGTAATTGTGAATTGTTGCTGACGTCTGGTAAATTGATACTTGGACAATTATGCCTTTAATATACACTTATTCAACAGCATAATCTATACACTTTGATTAAGGGCATTAAGAGTTCTTGACTTTAATCATATTTGCATTTTACTGGCACCCATGATTAATGCTTTACTTGGAATTGATACAAGAATCAGGAAAGAGAATAAGTAGTATTTCAAAGAGAAACTACCAATTCAAATGTTAATGACAGACATTTCGGTCTACCCATATTTAATATATTTTTTACTACTTAGGTACCGAAGAATATTTCTACAAACTATGTGAAGGAAATGTATTTTATATTTTTGAAATTAAATGTAAGAAAAGAAATTGTTATTTTGGAAGGGAAACAGATGAGTAAGGTATTCAAACTCTAATTATTTGTGGGTATAATTGTATTCATTTTTGGCAAAAAAAACTTTCATTTATTCGAAATCCCTTTGGGCATCGCTAGTACTTATGAAATATTAATATGGACAAAGTTTCTAAAGGCTTAGAACCCATTTAGATTGCTATTTTTTACAGTTTTGTAAAAAAAAATATTATAATGATTTGATATATGTGTTGTAAAATATTGATTGGAACATGTGTTCATAGAAAACATGAAATTTTTTGGGTGAAAAATTGTAATATAAACAAGATCTAGAGATCAATTTGCAGTTACTTTATTGGATCAATCTTTTCTACACTTTCAGTATATACACTGATGGGATTAGATTGTATGCCACATTATTTGAATTTGAATTTGAATATCAAATTTTGTATATGTAACATGCATCTAGACTCGTTATTCTATACGCTGTCAGTGTATAAAATTTTTATTCTATTTTATTAGTTAAAAATCAATTTGGTTTATAAGTAAAAAGAAGCTCCACTAAAAGTACGGGACACGTGGATAGGCATGTTCAATTTGTAGTTACTTTATTATTCACCGGGGATCAATACACACTCAATATATTAAAAATTATAATAATTGTTATTATAAAAAATAAAGTGCTAAAAGTGGAAAAACATATTGTGTGTAATACTAAAAAGAATGTCAGAATTAATGGGCAAACATGGAAAGGTTGTGGATGCATATAAAATGTATAAAACGTGAAATATGAGGAGCTAGGAGTTGCGGTTGATTTTTTATTCGTTGTTTTGTTAGAGAATGGTTTTACCCTTTATGATAAGGATAAAACTGACAAGCACAAAATAACGTAATATCCTGAGGAGTCCCTCGTTTTATGTATACGATAGATATTATTTCGTAGTTAATATACATATCCAAGAAAAAGTTTCTAATGCACATACTTAAAAAGAAAAAAAAAAGTATTCCACATGCGTAGCTTGTGCTTTTGCCAAAATACAAATTTGATAGCTACAGGCAATATTGTGGTATAGCGCCAAAATTATCACTATCTTATCAAATCAAATACTATTATACTATCACAAATTGACTTTTTGAAGGGGTGATTTTGTCACTTTAATTGTGACATTAAAACTTGAGCTAGAGTAATATTTTTTGGACTAACTCTACTTTGCAATCCCAAAAATTATACCACTTTGACTTTGCACCACTTAACTTGAATCAAATTTTTACTTTGCACCCTAAATTTTAATGTTAAATACTTTGTACCCTAAATTTTTAAATTTAGATACTTTGTACCATATACTCTCAAGTTTGTCACATTTAAGTCCCATCACAATGTCACCAAAATTGATGGTATAGAGGACCCTATAAATTAATGATAATTTGCTGAAAGTAATCAAAAGGAGCCAAGGTATCACAACTAGAACAAAAAAACATATTATTATTAATTTGCACCGTCTTTTATCTCATTAATTTTGCTAATAATATTAGTGATTTAGACCATATAAATCATTGAAAATGTGTTCAAAACAGTCAAAATGAGCCAAGGGATCGCTATTAGAGTAGAATGATACATTGTTATTAATTTGCATTGTCATTTATTTCGTTAATTTTGATAACATTGTCATTAATTGGATGTAAATGGGACAAACTTGAAAGTTTAGAGTGTAAATTATTAAAAATGATGGTTTAACGTGTAAAGTGTCCAAAATTGAAATTTAGAGTACAAAGTGAAAAAATGGTACAAATTTGAGGAACAAAGCGAAATTAGTCTTTTTTTGGCATACAAGATGATTATCAGTATTAACCTAATCAACATGCAAACTATCACATTGTAATCGAGAAAGCCTTTAGGCTTCGTTTGGATTGAAGAATTTAATGACGGATTTTAATTTTGAAATCCACCCAAATCAAATTAGTTGTTTAAATTGATTCAGAGGTATTTAATTTATAATTCATCAATTTGATAAATTACAATTTTAAATACTTTTTAAATAATTTAAATAATTAAGGAAATATGAGAGAATTTTAAATTTTTATCAAATCTCTCAGATCAAAAGTAACCTTATACACAGCAAAGCAAAGAAAATGTTAAAAATTCCAAAAGAAAAAGGAAAGCAAATAAAGTGCGCGAAGGTTGCAAGGGATCAGCTGAGGAAGCCAAAGGAAGCCGGGTCAAAGTCAAGGGCGGCCCCTTAGAAAGGCAAGCACGTCATGGGCGACACGTGACAGACAGTGGCGGGTCTCGAGCTGGGTTCTTTAAATCACATAAAACGACAAACTTAACTTTTTGAGCATCACACGCCATGCTACACATGTCCTGATACATACAATGAGTCATAAGTGAACCCCATAACCTTTGGGCAGAGGTACACCTCACTTCCATGATTGGACTTTCCAGAGTTTCGTCACTGTCGATGTCACGTACTAATTTACTATTCAAATAATTTATGGTAATTGAAGGTAGCCACTAATTGAGGTTCTGCGTTCATATTCTTTTTGCCCTTTTCTTGCTTTCTAAATCTCTCATATTTTTAATTTTACTACAAAAGAAAAAATTTGTAAAATAACAGATTAGTTGCCAAAAAATTCGAACATCCGAAACCTATCTATAAGTTGAAAGTTCAAATTTCGTGTCGTATAATTACAAAAATTCATATGGTGCATCGGTGTAAGTATTTGATCTACATAGTCCTTTGTATAACTTAGTAGGGTCATAGGATATCACAAGTATTGCTGTTTGTAGAAAAGTTAATAATAAATTAGCATCGAACAATAATAACAAGTTAGTTCAAAAAAACAATAATAAAGAGCTCTCTTTTTTGTAACATCCACTAAATAAGGAATGACTCATTAGTACTTTTTACGGTAATTCATTACTAATGCACCAATGCACTAATAGATCTAGTATGTTATACAACAAAGTCGGGTTTATTCCCATCAAGCAATAGGGTAAGATATCATAAGTGTTTCTTTTTTATTTTTTCCCAACAAAATAGGGATGATACTTAAGATGTGGGGAGGGTGCAAGGAGATTTGATCAAGGTATCATAAGTGTTGCTTTTTGTTAAAAATTATTAACATATTACAATACGTCAAATAATCATAATGAACTATCCTTTGTTAAAAACTCACTAAATAAGAATGATTCGTTAGTATGCCTTCTTATCTGATTATTAATATCATGTTTCATTTTATTTTTTATAAAAGGCAAGTTTCATTAAAGGATTGTTGAAAATTGTTCCACGCAATTTGATTTACATCACTGTCCTAATTGTAGGTTAAACATATATTAGAAGTAATAAATCTATAATTTAATATGTACAATATATCTGAAATTTTTTTTAACAGATATAAAAATACAAAAAAATTTCAAATTCTTTTATAATGATAAATCACTGAATCTCCCTTTTGTGCATGTTGCAATTGCCAGATTTGCTAATCAACGGCTTTAATCTCCAACAATGATGATGAGATCTGTCAAGATAGACTCAAGGACCACAAAAATTTCAGATCTAATGACCAAATCTAAAATAAATTCAGATTTAATAATAAAATAAGAAAAAGAAAGAAAATTCTCACTAGGAATATGAAGACTTAGGTTGATCAATCATTAATTTTGATGATTCACAAGTCAAAATGATGATTTGAACTAATACTTTTATATGAGAAATTTGTTACAACGGGTACTTGATTCATTAGAAAAGAAAAGGAATGAAATCAAGAAGAAAATATGGGTTATAGATATCTATCAGATGCACAATGATGGATCAAGCGTCCGAAGGCAAACTATACAGAACCTACAATCATTATTGAACACAACTCTCAGACGTCGCACTAGAGGATAGAACGTCCAAAAGAAGAAGAAATAGGGCATCAGATGCAAGACAATAGTATCGACCGTTGGAACAGTTTGAAACAAGTAGCAAAACTTTCTGAAATTCGTATCGGACGCAAAAAGGCATCTATCGGCCATCTGAAAGCTTTAACAAAGAAACCTCTCGAGACCTGTATTGGATGCACAACAAACCATTGAACATCCAATAGTTTCAACAGCTATTTTTTTTAATATTGAAGAGACTTTTGGGGCAAAATTTAACTACTTATAAATACCCTTAAGTCTAAAAATAAGAAAGACTTTTGCCTACATGAGATATATGCTTTCAAGAGTGATTTTGTGATAAAAAAAAATAACTTGAATATTGTATAGGTATGGAAAAAGTTCTTGGATTTGTGAGATTTCTTATTGAGAAGATGTAAAATTTTGGAGAAGTTAAGTCTCAATTATATAAGTGTTCTTCATTGTTAGGATAAGCATTCAATTGTAGTTTAGAAAGGGTTAAATAGGGAGAGTTGTAAAATCCCTTGATTCAACTAGAGTTGAGAACTTAGTGTGAGCAAGGGGTGAACCCTTCTTTGTACAAGTTGATTTGTGTTACCAACAATTGGAAGAAGTACTTGGTTGATTGAGTTCCATGATTGGTGAAGTTTGGGAGCTAAAGAAGGTGCCATTGAGAATACCAATTCATTTGGTTTGCTTTCTTTTTACTTTATCATTCTCTTATTTGATCAATTGTGTGATTTCATTATTTTATCTTTATCACGTTCCATTTGCTTAAGTGTGTGATCATTTAGGCCATTTTGGATAGTCAAAATTGGGTGAATATTTGCAACTATTTATTTCATTTGTAAAAAACTAATTCACGCCCCTTTTAGGTTGTTTTTAATCTTAGAGAATCCCTAGGAGAAATAGGAAATTTTCATTAGGAACCATAGGAGAAATAGAAAACTCTCACTAAGAAAATTTAAGAGAAACTTTATTAAAAAAAATAAAATAAAACGAAATCTATAAGAAGGAGATCAAGAGGAAGGCCTTGTGAGAAGAAGAGAAGTAGAGAGAAATTGGAGAAAAGTAGAGGTAGAGAGAGAATAGCAATCTTCTTTTGATATTTTGATATTTTTATATTCTAATATAAAAGTCACCATTTTAAATCAATACATACCTTACAATTTTATCGTTTAAAACTTTCAATGCACATTTAACAAGAGAATAATTTCAACTCAAAGTACACATATGTAAATTCATTAAAACTGTTACATGTCCCTGTAAAAAATTGAATTCTAAAAACCGACTCTGTTATTGAGATGGTGGACGTATTATCATGCGGTAATTGATTCGTACTCTTGTAGCAAAACACGGGATGATATTGTTAGTGAATGCACATGTTGTAACTAAAATTGTCCCACAATTGACACCAGTGATTTTTACATTCTTCTTTGATTTGAAAGTTTGCATTCAGGGGTGAAGGCATTGCACGAGAGACTGAGATGTTCCCTTTCCAACTACTCAAAGTTAATTAACCTACTTAATTTGACACTATCAAGATTTTCCTGATCCATTGAACCATTGGGCTTTACGATTTTACTATACATCATTAATACGTCCTCTTAGCATTTCTTTTTGTTTTTCTGGTAAAAAATGATTTAGGATCTGTTTTTAATGAAGTGAAGTTTTAGAAGACACAAAAGCCATCTTGAAGGCCGGAGCACAAATAGTTCTATCGTTAAAGCTTCACAGTTTCACATTGATGTGCCTCTTTCTTGAAAAAAGAAAATATGTAGCAATAAGGCCCATAATTCAGAGTGAAAAGAAGACGAAGAAAAGATACACAATAAAACAAGGAAACTTTTCAGTCAAATCAGTAAAACTGCGTGATTCTTTTCAAGCTATAGATTGACAATTAACAAATAAGCTAATTGAATATATAGCATATATTCATTTCAAGATTTTCTAAGGGGTACTTACTTGTCACTTGTTAAAATATCTAAATCATATCTAAATTGCCATGTAAATAAATACACGCACTCATATTCTTTTGCACCCCTTAAATGGGCACCCGTTAGTCAAACTGTTCATTTTATTGTCATGAAAATTCAAGCCTACGCAACATATTGATCATACTCCTTGTTGCAGATTGGAGCAAAATCCATTTAAGACAAACGTATTTGACTTCTAAACTAAAATCCAAAAGGAAGTTTTTCTTCTGTTTTCCATTCTCTTTCTTTTTATTTGAGAAAAAATACATTAAAATGGTGTAGTTTTGACACAACAAATTTTATTAGAATTCGTTTTTTGTTTTTGGGATAAGCTGCTAGAATGCTACTCAGTGACCAACTCTATATAGTGAAATCCCCACAATAAGTACTATAATTGAGCTGGGTTGGAGGTGAAATTCAAGAAGTAATTGCAGCTCCAATATGTGATGAAATTTAGGGGAGATTAGCCCTTAAAATGTGCAAGGGAGAAGAAATTTTGTGGGTTTGGATTACATTTTTTGCAGAAAAATTTTGTGAACTTTCGTAAGATTATTTTTTAGAATTAATTTTTTCTACACTGAATTTGGATGAATGACAACTATACAAAATTTGAATTTGAAATTCAACTTTTGTACACATGTCATGAATTCAATGATAATAGTATATATACTGTCAGTGTATATAAGATTTACTCTTTTTTTATTATATTTTTCGATCACTTTACTTTCATCTCACACATCACATTTCTAAAAAGTACTTTAACATATATATATATATATATATTTATAAAAACTCTTAAAGAATTACAACCCAAACGTATTCTAGGCTAATAGTCAATTCGAGAGATATGTTTGACAAACTCTCTAGACTATTCTATTAGTACTACTTACCATATCTAAGCCTGTTGCTAATTGATGAGTGCCGGTTTATTTCGGAATTAGATTCTAGAAAGAAAGATATGCCCAGAATAGAAAGGACGGAAACGATAGGTCTACCAAAGAATCTATGGCGGATTTTGTGCCAGAATGGCTACTTTTCTAACCAGTCAAATTCTCAACATCTTACTGTCCGCCACAGCTTTTCTCATTAATTGTTCCCGCTCTTACAGTCTTAACTCATTTCTCATCATTTCACACGCTATTGCTCTATCGCACCGGAGTTCCCCGCCTTGTCTACCACGCGTATGAGGCCAAACAAAAGAAATCGTGTCGGAGGATTAACTGTCAAGATTGGCTAGATTTCAACACATATATATAAAAAATATTTTGCAGGTTAATTTCATTTTACATCTCTCAACTGTATCCGGACTCTTAATTTAGTTCTTAAATTCCAAAATATGATACCTTTTTTTTGACAAATTTAAAATAAAATACTTTAGTCCATAAAATATAAAATTGTATCTTTAAAGTATAAAGTCCCTACATTTCAAAATGTGATTCTTTAGTTCCTAAAGTATAAAGTCTGTCATATTTTAGTTTCTAAAATATAAAATCTATCCTATGTTAATCTCTAAAGTATAAAGTTTAGTTTTACTTTAGTCGCTAAAGCATAATATTCGTCCCATCTAAATATAAAATATATCTCATTTTCTATCAATGATTTTAATTAAGTGGGACAATTTTTATATTTTTGGAACTAAAATGTTTCGTTTTGAGGTTTACGAACTAGAGTGAGAATTTGGATATAGTCGAAGAATGCAATGTGAAATTAGCCTTTTTTTGGTCAAATCACCGCATCAAATTTCCTTGTGCAATTGCCTCTCTTTGTGGTTCCATTGTTGCTGCCAATGTTGTTAGACATGGACTGAACCGATTGGTTCGATCGGTCTGATCATGAACCGACCTTTTTTTCGAATTGGTTTGCAGCACAAAATTATTTTAGTTAAAAATCAGTCAAAACCATAAAAAATCGATTAAACTAGTGACTTGGTTCGATTGGTTGACCTGATTCTCAAACTTTTCTTTCTTCTTTTTCCCAAACATAATTTGATTTACCTAAATTGCAACACTTTCATATATTAATAGGAATAAAAAAAAATGCTACCCACTTAGTGTAAATACCAAAATCATTTGCTTTCCTGAATGATCCCTAAATCAAAATGTGTTCCATCCCTATGTTCTTATCAATTTAGCATCAGTGATTCCAACTTGCATTAATTTGTTTTAATTTAGTTTTTCAAGTAATTTTGGAGAATGGACATATTTTAGCTATGGATTTACATTTTTATATATTGATTAGGTATATATTTGATTGCAAGTTTAATATTTTTGGAACATTTTTTATGATTGATCGAATATAACCAAGCACTTAATATCAATATTTCTGAAACTTATAAAAATATAAAATAATTATGATATCATGTTGACATTAGTGGATTTTTAAGAATGGTCCAATCGATTCGACTAGTTGACCTCTAATTCAATAATTTAGCTGAGTCACTATCCGAGTTTAATAACATTATAGGGTTTGTTTGGATAGGAGTTTATTTTGATAATTTATTCGAGATAATTACTGTAGCACTTTTTGTGATATGATTTATGTGAGATAAAAGGTGATTGGGAAGATAAAAAGGTGTTTGGAATTTGTGAAGTAAATTATTTTATTTCAAAACTATGCAATCCAAACACACTCAATTTGATTGTTGCAACAATTCGGTTCAGTGTACACAGACCTTTCTATACCCCATCTTTATATTATGACTTACCAAGCATGCAACGTTTCGATATTTAAATAATAAAGGAGAGACATAGTTTTGTTACTTGATAGTATTTTAGTTTATCAAATTAGTTCCTAATATTTCGATCCAATGTGACACCTCCACCTCTCCCTAGGGCGAGCCCTAGGGTATCAGCGAGGCGTCTGTCCAACTCTCGTCAGGACTCACGCACTCATTCTAACTTAATAGAGATCCACAAGTCAACCATAGACTTAGGATTAAAGGAATATTTCGAATATACAAACCAAAATTCTTCTAAGGCTACCATCTACTATTATAATCCAAAATCCCAAATATAACAAAGTTTATACTTCAATTATCTCAAATGTCATACAAGAGATTTACTAGTTTCAACCAAAAACCGCTAGTCTAGAGTTTCCCAACTTCCACTTCCAAAACCTATGAAGGAATAACAGCTTAGGGTGAGCCAACGCTCAATGAGGCCAAGAAAATCAAGCAAGCAAGCAAATAGCATGAACCAAATCAAATAACACACTTAAAAGCTACTTAACATGAATTTCATATAAGTGAGCGAGTAGGAAGTAAAACACAAGTAGAAAGGATATAGGAACTCTCAGGAGTTATTCCCACGTCACGGCCGGTTCAAACCATCTTTGGTTGACCCTCCGTCAACTCAAGTAGGAACATGTCCGTAGAGCTCCACTTACTTCCTCCATCCACCATATCACCCTCTTGGATCCAGAACCAAACAAGCATGAGGTGACAATACTATTCGAGTATGCCAAACAAGATCTCAAAAGATCAAGCTATAAAATTTTCTAAGTTCACCAAGCTTCTCGACCAAACCCTTGTTGACTCGAATTACGAGGTTAGCCACTGGGTTGAGGCGTCCCTACAAGTATAATTGGTCGAAGAGACAACGCACCAATCGACTTAGAATCGATCATAGCACTGAGTCGGGATGAGAGGTACCTCCCACCCGAAAACTGAGTGGTTCATGCTGCTGCTCAATGCTCACGAGTTAAAAGCATGTTCGAGTACAAAGTGCAAGTCACACAAATTCATATAACAAGTAACGAGTATTCGAGAGGGAGAGGACGAGAGCGATAAAGTACATGCTCGCCTTGGCAAGTTTACAAATCACAAGAATCACATAGCACTTGTACAAGTATCATTTCACTCAAAGTAACATGAAGCATGCACTTGACACTCACCAAAGTTAAGAGCAAAAACAAGAGATCAAACGAGTTCCTCGGTGTCCACGTGATCACCTGAGACATGCAAAATTACGGTTACCTAGGTATTCGATCAAAGCTAATAAAAAAAATCCCTTGCTACCCACACTCAAGAGCCTCAAGCTCAAGTCAAATTAAAAGAGAAACTTTCTCATTTAATCACTGAAATAATACTCAAGGGGGACTCAAAAGTTTCATTTTCGAGTCAAGTCGTGGCAAGGACTTTCGATTTCAAAAGAGAAGTACAACGCTTAATTTTTGGTACGAAAATCGAAGAAGGGAAAAAAATATTTTCATATCTTAAAATTTCTAATCCTGTGCCCGAATTTTAGAATATAAGTGAGCGTTCACGTTTTCTAAACTTACGAAGTCAAAATCCATCAAAAGCGTCACTTATTTCATAGTAAATATTGGAACTAAAAGTTTCAAGTTTCAAATATGGAGCTAGTGAAATTCCTCAAGAATTACTCTAACTAAAACGCTCAATTTATGGTTTATTTTTACAGAAACCGAAGGCATAAGACTAGGAGGTGAAAAATCTTATTTCGGAGCCAAAGGAAACCAACTAGTTTCGCTTGAAACTTGGCCAACTTCCAAACAATCAAGCTTTCCGATCCAAGTCAAGAAAAATCTCATGTGCTCGGCGAAATCCATTTTCCAAGTATGAAATGGGGTGCAAATAATAAAAAAAGGTTAGGTTTGAACTCAGAAAATGTTTTCAAACCACTTTTGAGCTTTCGTCACTTTATAAGGAGAATTTTAGTTTTTGTAACGTTCTTTGAAAAATCATAACTTGAGTTTCATAAGTTCAAAAATCACAAATCTTATACCTTGGAAAATAGAATCAATGAACTAAAATTCTCTAGAAGACACTTCTGCCAGATTCAAATCAGAAACCAGTCAAATTTTAGTTCTAAATTGCTGCTTCAGTAAAAACAGGGCAAAACAGTCTTAAATTTCAGTGAATTTTGACAATTTATGAAAATTCATAGGAATCGAACTAGCTTCTGAAATTTATACCACTGAAAGAACTTCAAATCTAGTTTCAAACGCGATAAATGGAACTCAATTTGGATTTTCTACCTCAAGATACAACAGTGTTTCGAAAGCTGGTTTTTGAAACCTGAAACACGAAAATTCCATCAAACCTACTTGTGAAACCTTTCTCTTTTCCTTTCGTTTAAAGCCAGCTTAATTGCTCCGATCAAGGTGGATCTAAGGCCATTGTTTTAGCAAGATTTTAGCTCAAGAAGAGGCTCCAAAAACTAAAATTTTCTGCTCAAACTTTCGGCCATGAGGCTTCACCAAAAACCAGTTTTTGGCTCCGATTTTAAACTACAAAGAAGGTCGCTAAAATCAGAAATTTTCAACACCATTTTCGTCCAAAGAGGGGGGCTCAAAACTTAATTTTTAGCCTCAATATTCGGCCAACTAGTGGCCTTGAAAACTGAAATTTCTTTTGCATTTTCCGGTCAACAAGGAAGGTGTCAAAACTAAAATTTTTCCACCAAGATTCAAGCATCATAACTCACTTTTCATGCCACCAAAACAACCAACAAAGTAAATCAATATTAACCAACAAAGCCATAATCTTGCAAGCTAGTAAAGAGGTAAAATCAAACCATCAAGCAATCCAAGAATCCATGCTATATCACATGATCATCCAACCAAATCAAACATCATCCCTCAAGGCATCTTCCTTCCACCAAGTCTTCTACCAAGTTTGAAGATAATCCAAGGTGTGAGTAAGGTTGGGAGCAAGATTGAGAAGGAAAAAGATGAAGTTTTTCTTGGCCAAGGGAGAGGCCAGGTTCGGCCATGGAGAGGAAGAGAGAGAGTATGTGTTGTGTGATTTTTGTGAAGTGAAATGGTGAAAGAGAGAAGTGACATAAAAGCCAACTTTTATGGTGCAAAAGTCAACATTTGAATAGTGGTTCATTAATACTCCTAATTGAGTTTAACTCAAATCACACACCTCTAATCCTCAATTATCTTTTCTTAGTCTACAATTGATCATCCTTAACTCTCCAAGATCACTGTACTCTCAGACCATTTATTGTCTCGAAAAACGTGCTTTCTCAAATTTTCACTAATTGGGTGACAGAAAAATTAAGTTTAAGAGCAAACTGTTTAAAAAAAATAAAATGAGCCAATGTACAATGCAGATGCAATTAAAATGAATGAAATAAAATTGATTGGGGCAAATGAATAAATATATAAATAGATAGGCCAGTAAAAGAGAATTTCGGGTCCTCACATCCTTCCCCCCTTAAAAGAATTTCATTCTTGAAATTCATACTTTGATTTACAAATAACTCTGAATACTTCTTTCGGATCTCTTTTTCAACTTCCCAAGTTATTTTCTCGATTCCATGATTTCTCCATAAAACTTTCACTAGAGGGATTTGCTTGTGTTTCACTCCACTTTTCGATCTAAGAGTTTTACCGACTTTTTCTCTTATGACAAATTCTCATCAATTTTCACTTCTTTCTGTCATAACATATGGGACGGGTCGGGCTGATATTTCCTAAGTATGGAGACATGAAAGATATCATGAATTCTGGATAAGTTTCAAGGGTAATTCCAACTTGTAAGCTACGTTCCCTACGCGCTAGATAACCTTATAGGGGCTTATAAATCTCGATTGCAACTTCTTTTCTTTTCTCGCCATTAGGTTTAATTTCAAAGGTGTAATTTTAAGGAACACCTTATCTCCAATTTCAAATTCCAAATCTTTCCTCCGATTATCCGCAGAGCTCTTTTGGAGGCTTTGAGCCGTTCGGATTCTTTGACGTATCAATTTCACCTTTTCAAAGGTTTCCTCAATCCAAGGCACGGTAGTCGGGTCCAAAATCTTCTTTTCTCCAATTTCGTCCCAATGAATCGGAGACCGACACTTTCGACCATAAAGGGTTTCCTAAGGAGCCATTTGTATTGAGAAATGAAAACTGTTGTTATAAGCAAATTCCACCAACGTAAGGTACTGACTCCAATTTTCTCCAAAATTCAAAGTACAAGACCTCAACATGTCCTCTAGGGTTTGGATCTTCCTTTTCGATTGTCCATCTATCTGCGGGTGGTAGGTGGTACTGAAATTCAACTTACTCCCTAAACTTTCTTACATCTTTTGCTAAAATTGAGACACAAACCTAGGGTCCCGATCTGATACTATACTCACCGGTATCCCATGCAACCTTATAATTTCGTCCAAGTACAATTTAGCCAATTTTTTCAAGGAGTACTTCATACTAATTGGCAAAAAATAAGCAGACTTGGTCAACCAATCCACTATTACCCAAATAGCGTCGTGATCTCTCTGAGTCCTTGGTAGCCCTGATACGAAATTCATAGTGATATTTTTCCACTTTCACTCAAGTATCTTCAAAGGATATAATAATCCAGATGACTTCTGATACTCGACTTTAACTTGTTGGCAGGTGAGACAGACCCGAACAAATTGGGCAATTTCTCTTTTCATATTTTCCCACCAATAGAGGCTCTTCAAGTCCTAATACATTTTATTACCTCTAGGATGCACCATATATTTGGAACGGTGAGTTTCGTCCAAAATTTTCTTCTTTAACCCTTCATCTTTTGGCACCACTAGACGATTTCTAAATTTTAACACTTCATCAGTACCCAAATTGAAGTCAAACTTTTCCCCTTTTTGAACTTTCTCGATCCATTTTTGCACCTCAGGGTATTCTTTTTAAGTTTCTTTGATTCGATCTAACAAGGCAGATTTTACGGTGATATTCCCAAAAATCACCCTCTGTGGCTCAAGACGCGGGTTCCAAATGCTAACTTCCTCTAACATGTGTCATTCTCTCACCATTAGACTGGCCACTTCTACCTTACGACTTAGGGCATCTGCCACTACATTAGCTTTTCCAGGGTAGTAGTTAAGCATACAGTCATAATCTTTCAAAAATTTCACCCATCTACGTTGCCTCAAATCCAACTCTTTTTGGGAGAATAAATACTTAAAACTCTTATGATCAGTGAAAACCTCGAAAGTCACCCCATACAGATAATGTCTCCACTTTTTCAAGACAAACACCACTGTCGCTAACTCCTATTCATGGGTCGAGTAATTCTGTTCATGAGCTTTCAACTTACGGGAGGTATACGCAATTACTTTTCCGTTTTGCATTAACACACATCCCAAACCATCCTTTGAAACATATGTATAAACCATGAAACCATCTCCTCCATTCGGCAATGCTAATACAGGTGTCTCGAACAAACACTTCTTCAACTCCTGGAACCCTTTCTGGCATTTAAGATCCCATATGAACTTGTCATACTTCTTAGTCAATTCAGTTAGGGGTTTCGCGATCTTAGAAAAGTTATTGATAAATCGGCGGTAATACCCCGCTAACCCTAAGAAACTCCTAACTTCGATAGGATTTTCTGGTTGTTTCCACTTAGAAACAGCTTCTACCTTAGCTGGATCCACAGTAATCCCTTCCTTAGAGATTATATAACCTAGAAAGGTTACTTCTTCCAACCAAAACTCACACTTCTTGAATTTAGTAAAAAGTTGGTGCTCTCTCAAGATTTGCAAGATTATTCTCAGGTACCATTCATGATCTTCTCGAGACTTAGAGTACACCAATATGCCATCTATGAATACCACCACAAATTGATCTAAATACGGCTTAAAGACCCGATGCATCAAGTCCATAAATGCTGCTAGCGCATTAGCTAACCCAAAAGGTATAACTGCAAATTCAAAATGCCCATATCTCGAATTGAAAGCGGTTTTAGGCACATCCGCTTCTAGGATCCTCAACTGGTAATAGCCCTGCCTCAAATCCAATTTGGAAAATATCACGACCCCTTGTAGTTGATCAAATAACTCATCTATGTGAGGCAAAGGGTATTTGTTTTTAATGGTCACATCGTTCAAGTCTCGATAGTCTATACATAGTCTTAAACTTCCATCTTTCTTCTTAACAAAGAGACCGGAGCTCCCCACGATGAATCACTTTCTCTAATAAAATCTCTTTCCAATAAATCTTGCAACTGCAACTTCAATTCTTTTAACTCAGATGGAACCATCTTATAAGGTGTCCTAGAGCTAGGTGCCGTCCCTGGAGTTACATCAATTTTAAACACTATTTCTCTTTCCGGAGGCAACGTCTCTAATTTCTCGGGAAAGACATCGGGGAATTCCTTCACTACTAACACGTTTTCCAACTTCACCTTATCCCCGAGTGTATTTATAAGAAATACGAGATATCCTTTAGCCCCACTACTCAACAATTTCCTAACTCGAATCCCCGAAATTAGAGCAGACGATGCTAATATACCCTCGCATCTAACTTCAAAGTTGCCTTCCTTGGGATGCGCAACTCTACTAATTTCATCTTACAATCCAATTGAGTATGGTATCGAATCAACCAATCCATTCCAAGTATCACATCATATCTCTTAATTGCTAGACTCACTAAATCTGCCAACAATTTCCTCTCACCAATTCAAATCTCACAATTTCTATAAACTTCACTAGCAATTAGGCACTGGTCCCCCGTAGGATTCTTAGTTTCCAAATCAAAAGGTAAGAAATCACACTTTACATCTATACCATTCATAAAACTAGGATCTACGAATGAATGGCTTGCCCCGAAATCAATTAAAACCCTAGCTAGCCGATGAAAAACGAGGATCTTACTTTCCACCATTTCAGTCCGGTTAGGGATTTGCTGGTTGTCTAAGGTATAAACTCTAGCTGGCACTTTTGGTCGACTTCCTCCGGCACTCGACTGTTTTGAAACGGACCTAACAGGCTGCTGAGTATTCCCACCTTCCTTAGGGGCATTAGGACAACTCGAGATCTGATACTCGACACTACTGCAGAGCAGACACTTTCCTTGCTTTCTCTAGCACTCGACCTCAGTACGGTTAGGCTTGTCACAATATCCACAAGTCACACGAGGAGTCACGGCTTGACCAACTTGAGAATTTCCTTTCGACTGATCTTCCCCACTCTGATTTCCTTTTGGTGGGGCTCCTTTGATGGAGCTCCTCTTGGTTTTTCGGGCATTCTCACTCCTCTAGCCCCTCTTCCTATCTTAAGGGGTTGGACAGACCTCTCGGACGATCCAGGGGCATTGGTTGGGTTACCCCTATTTCTAGCATGAAAAGTTTTGGATTGGAATTTTACATTTCCTACCCTCTGTACCTTATCCAAGACATCTGTAAAAGTGGTGATCTGGGCTGCTATTAGAGACTCTTGGATTTCTACATTTAACCCTTGAATGAATCTCCTTATCCTTTTGCGCTTTGTGACCACTAGTTCAGGGGCAAATTTGGAAAGTTTGGTGAACCGTTCCTCATACTCGGCCACACTTAGCAACCCTTGTTTCAACCTAATAAAGTCGTCCTCCCTCTTTTCTTGTATCATTGGCGGGAGGAACTTAGCGTTAAACTCCCTCTCAAAGTTTGCCCAAGTCCAGGGGGTTTGTTCTCTCTCCCATTTCGCCCTAATAACATTCCACCATGAGCGCACCGCTCCCTCGAACTGGAAGACGGCGAAGTTCACCTGCCTCTCCTCAGCATAATGTAGGGCGGCAAAAATCTCTACCATTCTCTCAAACCAATTTTCTGCCGCTTTGGGATCAGATTCTCCGTGAAATTTAGGTGGGGCGAATTTCAGGAAACGCTCTAGGGCTCTATCCTCACCCTCTCGTGGTTTCTAGGCGGGTTTACTGGTTTAGGGTTTTGGCGCTCAGTTAGACACGCTAGGACATCAGTTATACGGTTAAGGGCCGTAGCCACTTGGTCACCTCTTTCATTCCTAAGGTTTTGGTTCGGACTGGTCGCTGGTTCCTCATCTCTCTCGGGAGTGCGGGGTTGCCGAAACTCACGCCCATGACCCCGTCCATGTTCTCGCCGATCCATTTTTAGCAAGTGTCTAAACGCATAATTAAAAGAGGGTAAATAAGTATAGAAATTTAAAAGCATATGCAAGTTGCAAGAACACTTGAAATTAAAGTATAATTCTTTACATAAATTAAAAGTCATGTTACAAGTCAAGAGTTTATAAAACAAGTCAAAATGTCAAATACAAGACATAGGCAACCAAGTGCCTCAAAAATATAGGGGTACATGCAACAAAATACAAAAGTTCTCAAGGCGAGGATCACCCCTTCTATGTCCTTAGCTAAAATCAAAAGATTAGAAGATCACTAGTTTGAGTGGACCGAACTAACATACCCCATATCCTCAGAAGGATCCTTCTCGGGCTCCTCCTCGGTCACTGCCTCCATGGGCTCTGTCTCCTCCTCATCACTAGGGGCAGCATCCCTAAATTCTCCTCCACCCATGGCCTCCTCTATGTGATCGGCCATGATCCCACACTCCGCCAAAATATCGTCCACACGGTCTCTCACCTCCTCTACAATTCGAATAAGGCGCCCATCGGTCGCCTAAAGTTGAGCGTGGGAGGCGTCAACTCTCTGACGCTCGTCGAGGACCCTAGTCTCCAACTCCTGAATCTTAGCAATTTGGGCCTCCATAGTGGCCCTCATCACCTCCATCTCTGCTTGAGCTACCCTGAGGTCATAGGTCAACTGTTTCCTTTCCTCAACCACCCCTAACACCACGTGGTTAGGGTAGGTGAACCTCTCACGGCACGGGCATGTCCTAACCTGACTGGCGGGTGATCGCCGAATGGGGGTTCGCCTCCGATCATCCGAAACCGAATTATTGGGGGAGGTCCCTCGATCCTATCACTGTCGCTGCCACTGTCCATTTCCTACAAGCAACCCATAAGACTCAAGGTTAGGTCCTTAAAATCACTGGTGCCACTCAAAGATCTAACTTAAAGTTTATCACGAATTTCTATGAACGAAATTTCATGACTCAGAACTCCTAACATCATTCCAGGTATTTCAAATCTAGAGCTCTGATACCCAACTGTGACACCCCCACCTCTCCCTAGGGTATCAGTAGGGCGCCTGCCCAACTCTCGTCAGGACTCACGCACTCATTCTAACTTAATAGAGATCCACAAGTCAACCATAGACTTAGGATTAAAGGAATATTTCGAATATACAAGCCAAAATTCTTCTAAGACTACCATTTACTATTACAATCCAAAATCTCAAATATAACAAAGTTTATACTTCAATTATCTCAAATGTCATACAAGAGGTTTACTAGCTTCAACCAAAAATCGCTAGTTTAGAGTTTCCCAACTTCCACTTCCAAAACCTGTTAAGGAATAACAACTTGGGGTGAGCCAACGTTCAGTGAGGTCAAGAAAATCAAGCAAGCAAGCAAGTAGTACGAACTAAATCAAATAGCACACTTAAAAGCAACTTAACATGAATTTCATATAAGTGAGCGAGTAGGAAGTAAAACACAAGTAGAAAGGATACAGGAGCTCTCAGGTGCTATTCCCACGTCACGGCCGGTTCAAACCATCTTTGGTTGACCCTCCGTCAACCCAAGTAGCAACATGTTGGTAGAGCTCCACTCACTTCCTCCATCCACCATATCACCCTCTCGGATCCGGAACCAAACAAGCACGAGGTGGCAATACTATTCGAGTATACCAAGCAAGATCTCAAAAGATCAAACTATAAAATTTTCCAAGGTTCACCAAGCTTCTTGACCAAACCCTTACCGGCTCGAGTTACAAGGTTAGCCAATGAGTTGGGGCGTCCCCACAAGTATAATTGGTCGAAAAGACAACACTCCAATAGATTTAGAATCGATCATAGCATTGAATCGGGATGAGAGGTACCTTCCACCCGAATAGGGTGTGGTACATGCTGCCGCTCAGTTCTCACGAGTTAAAAGCATGTTCGAGTACAAGTGCAAGTCACGCAAATTCATATAACAAGTAGCGTGTATTCGAGAGGGAGAGGACGAGAGCGATAAAGTACACTCTCGTCTTGGCAAGTTTACAAATCACAAGAATCACATAGCACTTGTACAAGTATCATTTCACTCAAAGCAACATGAAGCATGCACTTGACACTCACCAAAGTTATGAGCAAAACGAGAGCAAAAGCTAGAGGTCAAAGGAGATCTTCGGTGTCCACGTGATCATCTGAGACATGCACAATCACAGTTATCTAGGTATTCGACCAAGACTAATAAAAAAAATCCCTTGGTACCCACAATCAAGAGCCTCAAGCTCAAGTCAAATTAAAAGAGAAACTTTCTCACTTAATCATTGAAATAATACTCAATGAGGACTCAAAAGTTTCATTTTCGAATCAAGTCGTGGCAAGGACTTTCGATTTCAAAAGAGGAGTACAACGCTTAATTTTTGGCACAAAAAACGAGGAAGAAAAAAAATATTTTCATATTTTAAAATTTCTAATCTTTGACCCAAGTTTTAGAATATAAGTGAGCGTTTACGTTTTCTAAACTTACGAAGTCAAAATCCATGAAAAGCGTCACTTATTTCATAGTAAATATTAGAGCTAAAATATCCAAGTTTCAAATATGGAGCTAGTGAAATTCCTCAAGAATTACTCTAGCTAAAACACTCAATTTATGGTTCATTTTCACGGAAACCGAGGGCATAAGACTAGGAGGTGAAAAATCTTATTTCGGAGTCAAAGGAAACCAACTAGTTTCGCTTGAAGCTGGCCAACTTCCAAACAATCAAGCTTTCCGATCCAAATCAAGAGGAATCTCATGTACTCGGAAAAATCCATTTCCCAAGTATGAAATGGGGTGCAAATAATCAAAAAGGTTAGGCTTGAACCCAAAAATGTTTTCAAACTACTTTTGAGTTTTTGTCACTTTATAAGGAGAATTTTAGTTTTTGTAAAGTTCTTTGAAAAATCATAACTTGTGTTTCAAAAGTCCAAAAATTGCAAATCTTATACCGTTGGAAAATAGACCCAATGAACTAAAACTCTCTAGAAGACACTCCTACCAGATTCAAATCAGAAACCAATCAAATTTTAGTTCTAAATTGCTGCTTCAGTAAAAATAGGGCAAAACAATAT
Source organism: Coffea humblotiana (assembly GCA_023065735.1). Classification (NCBI taxonomy): domain Eukaryota; kingdom Viridiplantae; phylum Streptophyta; class Magnoliopsida; order Gentianales; family Rubiaceae; genus Coffea; species Coffea humblotiana. The sequence goes on from JACYVW010000023.1 coordinate 26,366, forward strand.
TGAATTTCAGTGAATTTTGAAAATTTATCAAAATTCATAGGAATCGAACTTGCCCCTGAAATTTATACCACTGAAAGAACTTAAGTCTACTTTCAAACGCAACAAACGGAACTCAATTTGGATTTTTCTACACCAAGATACAATAGTGTTTCGAAAGCTGGTTTTTGAAAACTGAAACACGAAAATTCCAGCAAACCTACTTGTGAAACCTTTCTCTTTTCCTTTCGTTTAAAGCCAGCTTAATTGCTCCGATCAAGGTGCATCTAAAGCCATCGTTTTAGCAAGATTTTAGCTCAAGAAGAGGCTGTAAAAATTGAAATTTTCTGCTAAAACTTTTGGCCATGAGGTTTCACCAAAAACTAGTTTTTGGCTCAGATTTTAAGCTACAAAGAAGGTCACTAAAACCAGAAATTTTCAACACCATTTTCGTCCAAAGAGGGGGGCTCAAAACTGAAATTTTTAGCCTCAATATTCGGCCAACTAGTGGCCTTGAAAAATTGAAATTTCTCTTGCATTTTTCGGTCAATAAGGAAGGTGCCAAAACTAAAATTTTTCCATCAAGATTCAAGTATTATAACTCACTTTTCATGCCACCAAAACAACCAATAAAGCAAGTTAATATTAATCAACAAAGCCATAATCTGGCAAGCTAGTAAAGAGGTAAAATCAAGCCATCAAGCAAGCCAAGAATCCATGCTATATCACATGATCATCCAACTAAATCAAACATATCATTCCTCAAGGCATCTTCCTAAGAACAAGTCAAGAAAGCAAGAAAATCCTCAAGACATGCTACCTAATGTCAAGGTTCATAGAACCCTTCAACAACCCCAAGTGTATCTAGCTAAAATTTAGCTAATGGATGAAAGAAAGATTAGAGTTTGGAGAGGTTACCTCCTTCCAAGGATAGCAAGCAAGACCTCAAGAAACCAAGTACTAAACCTCCAAGAATCTTCCCTCCACCAAGTCTTCTACCAAGCTTGAAGATAATCCAAGGTGTGAGCAAGGTTGGGAGCAAGATTAGTGAGTAAGATTGAGAGGAAGAAGATGAAGTTTTTCTTGGCCAAGGGAGAGGGGAGGTTCGGCAATGGAGAGGAAGAGAGAGTGTGTGTTGTGTGATTTTTGTGAAGTGAAATGGTGAAAGAGAGAAGTGACATAAAGCCAACTTTTATGGTGCAAAAGACAACATTTGAATAGTGGTTCATTAATGCTCATAATTGAGTTTAATTCAAATCACTCACCTTTAATCCCTCAATTACCTTTTCTTAATCTACAATTGATCATCCTCAACTCTCCAAGACCACTGCACTCTCAGACCATATATTTTCTCGAACAACATGCTTTCTCAAATTTTCACTAATTGGGTGACAGAAAAATTAAGTTTAAGAGCAAACGTGTTTAAAAAAAATAAAATGAGGCAATGTACAATGCAGATGCAATTAAAATGAATGAATAAATTGATTGGGGCAAATGAATAAATATATAAATAGATAGGCGAGTAAAAGAGAATTTCGGATCCTCACATCCAACTAAGTGTAGTCTTCAAAGTATCTAATTTTAAACAGACTTGGGACAATTCATCGATCAAAGTCATATTTTCATCAGTCAACTATTTGGACTTTGCATTTTTAGTCTTAGTGTTTGAAGTTTGAATCACTATGGTTCCTTAAATTTCAAATAGTTATATTAAGGATTTTAAGATGAAATCATATATGAAACAGATTGAAATTGTGTTATATGTACTAGAATTTTAGTATTAAAAACATAGAAAAGCCAAATAAACTTTTTTCTTCTCTTTTAACTTCTTTATTCATTTATTCATTAATCTCGAATATGATTTTTCTCTCTTGCATAATTGGTTTCAGATTTGACACAATACATCTAATCATATCAATAATTAATTAACAACGGGTTTTACTTCTTCCTCATAATTGTAAATACGGACATTTGAAACATGGCTTCCACTCAGTCGTTAACAAATATATGAAACCTAAGCCAAAGAAAGGTTTTAGTAAGAGCCAAAGCTTCGAATACATTGGACTCGTGATAGTTTTATTATAATAAATCGATTTTAATTTTCATAAGGTAAGTTCCATTTAAAATGTTTTCACTTTTCAGTAGATCGATTACTATTCTAGGAAAAGAAGAAATGGGTTACTCCATAGCTTTGCCAGTGAATAAAAGTTTAAGGTTACTCTAACAAGACTGCTAGAAGTCCTATGTGATGGTAGGTGATCTGTGTCTTGACAAGTGTCATGACATGCAAGTTAAATCATTTAAAAAGTTGACAAGTTACTAACTCACTATAAAAAGGTTGAGCAGGTCTCAACTTGACATGTTATTTTAAGTGTTAACAAGTCACTAATCCACTATAAAAAGTCTCAACTTGACATGTTATTTTAAGTGTTGACAAGTCACTAATCTACTATAAAAAGGTTGAACAAGTCTCAACTTAACATGTTATTATGAGACCTCGACTTTGAGGTCTTATGATGATATGGAGTGGTGATCGTATAAAAAATTGTGTAAAGGTAAATAGAAACAAGAGACTGTCGAAGAAAAGAGATAACTACTATTTTAGAACATTTATCTGAAACTAATATTTTCTTTGTTGGAACTCAAGTGTCGAAGTGTATTTTGGGAAGATGGCCCTACCTTCCATAGGTTTTTCATTTTAGATAAAATCCAAGGAGGTTCGACTACACGAGTAGGTGTTTTTCCAATGTCCAAAATACAAATCTGTTTGGATTAGCTATTTTTGGGGTGTTTTTGAATTATTTTTTATTGTAACAATGTAGGTAAAAACATAGTTATTAAACCCAGCCCGAGAAGGAACCCGGTGAAAGAGGTGGGTCAACGGGTTACTGGTTCAACCAGTGGGTGAGTGGTCCAACCGGCGGGTCACTAAATATATTTAAATATTATATCTCATAATTTTTTGTGCCATAATAAATATTCAGTTAGTTTAATTTATTATAGAATCATTAATTCTTATAAGACTTAACAACTTAAATTTAATTAGTAATCTATCAAATTTCAAGTATAAAATTTTATCTAAGTGTAATTATCTAGTTTATTTATGAATTTTAAGTGCAAAAGTTTACTAAGAATGATATTTGCCTTTAAAAGGAATTGTGTAATATGTTATTTTTAAGTCAATTTTATAATTTATAGAGTTTGGGGAATAATAAAATGCTATTAAAAGATTCCAAATAAATTTTGTTTTGGAGAAATAAAATAGGAATAAAAGTCTAATATATAATATAAGAATGATAGAATAATAAACAAATGGGTGGTTGGACTAGCGGAATTGTATTCAATTTATATGCATGAGGTCAGTGTTCGAATCTCCATTCTAGCATCTTCACAAAATTTTTCGATGTGGACCTGGTTTCTCATAAAATCGGCCGTTCACCGGGTTTGATCGATTGAACAGCCAGTCCGTTGAAAAGTCAACGATTTGAATGTAGAAACGATCCTATTAAGAACTCGGCTCGATTTCATGGTCGGTTCACCGGATTGACCGGTTGAACCGTCGAGCCGGGTCGGATTTAATAACAATGGGTAAAAACTTTTACTGTAAATGTTTTTAATGATGTTGTTTTTGGATATTTTTGAAAATATATTTTGGCTTATTTTTAAAATTTAAAATTTTAATAAGATATTTTAAAAATTTTATAAAATCTTATAACCACCAACTACTACACAACGCCTCTTCCTCCCTTCTTCCTACCCTTCCCCTCCACCCCCTCCCCCTCCCCCTCCCTCTCCCCCCATCTCTGATCTCGAGTCGTGACTAGAAAATGGTTGCTGCCCACGACTAGAGAAGGGGAGAGGAGGAGGGGGCAGCGGGAGAGACATGGAAAGGAAGGAGGAGGGGAGGAAGGAGGAGGGGAGGAAAGGGGAAGAAGAGGGAGGAGAAGGGAGGAGGAAGAAGTGGGAGGAAGAAAGAGACGAGAAAGGGGAGGGGAAGAGGGAGGGAGAGAAAGAAGGAGGAGGAGGGAGGAGAGAGGAGGAAGGGACGATGGGTGGTGTGTCTTTGGTGGTTGGTGATGATGGTGGTGTATTTTTTTTTTGTATATTTGAATTTATTTTTAATATGTTATGTAGATGTGATGTTTTGGAATTATTTTTTATTTATGTATTACTATAATATTGTATATGAAAAACTTATTTATTTTTTAACAATTGAGGAATCCAAACGAGCCAAAATGATCAAAAGCAGAGAAAAGGAAGACTTTATTGTTTTACATTGAAATCCTTTTAACCGTTTTGACTGATTCCTCACCTTTTTCCTCCTCTAGCTACAGGGCATTCCTCTTGAAGAATGGAAAAGCACCGCCCCTACCAATTGCAATATAATAATGAGTTGGTTATACATGTTTGTTGTAAAGGTGATCTCTAACTTTGCAATTTTAATTGTGTCTGCCAAGTTGCCCAAAAAGGACAGCATTTTCTTTCTCATTCATTGCACAGACGTACAACTATCCAACTTTCTACTTTTTATCCTGACATCATCCCCACCATCTCCATCCTCCACTTGTTTGTACTTCTCTCACCAATGACTCGGAAATTCTTGAACAAAGAAATTACTAGATTACGAAATAGATAACCTTATGCTACTCCCCTATCCGGCTATCCCCACACCATTATAAGCCCACCCCTTGACAAAAAATCTCTTCCCCCTCTCCCCCTCTCCCCCTCCGCCCACCTCCCACCTCCCACCTCCTCCCATCCACAAATGAGCAAATCCATCTTCACCACAACCTCCAGATCCTCCTCCTTCACCACCAACTCAGTCGCTAAAAGGCCAAAGCACCACCACCACCACCACCACCAAACACCGCAAAAACAAGAACAAGAACAAGAAGAGCTGCCAGAGACCCGTGAAGATCAATCTTTGCTGCCAGGACTTCCTGACCACATAGCCCAACTTTGTCTCTCCAAAGTGCAACCTTCACTTCTTTACTCCGTTTGCTGGCCGTGGCGCCGGCTTATATACTCTCCTTCTTTTCCTCCATTTTTATCCATCTATGCTCTCTTGATACCATCTGAGACAACCCCAGATCACCAATCGCACGACTCTATCAAATTTTCTTGCTTTGATCCCATCTCTTCAAACTGGCTCTCACTTCCTTCACCACCACCTGACCCTCTTCTCTGCCTCCTTCTCCGCCACCCCTCTTTCATCTCACGTAGACTTCCCATCCAATCCGTTACCGTCTCCGGCAAACTAGTCCTCCTTGCCGCCACCGCCGATCAATTCCAACCAGCTCTCAACAGTCCTCTGATCTTCAACCCTCTATCTAAGACGTGGACTTACGGTCCTCCAATCGCGGCCCCACGTAGATGGTGTGCTGCTGGCGCTTCGGCCGGCGTGGTGTATATGGCGAGTGGTGTAGGGTCCCACTACAACCTTGACGTAGCTAGGTCGGTTGAAAAGTGGGACCTACTAATGAACCAAAACAACTCCAGCATCAACATAAAGAGAGATTCTCAGACGGCAAACTGGAGATGGAAAAAGATGGGAGGATTAAGAGATGGGAGATTCAGTCGGGACGCAATTGATGCTGTTGGATGGAAAGGAAAGCTTTGCATGGTGAATGTCAAAGGCGACGCAGCGAAGGAAGGGATAATCTACGACGTGAAGAATGACGCATGGGAGGAGATGCCGGAGGGGATGCTGGCGGGGTGGAGAGGTCCAGCGGCGGCGATGGATGAAGAAATTATATATATGGTGAACGAGTCCAAAGGTGTACTGAGAATGTACGATCCATTGAAGGACGCGTGGGTTCAAATACTGGAAAGCAAGATGCTCCAAGATGCACAATACGTGGCCGCAGCCGGTGGAAGAGTGTGTATAGTTGGTGGCAGTGGGCTGGAGATTGTGGTGGTGGACGTGGTGGTTTCTCCGCCTAGATTTTGGGCTGTGGATACTCCGCCTGCGTATCAAGCAGTAGCAATTCATGTCTTGCCCAGGATGGGCCATTAAGATTTTCAACCTCCGGTACTTGATTCCATGCTTGAGGAAACGAATTTTTTTTTTTCCAAATTCATTTCTGTTCATTTTCTCTGGCTTTTTTTTGGCTGATATTTTTAATTTAATTTCTCCCTTTATTCTGGTGTTGAAAGGAATATCTTGTACATATTCCAGATACATTAAATGCATAGAAAATGAAGTTACTATATTATTTACATAATGCGTGGGAACCCTACTGTTGATACAGATGGAGGGCTTGCTTTAAATTCTTTAATTGGCAAAGGTGTTGATCATATATCAATTTTTTTCAAAATTATTTTACTTGTATCACAAACATATTTTTTAATTATTCTTTTATTTTTTGAGTACCTTTTTATTTCATATATATCATATCATAAAAAGTGTTATAATAATTATTTTAAATCATGTTTCATATCTCTTATCTAAAGTAATTTACGTTAAATTGGCTTGAAGCTCTTTCCACAGTCTCGATTAGACAATCGAATTTGTTGATTTAGCTATTAATTAATTAATGACTCTATTGATTGGGAAAACTCCCAAGTAATGCCAATGATAAAAGGAGCACGACTAAGATTGTCCAAATGTTTTGAGTAGAACCATCTCAGTTAGTATGTTAACCGTCTCAATTTGTGTTCTACAATCAAAGTAAATTGAACATGCAGCAAGAAGACGGATCCTTTGAAAAAAGAAAAAGAAAGAAAATGGGAAAAAAATGATTCAATTTTGCACCGGTTTGAGATTGCCACTAAGCATGGAAATCGCAAAGTAGATGAACCTTTCGTCTCCTCCTCCAAAACCTAAAATTGAACCCCAGAAAAAATAACCAATCTCAACAAATTTTTTCATTTTTACGCTTATCATGAAAGAAAGGAGTTTGAATGTACATTCATGTCATCAGGAAGTGCTCAATTATTTTTAATCCTTTTTTTTCAATATTTATCTTAAGCTAATTGAGGTCGTATATTGATTTTTCTTTCCCTTTTTTGTTGGTAAGGAAGGACACAAAATATGGAAGGAAGAACAATTTATTGATTTTGGAAAAGAAATTCTACTCTAAAGTGAAAGGTTGGGTTAAAAGATAGTGAATTATACGTGGACTTGACCATATATAATTAGATGTTGGTCAATCGAGGTGTGTATGGTTGATCTGTTATAGGAATCAATGTATAATAACGTATCGTTATTGTTCTTGTGCAAGAGCTGAGATTATACCAACAAAATACTTGCAATCATATTGAGCACCACAGAATGGTATGCTTATACACAATTCTCATATCAAAACGCCGGAAAGCATGGAATCTTGTCACTGAAAATACTTGTGCCTGATATAGAGGTTTCCTTTTGATCTTTGGATGATTATCTTTTTGTTAATGTAAGGGTGCTTTTTAGGTTTGGTACGAATTCTTTTACACGTTAAAGGAGCATTCTTCATTGGTCTTTCGAGTAAAGGGATCCTGCAAATGTATACGTGATGTGAGTAGCTAACCAAAAGAAAGCAGTTGGATAAAGGAGATTACGTATCTTTCTTTTGATCATTTTATGTTAAGTGCCTCGACTGTCATATTGGGTGCAGTCCATGTTAGAGTTCTAACACGAGGAAAAAGCTATTCTCTAAGCTTTTGAGAAGCTCTTTAAGTCCTTCCACTACCATGCTTAGGTGGTGATTATCTCTGTAGTTTGGGGTTTCATATGATCCATGTAAAATTTGTGCTCTAAAAGAAATAGAAGACAATGAAAGAAGAAAAAGGAGGGGGAAGGGAGTGGACTTTTTCATTGATTTGGACGGCAAAATCTACATCATTAACCACTCCTAGATTCTGAGTTTGGAAGCCGCTCGAGGACTGATTAAAAAATAATTCCAGTTTAAATAGTACCGAATGGGGGTTAATTCTATTTCAGAAAATCATTCCAAATATCTCTCACATTTGGCTAAATGAATTTTTTCATTCTTCACTTATGAAATATTAATTTTACATCCCATATAAATTCAATTTAGTAAATTTTGGTCCCAATTTAAGTTTTAGACAACTTTTTAACTTAAAATCACCATGTGATCCACATACAGTCAGTTTTTATGTTAAAAAAGGTTAGATCCTACCTTTTTAGTGACAAAAATAAATATGAATTGAATCGGATCTCACCTTTTTAGAAAAAATTGAATGTGGCTTAGATCAGTTCCTACTATTTTAGGGACAAAAATGAATATGGATCGGGTTATTTATTCAACTACAAATGCAAACTAATGTTTTGCTCCAAAAATGACCATATGTGGGCCACGTGATGATTTAGGGTAAAAAGTAATCGAAAATCTAAGTTGGGTCTAGATTCTATCAACTTAATTTTGTAAGGGATGTAAAATTACTATTTTAAAAGTGAAGGACTAAAAACTTTTATTTGACAAAATGTGAGGGACATTTTGAATAATTTTTCCTTTCTATTTTGTAACTTTCAACTATAATTTGATTTTATTTTGGTCTTCAAATTCTAGATTAGGATACTTTAGTCTCTAAATTATATACTGATTTTGACTTTGGCCCTAAATTCTAAATTTAGATAATTTATTCCCTAAATCATACTGAGATTCTCAATTTGATCTCTTATCTCCTTTCTTGCCACTAATTTAGGGTAAAAAGTGATCGCAAATCTAAGTTGGGACTAGATTCTATCAACTTAATTTTGTAAGGGACGTAAAATTACTATTTTAAAAGTGAAGGACTAAAAAATTTATTTGACAAAATGTGAGGGACATTTTGAATAATTTTTCCATTCTATTTTGTAACTTTCAACTATATTTTGATTTTATTTTGGTGTTCAAATTCTAGATTAGGATACTTTAGTCTCTAAATTATATACTGATTTTGACTTTGGCCCTAAATTCTAAATTTAGATAATTTAGTCCCTAAATCATACTGAGATTCTCAATTTGATCTCTTATCTGCTTTCTTGCCACTAATTTTGAGATCTTTTATCTTTTTGTTCAATCATTTTTGTTGCTCATTTAATTGTATTTCGTGAGTGTTGAAGATTCGATTCACAATTGTCTTTAAGTGGAATAGTGTTTATAATTCAAGGATTATTAAAGTGTCCCAATTTATAATTTAAGAACCAAAATAAGAAATGAGATAAAATTGAGGGGTGCAACATAGAATTAACCTAGAGATCTGTTTAGGCATGCCAACGAATAAAGTTTGGGTTAGATCTCTTGATCCAGGGCTAGACCCATCAAATTTAGTTAGATCCTATGGAATTATCATCTATATTAGTATTCTTTATTTAGTTATTGTTTATAATAAAGAGATTTGGTTGGTTGTTAACTAAGCCTCATCTAGTTAGTTTCCTATTCTTCATGAAATTTCTGATTTGAAGGAATTCTTCTTCAATTTCTGGACTGGAATGCCACTCTCTCTGTGAGGACCCGAAAAATTTCCTTATTTTATATAATTTTATTTTATTTCTTCGAATACATTTTCTATACTTTACTTTAATGTCTTAATCTCCTAGATATTTTACAAGTGAATCACGTTTTAAATTATTTTCCAAGTATAAGTTAGTGCATGTTAAGTTTGAAGTGCATTTTGGAAGTGGGACCGCTAATGCGATAAGTGCAATAAATTTTTGAAGATTAAAAGGGAGTTTTGTACAAAGGAATATTATTTTATAAGGTGTTAAGAGATAATTAGAGATTGGTTAGATATTTTAGTGATTAGAAGATAATAGGATGAGGATTAATTTTGGGAAAGACAATTGTCACATATTCATGGAACCTTGACCTTGACTTGGTCTACCCTTAACCCTTAAGTAAAAGAAAGTTGACCAAACAATTCCATTTCCTTTCGTTCTTTCCTCCTTAGCCGTGCACATCATCCTCCAAATTAGCCAAGGAAGTCCCAAATTTCCTTCTCCTCTTGGCCGGCCCTTCCCTTGCCATTTTAGCCAAAACATTTCAGCTTCCTCATCTTCCTTTTTGCTCCCAAAACTCACTTCAATATTGTTCATCTTCTTGGTTCTTCACTCCAGCTTAGAAAGGGACTTGGAGGAGGAAGACTCTTGGTGGTTGGAGCTGGTTTCCTTGTGGTCTTGCTCTCTACTCTTGGAGAAGGTAAAAAAGTCCTCAAAGCCCTCATTTTCTTTCACCTCTTAACTAGATTTTGGTTAGTTTTAACTAGTTAAGCATTGGGTTGTTGATGAGTTCTTAGAACCTTGATTTTAGGTAGATGTCTTGAGGTGGCTTCTTAGGTAGTGGCCTTGAGGAATTATTGTGTGTTTAGTTGGTTGTTTGATGCTTGTTTTGATGAATTATGGCTTAGTTTGGTTTGGAAAGTTGAAAAGAAAATTTGAAGAGATAGAGGAGCTTGCTGTCCGAAATTTTGTTGGTTGATTCCCTCATGTTAATTTCGAATTTTGTGGTTATTTTGATGCCAAAATGCTTGTTATATGTTGGTGTTTATGTGTGAAAATTATCTCCCAAAAAGCATTTCATTTGGTTGAGAAAAGGTTAGGTTAAAGTGAGAATACAAACCTGGAAAATTTCTGATCAGGATAGCAGACCAGCGTGTGTTCAATAGGCCATAATTTTTTGTACAGGAGTCAAAATCAAGTGCTGTTTGTGGCATATGAAACTAGACTCCGAGAGCTTTCCAACGGTATAAAATGCCCCTGCTAATTCATTTCCTATGAGTCGTAGTGAACCAGAAAAATTGATTGATTTTCACCTACTGTTTTACCCATGAGACCTGCACAGCTGCAGATTGTAGCTCAATTTTGTCCCCCTTGTGAAACGAATTTGAAGACAGTTTCGCCTAGTGATTTTTAGCATTTTGATCTAGTTTTCAACGCCATAAACCATACCAATTTTAAAAATGTGTAGCCGTAGTTATGACCTGATTTCAAAACTGTGTCAAGTGCTCCAAAACTAGAATTTCGTGAACCAGGTCCCAAAAATCAGCTTTCCAAAAACTATTGTATCTTGGTGTAGAAAGGTACGAATTGAGTTCTGTTCATTGCGTTTAGGACTAGACTTGGAATTATTTTAGTGGTATAAATTTCAAGAGCTAATTCTATTTCTATGAATTTTGTCAAATTTTCAAAGTTCACCGAAAATGCAAGACTGTTTGCCCTGTTCCTACTGAAACAGTGATTTGAAGCTAAGATTTGACTAATTTCAGATTCGAATCTGGAAAAAGTGTCTTCTAGAGAGTTTTAGTACATTGAATCTAGTTTCCAACGGTATAAAGTTTCTAAATTTTGGACTTACATAACTCGAGATATGATTTTTCCAAGTAGTGTCATACAAAACTGGAATTTTCCGGTTTCAAACCAAAATGCTCTTTTAAGAACTTTCAACTTTCCTTTGAGATTGTTAGTTCGTTTTAAGTTTGATTTAATGGATGGATACAAGATGTGACGCCCCCACTTCTCCCTAGGGCGAACCCAAGGGTATCGGCGGGATGCCTGCCTAGCTCTCGCCAGGACTCACTACGAGACGAATTCAACTTATGGATAATCAATCAATACTAAAAGTCGAAAATATAAAGAAAGGTTGCTTCTTTAATAAACATTCAAATCTTACATCACGAGTTACCAAAAGTACATCAACTTTCCCCAAAATATACAACCTCCAAAAGTCCTCTAAACCATTACATTCAAAATTCTAATCAAAAGGGCCATCAAGTCGGCTTCTCCATAATTCCTTCCATTTCGGCTCCTGTTAAAGAAAAAAAAACTAATGGGATGAGCTAATGCTCAGTGAGGCCAAGAAAAGCATGCAAACACATAGTTCAAATAGTAATAGCACTTATACGAGAAATAAAGCTATAACATTCAAGTAATTCACAATTTAAAATAAAACACACTCAATAAGGATACGGGAGCTCTCAGGAGCTAGATTTCACTTGCTTTGCCGAGTTTTGATTATATACCTCCGCGTGATGACACTCCGTCACTCGGGTAGGTATATTTTGTCCGTAGAACTCCACTTACTTCACGAATCCCGTTCACCGTTACACCCCCTGTTCCAGGCCTGCTCATCATTTAGAAAGGCGATACTACTCGAGTATGCCAAGCGAGATCTCTCAAATAGATCAAGCTTTACGAATTTTCTTATGGTTCACCAAGTTTCTCGACCAAGCCCATGCCGGCTCGAGTCATAAGGTTAGCCTATGAGTTTGGGCGTCCCCCGAATATAAATATGAGTCGATGAGACAACGCTCCAATCGACGATTTCAAATACGATTCACAACAGCAACATTTCACACAAGTCGAATATCGATTCACATAGCAAAATTCGATTATAATTTCATTTGAAAGAGAATGGGTGCGATAAAGTACACACTCGTCTCGAAGATTTCAAATCACATAATTGGCAAGAAGCAATTCACGTACTTAACAACAAATCATGCACTTGACACTCACCAAATCAAAGTGAGTAAATGTGTAAATAAGCTTTTAGACGTCCGCTCCGAGATTCTCTTGAAGATCCTCTTGAGCGTTTGAAGAAATAATAATTGACTATCACTCACAAATACTTACGAACCCCTTGCCAACAAGGAAGAATGTACACTTGTGCAATACTAAGACAATGTCATGAAAGAGAACTTTAAATCTCTCGAAAATCGAGGTTCAAAAGTGAGGATTTAAAGTCCCAAGAGAGACTTGTCTCTTCATGAAATCGAGTTTAAAACGATCTATCGATATCGAGAGAGAGTGAAAAGTTCTCAAAAACACATTTCCTAAGAAATTGGAAAATTTCCGTTTTGTACGACGATCTTTGGAAAATCAAATCTTGAGTTTGACATGTCCAAAAATGGAAAAATTTATACCGTCGGAAACTAGGTTCAAAGTACTAAAAATTCCTAGAAGGCACTTTTTCATGGTTCCAAACAGAAAGCATTCATTTTTCAGCTCAAAGTTTCAGTTCCAAGAAGACAGGTTTGAACCAGTCTTGGTTTCCAGCAATCTTTGGAAATTCGGAAAAATTCACAGAAAGTGAACCAGCCCTTGAAATTCATAAAACAATAATATTTCCAAACAAGGTTTCAAACATGACAAACGGAACTAAATTCGGAGTTTTGAGCATCAAGAAATAACAGTTTAAAGTCAGCTGAATCTTGCAAACTGATCGGTAAATTTCCAGATTTGAAGAGCAATCTTTGGGGCATCATTTGGATATCGAAATGATATTAAAATTACACCAAATTTGGTACACTTAAACTTACATATATGGAATATCTCTCTATCAAAATTTAGATAAAAATTCGCACTGGAAGGCAGTTAACAAAATGACCAAAGTTTATGAAATTTTCAAAGCAAATCTGCCAACCCACTCTTTCTTTCTTTCCAAAGGTTTTGTCCAATGAAATCAACCTCAATTCACTCCATTTTTGAACCAAGATTCCAAAAACATTTAATAATCAATTGATAAGCAATTGACTCAAAAATTTTTGAGGTATGACCTCCCAAAACAGGTTTGACCATTCGGTCAGCAAGAAAGGAAAAACTTTCAGTTTCCCAGCTTTGTCATGTTTTTGAAATCAAGCCATATCTAACTCCATACAAACTCAAATTGAGAATGGTTGATGGTGTTGGAAACTAGGTTCCAAAGGGTACAATTTATCAGAAGACATCATTTTGAAAATCTTTTCACAAATGGGACAAAATCACGCCACAATGTGCAGCTTCCAGTTTCATTCGTATGAACAGTCAAAACAGAACAGCCAACTTTGCCGACTCATTGCGGTTCACTCAAAATGAACCAGCAGGAGATTTTTATACCATTGGAAAGCTATGAATGTATAGTTATGAATTCTGCAAATAGAACTCAATTTCAACTTTTGTACCGAGAGTTACGTTCGAACAAAGAAGCACTGTCCGAGACCTCTGCTATACGTTTTCCAGATTTGATTCTTGCCAAAACTCAAGTTTTATGCAACCAAATGAAACTATTTTTGAAAGGCACTTTGTACACACAATATACAACATATATACATCAATTTCATAGTCAACCAAGCATCAAAATTTCAAAATAAAACTGAACAACATGGACAGAATTTTTCGGCCAGCTCAACCTCCAAAATTTTCCAACTTTCTCTCCATTTTCTAACCGTAATCCTTTCATTCATCACACAAACAACATTAACCAAGCAACATATCCTCAAGGCAGCTACCTACAAGCCTCCTCAAGACTGCTAGCTTAGAGATTAAAGCAAGGTAAATGGTTTCCTCAAGTCCTCTAACCTATTTTCTTGCTTAGGGTTGTAAACCCATGAAAACTAAACTTCAATCTTGAAGAAATTGGAAAGATTAAAGGAGATGAAGGGTTTCCTCCTTAAACCTAGATGAGATCAGATTTTTCCACCAAAAACTCCCCAAGAAAGTCCACAAGATGTTGCCTTTCTTCTAGTTGGAGTTGATTTCCAAGAGGTGTGGAAGTTGGATGAAGATTTGCAAGTGAAATGGAGGCTAGAAGATGAGGTTTCTCTCTTCCCTTTTCTTCTCTTGTTGTTGGCCGAAAATGGAGAGGAGAAAGAGAGAGTTTTGTGGTTTAGCTTGTGTTGGAAGATTGGAGATAAAGTAGCCACTAAGTTTTGCAAGAAAGTCAACTCTTAATAGTGTCTCAAATAGGGTTTCGTACTACCACTTTCTCTCGGGTTTGATATGCTCATGCACTAATCCTCCAATGTAATTCCTTTAACACTGTTATTACTCATACTTACGAGTCTAGCATTAATTCCTCAAATCTCCAATTAGTTTATACCGGCACGACTTTCGAAAAACTATCGACGCGCGCGCGGTAAAAGCTTAACTTGAACTCACTCACGTCTAATCCCTCAATTAAATTTTCTTAATCTACTATTAATCATTCTTAATTCTCCAAGATTATTGCACTCTTGGATTGAATTTTGTCTAGAAAAAACGTGTATTCGTTATCCCTTACTATTTGAGCCGCAGAAAAATTAAATTTGCTAACGGAACATTTTAAAAATATAAGTGAGACCTTGTTCCATGTAAATAGATTTAAAATGGTTGAAATAAATTATTCGGAGTAAACGGTTGAATAAATAATTAAATAGGCCAGTAAAATAAAATAAAACTATAGGTAAAATTCGGGTCCTCGCACAAGGTCTCTGTGAACATTAGACCTTCATTTTGAATCTTGGTTCTCAAAGGATTAAACCTCTCTTGATGCGTTTTCTTGGTTGCCTAACTTTCTTGGTTAATTGCACCTCAATTCATACTTGAGAAATGGATTTTAACCCCTAATCTTACGCCCTTGATTTCCATGATGTTGAACTCTAAAAATGGAGCGTTTTAACTAGAGTAATTTTTGGAGAATTTCACTTGTTTATACTCGAAACTTGGAACCTTTAACTTTAACATTTACTATGAAAATTAGTGGAGTTTTGATGAATTCTGACTCCATTAGTTTAGAAATGTGAACGCTCCTTATATTCTAAAACTTGGGCGTAGGACTTTAACTGAGAGTTCTTGCCAAGACTTGACTCGAAAATGACTTTTGAGTTTCCTTTGAGAAATGAGCGAGAAAAACTCCTTTAACTTGATTCGGACTTGTGACCTTGACAGTGGGTAGTAAGAAAATGTTTTCTTATTAACCTTGGTCGAGTACTTAGATAATCGTGATTATGCATGTCTCAAGTGGTCACGAGGACGCCGAGGAGCTTGTCTGATCTCTCGCTTTGCTCTTGTTTTGCCCTTGATTTTTGGTGAGTGTCAAGTGCATGTTTCATGCTATTATGATTGATATGATAATTGTACAAGTGCTACGTGAACCGTGAACTTGCCGAGACTAGGGTGTACTTTACCGTTCTTGTTCTCTCTCTCTTGATTAAATAATACACGTTACATGAATGTTTGTGACTTGTACTTGTACTCGAAACTGTTTTAACTCGTGAGCATTGAGCGGTAGCATGTACCACACCCTATTCGGGTGGGAGGTGCCTCTCATACCGACTCAGTATTAAGACTAATTTTAAGTCGATTGGAGCGTTGTCTCATTGACCACTCGTTCTTGTGGGGACGCCCAACCCTTTGGCTAACCTCATAATTTGAGTCGGCAAGGGTTTGATCGAGTAGGTTTGTGAACCTTAGGAAATATTAAAGCTTGATCTTTTGAGGACTTGCTTGCAATACTCGAATAGTATTGCCACCTACTGCGTGTTTGGTTCCGGATCCGAGTGGAGGTTATGTTGGATGGAGGAAGTAAATGGAGCGATACGGTCATGTTACTTTTTTTGAGTTGACGGAGAGTCAACCCTAAATGGCTTGAATTGATCGAGACGTGGAAATAGCTCTTGAGAGCTTCTGTATCCTTTCGTGTGTGTTTACTTGCTACTTGTGCACTTAAATGATAGTTCATGTTAAAATTGCTTTCAAGTATACTATTCGATTGATTGGTGCTACTTGCTTGCTTGATTTTCTTGGCCTCACTGAGCGTTAGCTCATCCCTTGAAGCTTGTCTTCCTTAACAGGCTTTGGAGGTGGAAGTTGAAGATTTTAGATTAGCAGCTTTTGATTGATGCGGGCATACCTTTTTAGGATATTGGAGACTTGTAAAGGTGTGAACTTTGTTATACTTAGATATTGTGGTGTGTATTTGTAAATGGTAATCCTTGGGAGTTTTTGGACTTGTATATTCGATTTACTTTTCAATTCTAAGCAATGGTTGACTTGTGGTCCTTTATTAAGTTAGACTGAGTGAGTGAGTCCTGACGAGAATTGACAGGCGTTTCGCTGATACCCTAGGGTTCGCTCTAGGGAGAGGTGGTGGCGTCATAGTTGGTATCAGAGCGCTAGGTTTGAAATACCTGGAACTATGTTAGTAGTTCTTAGTCGTGAACTTTTGGTTACAGGAAATCAGTGATAAATCGTAAGTTAAATCTTCGAATGACACCAGTGATTATAAGGATCTAACCTTTAGTTTTATGGGTTTTGTAGGATATGGACGGCAGCAGCGACAGTGATAAGATTGAGGAACTTCCCCCAGTGATTCCTTGTCGCAGAGTTAGAGACGGACCCCTCCTTCGGTACTCACCCGCCAGGCGGGGTAGGATGTGCCCTTGCCGAGAGAGGTACTCCTACCCTAACCACTTGGTGTTAGGGATAGTCGAGGAAAGGAGATAGTTGACCCGTGACCTCAGGGTAGCACAAGCTGAGAGAGAGGAGATGAGAGCCGCTATGAAGGCTCAGGCTGCCGGGATTCAGGAGTTAGAGGCTAGAGTACTCGAGGAACGTCAGAGGGCTGACGCCTCCCATGCTCAGTTCCAGGCGACTGATGGGCGCCTCATTCGGATGGTCGAGGAGGTGGGTAACAGTATGGATGGTATTATGGCTGAGAGTGTGACCATAGCCGAGCACATAGAGGAAGCCATGGGTGGAGGAGGATCCCGAGAAGGAGTCTTCTGAGGATGTAGGGTCAATTAGTTCGATTCGCTTATATTAGTGACCTCCTAATCTTTTGACTTTTGCTAAGGACTTAGAAGGGGTGATTCTCGTCTTGAGGCCTTTTGTATTTTGTTGCAAGCACCCCTGTATTTTGAGGCACTTGGATACCTATGTCTTGTACTTGATATTATTGACTCCCTATATGCACTCTTGACATGTATCATGACTTTTAGGTTATGTAAAGAACTACATTTTAATTTTAAAGTGTTCGTGCAACTCGCTTATGTTTTAAATTTCTATGCTTATTTCCCCCTCTTTTAATTATCTGTTTTGAATCCTGCTATATTGATTGGCGAGAACGTGGACGGGGTCGTGGGCGTGGGTTTCGACAACCCCGCACTTCCGAGAGAGATGAGGGATCAGCGACTGGATCGAACCAAAACCCTAGGAATGAAGGGGGTGATCAGGTGGCTACGGCCCTTAACCGCATAACTGGTGTTCTTGAGAGTTTAGCTGAGTGCCAAGGCCCTGAACCAGTCAACCAACCTAGAAACCAAGAGAGGGGTGAGGATAGAGCTCTAGAGCGATTCTTAAAGTTCGCTCCACCTAGGTTTCATAGAGGATCTGATCCCGAAGTAGCAAAAAATTGGTTTGAGAGGATGGTAGAGATTTTTGCTGCCCTACATTATGCCGAGGAAAAGCAGGTGAATTTCACCGTCTTCCAGTTCGAGAGAGCGGCGTGCTCATGGTGCAATGTTGTTAGGGTGAAGTGGGAAAGGGGACAAACCCCCTGGAGTTGGACAAACTTTGAGAGGGAGTTAATGACAAGTTCCTCTCGCCAATGATACAAGAAAAAAAGGAGGACGACTTTATTAAGTTGAAGCAAGGAAAATGTCTGATCTGCGGTAGTCCCGAGCATCAGATTTCGAGTTGCCCTAGAGCCTCTAAGGAAGGAGGAAATACCCAACAGCCTGCTAGGTCTGCTTCAAAGCAGTCAAGTGCCAGAGGGAGTGATTAATGCTAATGGCTGTGAGAGGGATCCAAATAGTAGGAGTTCTACGAGTGGGGATGAATCTGACTTCACTTGGAAAATAGGAGTTGTGATTATACCCTAGTCTAGACTGACACTTTTAGAGGTTGTAATCTTTTGTATTAGAGATGAAGTCCTTTGTTGTTTTGTACATTTGCGACTTAGCACGTTTTGCTATGATCTTGTTTGCTTCCTTTTCTTTTGAAATGATTTCATGACCTTATCCTAATTTGGTGTAACTATTATGATCTTTCATGACATATGAAAATTTACTTTACTTTTAATTGATTTTATGGCTTATATGTATATTTAATTTATCGTCCCACACCTTTAGACTTGTGATAAGACATGGACGGTAGAAGACTTGGTTGAAATTGTACTCCAGGGTATAGGCAACCCCAAGGTCTTGGAGGTGACCAGAGATCGGCGGTGGACAAAAATCGGAAATTTAGGATTGAAGTTGGGGACCAATGTTTGATTGCCAACTTGATGTATTAAAATTGCGAGATTTGGGTTGGTGAGAGAAAATAGTTGGCAGATTTAATGAACTAAGCAATTAAGGGACATGATGTGATACTTGGGATGGATTGGTTAGCTTGATACCATACTCAGTTGGATTGTAAGTTGAAACTAGTGGAATTTCACATCTCGGGGATTCGAGTTAGGAAATTGTTGAGTAGAGGGGTTGAAGGGTATTTAGACTTTCTTATAAATACACCTGGAAATAAGGTGAAGTTGGAAAATGTGCCAGTAGTGAAAAATTAAGACACAAGCAAACTCCCCTAGTGAAGGTTTTATAGAGAAATCACGGAATTGAGAAAACTTGGGAGGTGGAAGAGGAGATCCGAAAGAAGTATCCAGAATTGTTTATAAACCAAGGTATGAATTTCAAGGACGAAATTCTTTTAAGGGGGGAAGGATGTGAGAACCCGAAAAATTTCCTTATTTTATATTATTTTATTTTATTTCTTCGAATATATTTTCTATACTTTACTTTAATGTCTTAATCTCCTAGATATTTTACAAGTGAATCACGTTTTAAATCATTTTCCATGTATAAGTTAGTGCATGTTAAGTTTGAAGTGCATTGTGGAAGTGGGACCCGCTAATGCGATAAGTGCAATAAATTTTTGAAGATTAAAAGGGAGTTTTGTACAAAGGAATATTATTTTATAAGGTGTTAAGAGATAATTAGAGATTGGTTAGATATTTTAGTGATTAGAAGATAATAGGATGATGATTAATTTTTGGAAACAAAATTATCACACATTCATGGAACCTTGACCTTGACTTGGTCTACCCTTAACCCTTAAGTAAAAGAAAGTTGACCAAACAATTCCATTTCCTTTCTTTCTTTCCTCCTTAGCCGTGCACATCATCCTTCAAATTAGCCAAGTCCCAAATTTCCTTCTCCTCTTGGCCGGCCCTTCCCTTGCCATTTTAGCCAAAAAATTTCAGCTTCCTCATCTTCCTTTTTGCTCCCAAAACTCACTTCAATCTTGTTCATCTTCTTGGTTCTTCACTCCAGCTTAGAAAGGGACTTGGAGGAGGAAGACTCTTGGTGGTTGGAGCTGGTTTCCTTGTGGTCTTGCTCTCTACTCTTGGAGAAGGTAAAAAAGTCCTCAAAGCCCTCATTTTCTTTCACCTCTTAACTAGATTTTGGTTAGTTTTAACTAGTTAAGCATTGGGTTGTTGATGGGTTCTTTGAACCTTGATTTTAGGTAGATGTCTTGAGTTGACTTCTTAGGTAGTGGCCTTGAGGAATTATTGTGTGTTTAGTTGGTTGTTTGATGCTTGTTTTGATGAATTATGGCTTAGTTTGGTTTGGAAAGTTGAAAAGAAAATTTGAAGAGACAGAGGAGCTTGCTGTCCGAAATTTTGCTGGTTGATTCCCTCATGTTAATTTCAAATTTTGTGGTTATTTTGATGCCGAATGCTTGTTATATGTTGGTGTTTATGTGTGTAAATTTTCTCCCAAAAATCATTTCATTTGGTTGAGAAAAGGTTAGGTTAAAGTGAGAATGCAAACCTGGAAATTTTCTGATCAGGATAGCAGATGAGCATGTGTTCAACAGGCCATAATTTTTTGTATAGGATTCAAAATCAAGTGCCATTTGCGGCATATGAAACTAGACTCCGAGATATTTCCAACGGTATAAAGTACCCCTGCTAATTCGTTTCCTATGAGCCGTAGTGAACCAGCAAAGTTGACTGATTTTCACCTACTGTTTTACCCGTGAGACCTGCACAGCTGCAGATTGTAGCTCAATTTTATCCCCCTTGTGAAATGAATTTGAAGACAGTTTCTCCTAGTGATTTTTAGAATTTTGAATGTATTTTTCAACGCCATAAACCATGCCAATTTTGAACTTGTGTAGCCTTAGTTATGACCTGATTTCGAAACTGTGTCAAGTGCTCCAAAACTGGAATTTCGTGAACCAGGTCCCAAAAATCAGCTTTCCAAAAACTGTTGTATCTTGGTGTAGAAAGGTCCGAATTGAGTTCTGTTTATTGAATTTGAGACTAGAATTGGAATTCTTTTAGTGGTATAAATTTCAAGGGCTGATTCTATTTCTATGAATTTTGCCAAATTTTCAAAGTTCACCGAAAATGCAAGACTGTTTGCCCTGTTCCTACTCAAACAGTGATTTGAAGCTAAGATTTGACTAATTTGAGATTCGAATCTGGGAAAAGTGTCTTCTAGAGAGTTTTAGTACATTGAATCTAGTTTCCAATGGTATAAAGTTTCCAAATTTTGGACTTACAGAACTCGAGATATGATTTTTCCAAGTGGTGTCATACAAAACTGGAATTTTCTGGTTTCAATAAAAAATGCTCTTTTAAGAACTTTCAACTTTCCTTTGAGATTGTTAGTTCGTTTTAAGTTTGATTTCATGGATGGATACAAGGTCTCTGTGAACATTAGATATTCATTTTGAATCTTGGTTCTCAAAGGATTAAACCTCTTTTGATGCGTTTTCTTGGTTGCCTAACTTTCTTTGTTAATTGCACCTCAATTCATACTTGAGAAATGGATTTTAACCCCTAGTCTTATGCCCTTGATTTCCATGACGTTGAACTCCAAAAATGGAGCGTTTTAACTAGAGTAATTTTTGGAGAATTTCACTAGTTTATACTCGAAACTTGGAACCTTTAGCTTTAACATTTACTATGGAAATTAGTGAAGTTTTGATGAATTCTGACACCATTAGTTTAGAAATGTGAACGCTCCTTATATTCTAAAACTTGGGCGTAGGACTAGAAGTTTTGAGAGATGAAAACCATCTTCTCTTTTCTCGATTTTCGTGCCGAAAGTTAAGCGTGGTTCTTTCTTTTGGAACTGAGAGTTCTTGCCAAGACTTGACTCGAAAATGGCTTTTGAGTTTCCTTTGAGAAATGATTTAGCGAGAAAAGCTACTTTAACTTGACTCGGACTTGTGACCTTGAGAGTGGATAGCAAGAAAATGTTTTCTTATTAACCTTGGTCGAGTATCTAGGTAATCGTGATTTGCATGTCTCAGGTGGTCACGAGGACGCCGAGAAGCTTGTCTGATCTCTCGCTTTGCTCTTGTTTTGCCCTTGACTTTTGATGAGTGTCAAGTACATGTTTCATGCTATTGTGATTGATATGATAATTGTACAAGTGCTACGTGAAACGTTAACTTGCCGAGGCTAGTTTGTACTTCACCGCCCTTGTTCTCTCTCTCTTGATTAAATGATACATGTTACATGAGTGTTTGTGACTTGTACTTGTACTCGAAACTGTTTTACTTGTACTCGAAACTATTTTAACTCGTGAGCACTGAGCGGTAGCATGTACCACACCCTATTCGGGTGGGAGGTGCCTCTCATATCGACTCAGTGCTATGATTGATTCTCTGAGCAGCAGCATGTACCACACCCTATTCGGGTGGGAGGTGTCTCTCATACCGACTCAATATTATGACTGATTTTAAGTCGATTGGAGCGTTGTCTCATCGACCACTCGTTCTTGTGGGGACGCCCAACCCTTTGGCTAACCTCGTAACTCGAGCCGGCAAGGGCTTGGTCGAGAAGCTTGGTGAACCTTAGGAAATATTATAGTTTGATCTTTTGAGATCTTACTTGGCATACTCAAATAGTATTGCTAGCTACTGCGTGTTTGGTTTCGAATTCAAGTGGCGGTTATGTTGGATGAAGGAAGTAAGTGGAGCGCTACGGTCATGTTACTTTTTTTGAGTTGACGGAGAGTCAACCCCAAATGGCTTGAATTGATCGAGACGTGGAAATAACTCCTGAAAGCTTCTGTATCCTTCCGTGTGTGTTTACTTCCTACTTGTGCATTTAAATGATAGTTCATGTTAAAATTGTTTTCAAATATACTATTCGATTAATTGGTGCTACTTGCTTGTTTGATTTTCTTGGCCTCACTGAGCGTTAGTTCATCCCTTTAAATTTGTCTTCCTTAACAGGCTTTGGAGGTGAAAGTTGAAGATTTTAGATTAGCAGCTTTTGATTGATACGGGCATACCTTTTTAGGATATTGGAGACTTGTAAAGGTGTGAATTTTGTTGTACTTGGACATTGTGGTGTGTATTTGTAAATGGTAATCCTTGGGAGTTTTTGGACTTGTATATTCGATGTACTTCTCAATTCTAGCAATGGTTGACTTGTGGTCTTTTATTAAGTTAGAATGAGTGAGTGAGTCCCGACGAGAGTTGGGCAGGCGTTCCGCTGATACCCTAGGATTCACCCTAGGGAGAGGTGGTGGCGTCACACTCTCTGCTATATGTACCTCTCTGTTATTCATCTCAATATAAGGGGAATGATTTCTTTTCTCTCTCAAAGTTTCACATGGTTTTAGAGCCTCCTCTCCGATCCGTTTTTGATAATCTAATTATGTGAAATTCACTCTTCATTCTCATTCTGATCTGGGTAACTTCAAATCTTCTACCTTTTTTTTATTTTTTTATTTTTTTAAAGAAATACTCTAGTATTCTTTATTGGCCACAAAAATCGAGAGACTGGGATACAATGAGTGTGGGGGAGAGTGGGAGAGTGCGGGAGAAAACCACCACTATCGACGAATAAGGCTAAGCCAGACATAAGGAGTTTGGAGTTTGTCCAAACGGAGGGCAGCACGGGCCCTAGGCGGCAGAGCCACCTCAGAGAAGAAGACCGCATCGGATGGTAGATTCGACGAGGCCAACGCGTCTGAACACCGAGTTTGCCTCTCGAAAAATATGGACCACAGATGGCCCCAAGGTCATTACCAGATCTCTAATATGCCCAAGGGTGTTACATAAGGGCCAACATGAGGAATCAGCAGCAGAAACCAAGCTAACCAACACTCTGGAATCCACCTCCGCCACGCAATTTCGAAGGTTCCTTTGGTGGCAGAGCTGCAACCCTTCTAACAGCGCCAATGTCTCTGCCGTTAGTACATCCTGGTCCCCAAGCTTTTGTGAAACGCAAAGACTAGATCCCCTGCTGCCGAGCGAAGCACCCCTCCACCAGAGGCACCCATGGGCGAGACACTGGCATCCGTATTCAGCTTGTAACCGCCCCGTGGCGGCTTAACCCAAGTGATCACCTGAGGTTGAGGCCTCCGCCTTGTCACCTGGGCACTCTTTGCCCATACACAATCCGCGTCGCCTTTAAAATGTTGTGGTTGCAAGAGCTGACTCACCCCCGTTTGGCCAACAAAACTGCAAACCTGAGAGATGATTTGGTTCACCGACATGGGTGAACCCTCGTATCGAGCGTGATTTCGAGCCTTCCAAATAAACCACATGGTCAGAAGTGGAAGAATAACCCGAATATGGTTCCGTCCTACAAAACGATGTGAGAAGAACCAGGAAGCCAACTTGGCAGCTACCCCATTCGCCCGGTCTAGGATTCCAAACAAATTTTCGAAATACTGCCGCACTCCCGAAGCCACTAGCCCCAACACGAAAAGGTGGTTACATGTCTCCACGTCCGTCCCACAGCAATAGCACCGGGAAGCTAGCACCACTCCCTTGCGTTGGAGGTGACCATCCAGAGGCATCCAACCGTGTAACAACCGCCACGTGAAAAAGGAAACCTTGAGCGGAACCACCGAGCTCCAGATCCATGAGTAGACATATGACAGCGCCCTTTTGCAACGCACATGGGCCCATGAAGACACCACCGAAAACTTACCCGTCGAATAAGCACCCCACACCATCATATCTTGGAGGACCAGGGAAAATCCGGAGCTTTAGAATTTGTGCCACAATGTGGCCAGGGAAGAGCTGTTGAAGACGGGGCTCATCCCATCCACTAGCTGTATAAAACTCCCCTACCAGCATATAGAGTCAGGCCGAGCCTGGAACCAAAGCAGCCAGAGGGACATCCGTGCACCACCTATCATGCCAGAAGTCGACGAACCCCTCGCCCAGGGACCACCTAATATTCCCCTCAGCCAGATCCTGAATTTGCGTCAAGCGGCGCCAAACGGTAGATGGACGGTCTACGGCCACCAGAGAGGGATGGATGCCTTTGATATATTTACTATGCATATATGTCGCCCAAATCTTCTACCTTTCAAGTCTCACTTCTAGCAATTCTTCAATCTTTTCCTTCTCGATTCCTCTGAATCACGTCATGACAAATTTTGGAGTAGTGTTTCAAACCTCTACTTCCAAGGTCAATTCTAAATCAGAAGAAGAATTTATGGACAACAACCACTCATAGTAACCCAGAATCTGGATCAAATTCTAATCACAAGTCACAAGTTAAATGGACAAAATTAATGGTATCAATCCGTGTTGATGTTTATTTTCGGAAAAGGTAAAGATTAATATCTCACTGGTGAGATTGAAATCCCAGAGAAAGCAGATTCAAAATTCAGGTAGTGGAAGAGTGAGAACAATATGATCATGTCATGGTTGATAAATTCCATGAACAGTGATAAAGGTGAAAATTTTCTTCCCTATGGCACAACAAAAGAAATTTGGGACACAACAAAAGAAACATACTTGAGTTCTGAAAACACGGCAGAACTATTCTAGATTGAAGCTATCTTGCATGATTTTTGCCAAGAGAGTCACTCTGTCACACAGTATTTCAATACCTTAACACGACACTGCCAACAACTTGATATGTTTGATACTCACAAATGGAAGTTCACAGATGATGCAGCCAATTACAGAAAAATTGTGGAGCAGAAAAGAATATTCAAATTCCTATTGGGACTCAACAAGGAGTTGGATGAACTAAGGGGGCGTATAATGGGCATCAAACCACTACCAAGCATTAGAGAAGTGTTTTCTGAGGTCCGACGTGAAGAAAGTCGGAGAAAAGTAATGATGTGATTGCAAGATGTAGTAGCGAACACTTCACTACTTGATGGTTCTGCACTTGCAATTTGAAGAACCAACTTCAACGGCAATGACAATCAACAGCAACGAGGAAGGCCCTAGTGTAAACATTGCCATAAGCCAGGACATTTGATAGAGACTTGTTGGAAGATCCATGGAAGACCAGTTGATTGGAAACCAAAAAAACCAAATCATGATAAAGAAAGCCTTGCCAATGTTGCTTCATCCATTGAGGAAAAAACATCAAGTGAAACAAGTGGATTCAGCAAAGAACAAATAGAACTTCTATAGAAAATGATTAGCCACAATCTCTTGCAATCTACCAGCTAACCTAGAGCAACAAGTATGATGGCTCAGTGAGGTAGTTCTTCTATTGCCCTTACAACTAGCAGAGATCATAATGAATCCTGGACTGTTGATTTCGAAGCATCAGATCGCATGATAGGAGATGCAACACTCCTACATGATTACACTCCTCAAAAGGGTAACTCTTTCGTTTGTATTGCAGATGGTTCCCTTCCATGGTTTTGGAAATAGGATCTGCATGCTTAACAAAGGATATCGTTCTCTCTCCTGTTCTTCATGTTAAAAATTTAGATTGTAATTTACTTTTAGTTAGAAAGTTGAGCCGAGATCTTACGTGTGTTTCTAAATTTTTTTTCCCATCCTTTTGTGAATTTCAGGAGATGGAATCAGGGAAGACAATTGGCAATGCTGAGTTGGTATCAGATCTCCAACTACTATAAACTAATAACCCTCCAAGTAGACAAGCTGATTATTCAAGTTGCAAAATGTCCACTAGTGTGTGAAAGAGTATGTCATTGTGTCATCTATACTCCTCGATTTCCAATTCAAGAGTCAATAATGTGGATGAAGTTATGCTTTGGCATTTTTGTCTTGGCCATCCCAATTTAGTGTATCTAGAAAAGATGTTTCCTCAATTGTTCATCAATAAAACCCAAGTTCTTTTCAATGTGAAAACTATCAGTTTGCTAAGCATACTAGAACAAATTTTCCTCCAGTCATCACTTACCTACCCGTCCTTTCACCATGATTCATAGTGATGTTTGGGGTGTATCATGAATTAAAAGCCTCACCGGTGCTCGGTGGTTTGTGTCTTTTGTGAATGATCACGCTCGTCTTACTTGTCAGTTTGCTAAGCATACTAGAACAAATTTCCTCCAGTCATCACTTACCTACCCATCCTTTGACCATGATTCATTGTGATGTATGGAGTGTATCATGAATTAAAGACCTCACCGGTGCTCGGTGGTTTGTGTCTTTTGTGGATGATCACACTCGTCTTCCTACTTGTTAGTTTGCTAAGCATACTAGAACAAATTTTTCTCTAGTCATCACTTACGTACTCCTCCTTTCACCATGATTCATAGTGATGTGTGGGGTGTATCATGAATTAAAAGCCTCACCAGTGCTTGGTGGTTTGTGTGTTTTGTGGATGATCACACTCATCTTACTTGGATATTTCTTATGAAAGAAAAATTTAAAGTTAGTCACATCTTTCAAAAGTTTCATTTGGTGGTTCAAAATCAATTCAATGCTCATATCCAAAATTTTAAAACTGACAATGCCAAAGAATACTACAAGTCCCATCTTGAATCATTTCTCTCACATCACGGCATCATCCATACCAGCTCATGTGTAGATACTCCTCAGTAAAATGGAATAGCTGAAAGGAAAAATCGCCATCTTTTTGAGGCAGCTAGAGCACTTTTGGGGTGATGTAATTCTTACTGCTGCTTACCTAATAAATAGAATGCCCTCTAGAGTTCACAAATTTCAAAACCCTCATCAAGTCCTTCTAAAAGCCTATCCTCACATCAAATTCACCTCCTCATATATTCCTCCAAGGGTTTTTGGGTGTTTGGTTTTTGTTCATAATCGTTCCCCAAACTGAACTAAATTAGATCCTAAGTCCATCAAATGTGTCTTCCTAGGTTATTCTTCCAACCAAAAGGGTTATAAATGCTACTCTCCTGTTATAAAAAAGTGAAGGTGTCAACATGGGTAACTTGGGTGGGTTTGGGTTGGTTAAAATGGATAATGGGTATAAGTGAGTCAATCCATTTATACACATTTAATTAGATGGGTATAAATGGGTAAGTCAAAAAATGAATTGGGTAACCCCATTACCCATTCATAACCCATTTATTTTAATTTTTTGTAAACTCATTTAAATTCATTTTTGCAAACTAAGTTATCAATTTATACCACCCTTTGAACCCATCATTAATTTTAGATATTTACTTATAATGTTCAACAAAGCTAATTACCAATTTTTTTTCCATCCATACTCTATGTCACAAAATTACATACTATTTAATAATTGAATAATAAGAATATAAAAATTTGAACTAAGTACTATAAAAGTTAACATAAAAACTTAATCCAAAAATTTTGAACTCCTAGCATTTTTTTCGTGTGTAAATTTAAAATTTCTTTTTGGAAAGATAGGAAAAGAGGGTAAAACTTGTCATAAATTGGTAATGCTGAAAAATGAGCAAGTTAATAAACTAAGAGAAAACAAAATGATAATATAAAACTAACAAATAATAATAATAATGAAACAAAAGTAGTTAATATCATGACAAAATGAAAAATCTGAAAAAAGGGGTAGGGGAGACTCGGGAGAAGACAATTCTAAATGGGTTACTTGGGTTTGATGGTTTGCCCAATAATATCTATTTATAAATGGAAATTATTGGGTAACCCATTTATACCCATATATAAAAAGTTAAGATACCAATACCTATCTATTCATGGGCGGGTATGGGTAAATTTATGTAAATGGGATTATTTGCCACCCATACAAAAAGGATATACAATTCAATGGATGTCACTTCCTTTGAACATGAGCCTTACTATAAAAACATAACATTTAGAGGGAGAATGTGAGGGAATCTCAATTTTGGGACGAACTTCTCATCAAAGAGCTAAGCCAAATACATAACACAACTCAAACACAACCTACACCTCAACCTCTAGTTTGTCTTCCTTCTAACTCAGACACCACACCAAAAACCAATTTCAAACTTTCACCATCTGATAGTCCAACCTCAAATCATAGGTCTATACAACTTGACTCCTCTTAGCTTCAGGTCCATACAAGGAGGAAAAAAAACACCAACGAGAGTGAGAACCTCATACCTCTCGTGCATTGTCATGAATCCAACTTGAATTCTGATTCTTCTCAAGTTCACTAAGGTGAATCCGATCATTCCCATGAATTAATTAATCTAGTGATTGATGACAATGACATCTCAATTGCTCTAAGGAAAGGTGTAAGATCATGTACCAAACATCCGATTGGAAATTTTGTGAGTTATGACTGTCTTTCTCTAACATACAGGGCATTTATTACCTCACTTGACAGTGTACACATTTCGAGGACTATTCATGAGGCTCTTAAACATCTAGGGTGGCAAAAAGCTATTCATGAGAAGATAACAACACTTGAAAGGAATGGAATATGGGTGATTATATATTTACCTGTCAGAAAAAGGCTAGTAGGTTGCAGGTGGATCTTTACCATCAAACACAAAGCAGATGGAAGCATTGAGAGCCTGAAAGCTCGCCTAGTTGCTAAGGGATTCACACAGTCATATGGTATAGACTATCTAGAAACCTTTGCTCCAGTTGTTAAACTTAATACCATTCTAGTTCTTCTTTCAATTGCATCTAATTGTGACTGGCCATTACATCAACTGGACATTAAAAATGCATTTTTGCATTTCTAAATGGAAATCTTGAAGAAGAAGTTTATATGGAAGTGCCCCCTGGAATGGAAATTTCTCACACTAAAAACAAGGTATGTAGACTACAAAAGTCCCTCTATGGACTCAAACAGTCTCCTCGTGCATGGTTTGACAGGTTTGCAAAGTTTGTGAAAAAATGTGGATATAAACAATGCCAATCAGATCATACCATATTTGTCAAGTTTTCAACTGAGAATAAAATTGCTATTTTGATTGTCTACGTTGATGATATTATTCTTATTGGTGATTTCGAGGAAGAATTACACGTCTTAAAACAACATCTAGCACTGGAATTTGAGATTAAGGAGATTGGTAATCTAGAGTACTTTCTTGGTATGGAAATAGCAAGGTCAAGAGAAGGTATTGCAGTGACTCAATGAGAATATATATTGGATTTGTTGAAGGAAATAGGGATGCTTGACTATAAACTAGTAGATACACCCATGAATTTAAGATAAGTGCAGAATTAGGAAGCATTCCCATAGATAAGGGGAGATATCAATGACTTGTTGGTAAGTTAATTTTTCTCTCCTACACGCGTCTAGACATTGGAATTTGCTGTCAGTTTAGTGAGTCAATTGATGAATAATCCCATAGAAGAGCATAAGGAGGCTATGTATAGGATACTAAGATATCTTAAGTCAACACCTGGAAGGGACTATTATTTAGGAAGAGTAACTGTGAGGACCTGGAATTTTTTTCATATTTTCACTTTGGAGAACTTGTTTTTATTTATTGGATTGCTTGATTTTATTTGTTGAATGATATAGGATTGTTATACCTCATTGCCTCTTTCAATTTCTTGCATATTATTTTTCATGGGGTGATATACCAATTAGTCCAACTTGTGAGGTGTGTGCAATAAATTGGGTGAACAAGAGAGAGTTTTGTGCAAAAGGGATTATGTGACAAGAGATGTTAAGAGTTAATTGGAGGAACACTATATATTTTGGTGATTAGAGACAAATAGAGAGATAAATAGATAGACATTAGCTCTTGCTATGCCACTTGTCGATCATGTAGCTAACTTTGACCAAGACTAAGTTTTCTTCTTATCTAAACCAAGCTTTTATTTCTTCACTATGTCTTCTTCTTTTCTTCTTGGCTGGCCGAATTTTGAGAGGAGAAAAGGGAGAGAAAACACCAAATTTCAAGCCTTGATTCTTGCCTTATCTAGTGAGAAAACAAGATAGAAACCCTAATCTACTCCATCAAACCTTGAAACAAGCTTGGGAGGAAGCTATTGGAGGAGTTTTTGGAGGAAGGAAGCTTTGCAACTTTCTTGATTTGGTTCCATACTAGGTTTTGGAGGTAAAGAGGTAAACTTTGCTAGGAAACTTAGCTTTCTTCCCTTATCTTTGAGTTTATTTGAGATATGATGTTACAGAAATTAAAGGAAGGATCTTTATAGAAGATTTCATGTTTTTGTCAAATTATGTTGCAATTTCCAGCTTTGGTGTGTAATCCATTTAGCTTAGTTTAGAGTTTTACATATGTGCAATTTTGATGAAAAGGAAGGATTTTAGGGAGGATTTCATGTTTTTCAAGTTATGCTTTAAATTTTCAACTTTGGTTCATAAGGTATATAGTTTAGTTTAGAATTTTTATAAGTGAACTTTTGATGGATTTCTTAACTAAGAACATGAGCCAAATGTCTCTTGACATGTTAGTTATGATTTATTGTGTTTTTGCCATGAAAATAAAGTTCAAATTTGAAGTTAGAGAAAGGAATTTAAGAACAAGTTGCTGGAAATTCTTGTTTAATTGGTCGAATGAAAAGAGAGAGAGAGAGAGATTGAGTTGAAAGTTTAGGATGGTTTTAACATATTTTGCTCAAGATACTTGTTAATATTTTGATCTTCACATGTATGTAGATTTAGAGCTTTTTACAAAGAGTTTTGGTTAAGCAAATCTTGTTCTTTAGATAAGATGCTAGATTTTTGTTATGTGGATTCTTGGTGGGATTCTTGCCTTAAATTACATGTTTCTTGCCTCCTTTTATGTTAGATGCGCTATACCAGATTTTTACCATGAATTTAAGTAAGAAAATTTAGGATTTTGGAGGAAAAGTTGTCAATTCCTTGTCGGAAATTTTGCTAGGGTTAGCCGAGAGGGCGAGAGAGAATTTCAACTTTATTGCTAGAATTTGTATTGTGATTTTGACATATTTTGGCTCAAGGCACTTGACAAGACATTGATCTTCACATATATGTTGGATTTGAGCTAAAACAAAGAAGTTTAAGAGGAAGGAAATGGTTTACTCCAAAACGTTTTATTGCTCGAAATTTCCAGGTTTGAACCTCAAGAGTCATGCCTTGTTTTCTTCAGATTTCGTGACTAGAATTGACCTACTTTTACTCCATATTTTGCTTGAGACATTGATCTATTATACATGTGATTTTTTCCCTTGATTTGAACAAGAAAAACTTTACACTTTTGGAAGTTACGTTAGGGGTACAACCTAGCAAATTGATGTGTCTTCTAAGTGAAACTTTGAAGATCCAATTTTCGCATTTCTTTTGGCTCCAAGTTGATAGACTCTTGATGTACTATATGATCATAGGATTTGAAAATGTCCAAGAAGAAGAACTAGGGTTTGAAGTAGAAAGATTGTAATCAATGGGTGAGTGTTCTAAGTGCATGTTAGGACTACTTGTTGCTTGAATGATGCTTTATGCGCCTAGTTGATTGATATTGCTATATATCTTGAACTGCAAATGAATAGGCGAGTGTGTACTTTATCGCACTCAACCTAATTTTGCCTTGAATGATGCTTAATGTGACTAGTTGATTGATACAACTATATATCTTAAACTGCAAATGAGCAGGTGAGTGTGTACTTTATCGTACTCGACCTAATTTTGCTTGAATGATGCTTAATGTGACTAGTTGATTGATACTCCTATATATCTTGAACTGCAAATGAATAGGCGAGTGTGTACTTTATCGCATTCGACCTAACTTGACTGAGCTCTTGTTATCCTGTTTACAAGTGAACTGATATACATCTGTATGACTTGAAAATCGGTTAGAGATGTTATCTCATCGACTATACTAAGTGCTTGGGATCCCAAACCCCATCGGCTAGTTAGTCGAATCAAGTCAGCAAGGGATTGATCAAAAAGATTGACGAACCATGGATAGTGTTTATTATTTATTGTTTATTCCACTGGATTCGGTCCTTTAAAATCGGTATACTCGAGTATTACCTCTAATATTATCTTTGGAGTTCGGGCCCGGTAAGGGAGTTGATTAGTGGACGGAGACTAGCATAAAGCAGTAATCTACGGACATTGTTTATTACTTCATTTCAAACATTGACGGAGTGCCAATGGACTCGAAAAACGCTGCTGCTGAACTGACTTGCAAGAGCAAACTGTATCCTTTTAGTTGCAAGTGAAATACTGAACAGGACTAAGTGCTACGCCTGGAATCTGGCAAGAGCCATCGTATCAGTTGAATCTACACTTGAACCCTAAACAGGAATAAGTGCTCTGCCTAGAATCTAGCAGGAGCCACCGTATCAGTACCCATATCCTTTTCTTATAGTGTTAAATTGTTTATTTGACTATGTGAACTGTTAATGACCTCGCTTGTAGTTGGTTACTTTCTTTGCTTTAAGATTTTGATATAAGTGATTGTTATCTTGTCAATTTGACTGCATGTTTTCTTGGAATCTCACTAGGTTTTGCTCATCCTTTTAGTTTATTTTCCTTAACAGGGGTTGGAATCGTGGATTTGAAGAGTAGTGAGTTTGCGAATTGTAATCTTCGCTTTAAGTAATTGCCATCCTATTTGTACTTAGTGAATTGATTGAACTACTTGTATTTCGATTCATTTAGTTGTACATATAAGTCTAAATGTTTTGGAAAGTTGAAGGGTTTGTAATGTTTATTGAGGAGTTTCATGCTTACTTTGGAGTTAATTTTATCTTTCAAGTTAATGTTAGTATGTGAGTCTTGACGCGAGTTGGGCAGGTGTTCCGCTAAACCTTAGGGTACGCTTTAGGGGGAGATGGGGTCATCACAGTAACAAAAGGGAGACTGATATCTACACTAATGCTAATCACACAAGGAATCTACTAGATAGATGCTCAACTTCTGGTTATTGTTCATATGTCTGGGGAAATCTTGTTACGTGGAGGAATAAGAAACGATTAGTTGTCTCACGAAGTAGTGCAGCATCCGAGTTCAGATCATTAGCATTGGGAATTTGTGAAGGTATCTAGATTCAAAGATTGCTTAGTGAACTGAGGGTGATGGACAAACAACCAATCAGGTTATTCTGTGATAACCAGGCAGCTATCAACATTGCTAAAATTCCTGTTCACAATGATAAGACGAAACATGTGAGAACCCGAAAATTATTTTATATTTTCTCTTATTTTTGGAAAAAGTTAATTTATATTTTCTTTTATTTTGATTTACTAGCCTTAAATTTCATGGTGATTTTAAAGGTTAAGTCAAGATTTTTCTCTTTTCACTTTTATAATTTTGATGAATGTTAAGTTTCGTAGATTATTATGGTAGTTTGACCGACTAGTGAGATGTGTGCATTATATTTGGTGGACGAGAACGAGTGTCGTGCAAGAGGGATTATGTGATTAGAAGTGCTAAGAATTAATTGGAGAAGTATAATATATGATTAGAAACACAAGAGAGACAAAGAGATAGGTATTACCCTAATGACGCCAAGTGTCGCCGATCTAAGCATGCCTTGACCAAGACTTTCCTTTAGTCTTTATCTTGCAATTTCACAACACAAGCCTTTCATTTTCTCTTGTGAAGGCCGAAATTGAGAGAGAAGAAGAGAGAAAAAACTTCCAAAGTTCATCTTGACTTCCTTGTTTAATTTGTGAAAAAAATCCAAAGATCAACTTAATCCACTCCAATAAACCTTGAGTTAAGCTTGGAAGTGAGCCTTTGGTGGAGTTATTTGAGGAAGAAAACTCTTGAGTTGCTTGTCATCGTGGGATTTTGAGGTAAAATTTCTAGAAAACGTCTCTTTTTACTTGACTCTTGAGATTTATGCAAGATATGTTATGATTGGAGTTAAATGAAGCATGTTTATGGTAATTTCATGATTTTGCTAGGATTTGATCAATTTCCAGCTTTAATGTTCAATTTTCTAACTTTGAGATGAATTTCCAGCTTTCATAAGAGCTGTTCTAGTTTTGATATGAAATTTTAAGTTTTGATATGTGAATTTTAGTCTTCGTATGCAAATTTCCAGCTTTGAGAGATAAAATTCTAGCCTTGATAAAGTTACTTGAAGCTTTATATATATGTGAAGTTGTGATGGATTTTCTTGCCAAGAACATATGTCATAAGCCTCATGACATGTTAGTTATAGGATATAGTGCATATGCCATGGAATTAAGTAAGAAAGTTGGAATGTTTGATAGAGATTTTGCGGGAAAATTTCTGTGATGGCTGGCCGAGAGGGAGAGAGAGAATTTCAGCTTTCTTTTTAGAAATTTGTGGTGATTTTGACATATTCTTGTTCAAGACATTTGTTAAAACCTGACTCTTCATATGTATGTTGATTTTGAGCCAAAACAAAGAGGTTTAAGAGGGGTAAAACCTAGTTTTCCAAACTATTTGCTTGCTGGAAATTTTCGCAGGAGGCTCTGCGCAGTTTTAGGAAATTTGCTATAACTTCGTATAGAAAAGTCAGAATTGAGTTCCGTTTGTTTTGTTTAAAACTAAACTCATACAGCTTCCAACGATATAAAATTCAGGGCTTGTTTCAATTTCTATAAATACTAGCGAATTGGCAAAATTTCTTAAAAATCATAACTGTTCTGTTTCTGCACTTGTGATAGCAGTGAGTTTTGAACTGAAATTTGACTAACCTATGAGCTGAATTTCATGAAGATATATTCTAAAGCTTATTAGTGCTTCGATTCTATTTTTCTAATGGTGTAAGTTTTGTGATATTTTGACCTACGAAACTCCTTTTCAAAGAATGTCACCAAAGTTGGGAATTTTATCAAATGGATTGAGTGGGACTTGGAAAACTTTGGAAAAATTTCCTGGGTTTTAAACCTAACTTTCTTTGGTTAAATCCTGCATATTTTGATTTAAAATACTTAGTGATGTGTTAACCTTAACATACATGAAATATTTCACTTGATTTGAAGTTGACTTTTAGTACTTGAAACCTTAATTTGGTGAGATTTTGGACGCTTAAATTGGTCTCCTCACTTTTAGAATACTTGTGTTGGGTTTTTATCTTAAAGTCTTGAGTTTAAAGTGAGAAACATATGGAATTCTTTGGAATACTAGATGCGTATGTTTTGGCTAGTTGAACCTACTAAATTTAAATATATTGTGATTGTGAATCTTGCCTCAGGGTTTGGTAGCGATCAAAGTTTTTCATCTAGAGATTTGACATTTACTCTACTGACATTGGTGAGTGTTTCTTGCATGTTTGTGCAATAAGTGAATATATTGAATATTTGTGAACGATTGTTTGATGTTAAATGCTTTCCAATGATTGATAATTGGATTTTTCATGGACAAGTGTGTACTTTATCGCACTCGACCTAAGTGAATATGAATTTTCAATGATCAAATGATTGAATGTTACTTGTGCATGAATGTACTTTATCACATTGGCCGAACTGGGCCCTTGCCCTTCATCCCTAGCCTATTCGAGCCAAAAGCGGATTTCGGTCGGGTAGGTTGGTGACCCTGGGCCATTGTTTTGGCATACTTGAGTATGACCACGAAATCTGGTGGAGTACTGGCCAGTGAATGAAATGACTGACTGAATGAAATGATCACCGTTGGAGTTTTATTTTCAAATATTTTCACACGTCAGAGGTGTAAGGAGAAATGGTCGGAGACTGAATGACTGAATGAATGAATGGCTCCAAGTGAGCACGTATCCTTCAATGAATGTGCTATTGTTATTTGAATGCTTCAAATGTTTTTCTTGGTTGGTTGTTGCTAAATGTAATATGTTCGTGATTTATTGCTTGAATGCTTGTTTAGGAACCTCACTGGGCTTTTAGCTCATTCTTTTAGTTTATTTTCCTTATAGGAGTAGAGTTTCGGAGCAAATAAGCGTGAACTAGGGTGTATAACCCTCTTGTACTTGTACTTTGGTAGATAGAATGTATTTTGAATATTTGATGTTGTATCTTACATTTCACTTTTGGTTTGTAATTAAGCTTGAATGATTGGTTGAATTATAAAACTTAAATGTTATTTTGGAGGCCTGAACGGTTATTTTGAGAATTGAGTGAAGTGAATGTAGTGAGTCCTGGCGAGAGTTGGGCAGGCGGTCCGCCAAATCCTTGGGTATGCCCTAGGGGGGAGGTGGGATCGTCACAAAGCATGTTGAGATTGATCGTTATTTCATCCTATAGAAGATCGAAAATGGGACTATTCAAATTGTCTACATCCCTACTCAACATCAAACTGTTGATATCCTCACCAAAGCAAATTGTCTACATCCCTACTCAACATCAAACTGCTGATTTCCTCACCAAAACACTTCCAAGAACTAGATTTGAAGAGTTGAGTTGCAAGCTGGGCATGCACAATTTGTACAACCCAGCTTGAGGGGGAGTGTTAAATTATCATCTATAGTAGTATTCTTTATTTAGTTATTATTTCTAATAAAGAGATTTGGTTGGTTGTTAACTAAGTCTCATCTAGTTTATTTCCTGGTCTTCGTGAAATTCCTAATTTGAAGGAATTCTTCATAAATTTCTGGACTGGAATGCCAGTCTCTTTGCTATATGTACCTCTCTATTATACATCTCAATATGAGGGGAATGATTTCTTTTCTCTCTCAAAGTTTCACAGATCCAAATCCAAACTCAAACCATTATGAGTTTAAAAAGGAAAATCCAGACCTAAAATCTCTTGGGTTGGGTACCTAATCGGTATTTGTGGATATTTTTCTCAACAAACAGTGGAGAACTAAAGTAAAAAAAAATTAAAAATATATGGAGTTAAAAATAAGATAAATACCATCTAATTCTTATGTTGACCTCATGATTTTCTAATTTTAGTGTCTTTTAGGTTTGTGTAATTAGACTCGTTCTCATGTTAAAAATAAAAAATTATTTAAGAAGCAAAGAATCATGCAAAAACCAAGAATTATGAAAAATATAAGAAGAAAAAAATATTCTAAAAATTTGAATTCTGGATGCTGATTCAAATTTGAGAATTCATAACTTATTTAATTCATCATGATACAGTAAAATTTGATCATTTTATTAATTATGATGTATACACATTTTTTCTGTAATTAAACTTTTTCTCACCTTAAAAAATTCTTAGAGCATTTTGAGTTTCTTTCTTCGCTAAATTTTTTGTGTAATTAATATTGAGTCCGACATAATGTATTATCTAGATGCAAGGATTCTGGAAAAATATAACAAGTTTGTAAGGGAAATCAAAATTTTATTGTCTTTTAGATTGGATAGTTGACAATTGGAAGAAAAAAAATTGTGGAAATTCGAATTTTGGATCGAAATTCAATTTTGAGAATCTGTCACTTTATTCAATTGATTAGCCTCAATGGAGATAAATTTTCCATAAGCCCACTATTTGGTGCTCACCATGTGCTATTTAATTCTTTTTATAATTTTATAATAAGATAGATTTTTAATAACCTCACTCTTTGGTTGGTCATCATGTGCTGTTTATTTCTGAATTGACTAGAGGGTTAAATCATCTGCCTACCATTACCTTTTATTTTTACTCTTTTACCTTTTTAGATGCTTATTTTGTGGGTTGATTTGTTGCCAAGCTTGGCCATTTTTGTGATTTCACCTTTCTTTGTCTTGGTCTTCCATATTTCTTGCTTTTTACTCATGGAGGTTCGATGGGCAGGTAAAGTAGATTTCATGCAAATACTTTGCTATATCCAAAGAATCACCTTATATGCAAATTCCGCTATATTCTATAGTTTAGTCGAGATCAGGTATTCTTTTATCGTCAGTCAAATTCCTTTTACTTAGCTATTCATTCGTTTGTGATCCTAATGTATACTTGTTTGATCTCAATCTTTGCTCAGGTGTTTCAACTTTGTTGTGGTAGGCACCAGTAAAAGTCAATCAGCTTGATTTGCTACATCAATGGAGGTGTTCTACTTTCCTTTCTTGATGTGATTGCTTTTTTGTTTTTTAGGCTTGTGAGTGGTTTCATCTTCAATATCTGTTTCATAGCTCACTCGTTATATATTGAGTACCTTCATGTTTTTTACCATGCATATCGAACAATACTCAGTACCCAGATTTTGAATTATAAAAGTTATTTCCTTCTCTTCCATGGATAGTTTGGTGCTTACGTACCAACATATACACCTATTTATGCATATATGTACAAAGAATATATATCGGGTACATACATCTACATTTCTCTTTGTCTGTTTGTCCGTGTGTGGGTGTAAAAAACATGAGATACTCTAAGTTACGCATGAGTGATAATCCTGGTAAGCTTCGTGAGAATAACGATGACTGAAATCATAAAAAGAGGGAAACATTTGCTGCTCTTCCACTTGAAGAAAAAGAGGCTTGACACAAAAAGAATAGAGAGGCTTACCACAGAAAAAAATTGGAAAAATGCTTCGCAAGTCTTTACCACAACAATTTGAACAAGCTTCTAAGTCACTAGCTTGTGCATCTGTTATGGCTACTATCGCTGGTGAATAATGTTCCCATGGTACATGCTAATCCCCAAAACTCTCATTGTATTGTAATAATGTGTTTGTTTACTATTAAGTATTTTTCTTACCTGATTTATGTTTATGTTTGAATGGTAAAGTCAACAGAGCCACTGGTTCCCAAACTTTGAAAGAGAGCAGCCGTGTTCCTCAGTTTATTGCTTCTAACCAAGGTTAGTGATACTATTTGTTCTTTTTCAGACATTTTTTGTACTCTATTATTTGTACATTGTTTTAGTCTGTTGATGATTCAATTTCAAGAGGTATCTTCAGCCCACAATTTTTCAAAATCATTGTTTAGTTGCTGGATCTCAGATATCCATTGTGCCTGAAAGTCTTGACAGATATAACTATACTGCTTCATGTACTGAGCTCCTGTCCTTTCACTCTGCAAAACAATGTGGAGGTACTAGTTCTACGTACCGTGAGCCAATATGATGCGAATGAGCAAGCTGACCATGGTGTTCACGTAGACCCTGTGAAGGTTCCTCAAGGACCAGTGACACGTGCACGAGCTAAGAGGTTCAAAAAGTCCCTTCAGGCCTTAGTTCATGCCGTACAAGCTTAAGAGAAACCGCGCTCAAGCATTGAGGGAATTGACTTGGAGGATTCTTACAAGCCTACCAAGATGTTGCTCACAATGGAAGACGCACATGATCAAGTGTGAGAGCCCGTAAATTTTCTTTAATTTTAGGTATTAATTTATCTCTTTGCACCCGTTTTCCATATTTTCTTTATTCTATAAATTTTCTAGACCTTTTTATGAGTAAATAGGGTTTTTAAAAATGTTTTTCTAGTATAAGTCAGTTTATGAGATTTTCGAAGTGAATAGTGGACGTGGGACCCGCTAGTGCGTTAAGTGAGAGAAATTCGGCCAATTAGGTTAAGTTTTACGTAAAGGGATTTAATTACTAGGTGTTAGGAGGTGATTAGAGGTTACCTAGATGGATTAACCTTGGTGAGAAAGAGGATAAGTTTAAAACATAAAAAGGTGCCACGTGTCGCGATGTGATTTGTTGGAACTTGCCTAACTTTCTTCACCTTTACTAAGTAGCAATTTTGACCAAAAATCATCCTTATTTCCCTTCCTCTTGGCCGAACTCTACAAGGAGAGAAAAGAAAGAAAGCTTCAACCTTGATATTCCATTTCTTGCTCAAATCTCGAAATCCAAACCGTTTAATTCTCAAATTCCTCCACAAAATCAACTTGCTAAGGAAGTTTGGAAGTGAGTGGTGGAGCTATTTTGGTGGTGGAACTCCTAAGCTACTATCTTTCTTGGGGATTAAGATATTTTGCTTGGAAACTCAACTTTTGTTCCTCCTAATGGTAAATTAGTGGCCTATGGTGACTTTATAGCATGATTAATGGACGATCTTATGAATTAATTGGGAGTTGGATAAATTTCTGATTTTATTGGGAATTTTCTGTTTTATATGATAAGTATTAGCTAGACTTGGATTGATAGCTTAAAATGGTATAAAATTGGAGCTATTGTGCGTTAATTGTGGCTAATTGCGGAAATTTCAGGTTATGCGGAAAATTTCAGTTTTAGGGTTTCTAAATTGGGGCTTTCTTATAGTTAGTTGTTGAGCTTATAATTGGCTATGAATGAGGGGTATAGTGACCCTAATGAAGTATATTGATTAGCTTATGATTGGGTTGTGAAATTGTGGCTGGTTGGATGAATTTAAATGCTTGTTTGTAGGATGGAAAAGTTGAAATTTTAGGGGAATGCTGTCCAAATGTTGAGGATAGTGGTTCTTTGAGTTTAGGTTACGATTAGATAGAAATGAGAGGTTTTTGGACTTGCTTGTACCTTTAGTTTTGCATGTTGCATGTTTTCCATTCCAAGTTACATTTGGCTTTGCCTTAGTAGTTCATTTAAGGGCCATTCGACTCGTGTTCGAGTCTCAATTGTAATTTCTTGTTGGTTGTAGGGCGTGCCGATGATTCCGGACATCCGTCGGGCGAAAACTTGTGATTTTGCTTGCTCGAAGTGGTGAGTGTGCTATTGCATGATTTTATGCTTAAATGGTCGTTATACTTGAATCATTGGATTGAATGACTGTGAACTCTGTGCATGAGGCGAGAGTGTACTTTATCGCTCTCGTTCTCTTACTTGTATAACTGATTACTGAATATCTGTGAATTTGACTTGTGCCTGTCTTAATGTCGTTGGGGGCCTGAGCCCTTGACTTTACTGTGATATCTGAGCTCAAACCTTAGTGGTCGTTAATTGAGTCGAGCCGGCAAGGGCGGTCGATTAGGTAACGAACCATGAGGTTACTGTTTGTCGAGTGAAGTGTTATCTCCTCGACCCTGTGGTATACTCGAGTATTACCTCCTGATTACGGTGAGGTGTTCGGGCCCGGTAAGGGGAATGTATGGT
Organism: Coffea humblotiana; assembly: GCA_023065735.1. Taxonomy (NCBI): domain Eukaryota; kingdom Viridiplantae; phylum Streptophyta; class Magnoliopsida; order Gentianales; family Rubiaceae; genus Coffea; species Coffea humblotiana. The sequence continues at coordinate 67,963 of JACYVW010000023.1, forward strand.
GGAAGGTACTGGTGTAAAGTGGGGGTCTACGGACATACTTGTCCTTTGAACGTTGGCGGCGGGTCAACGGGATGTGATCAAGTGTTGCAAAGGGGGAAATTGGCTCCTGAGAGCCACCCGTATCCTTTTACTTTTGGACTTGGTTTGGTGTTTTTCTTTCCATGTTTGATAGTTGTGTATAACTGAGCATGGCTACATTCGTGCACTTGGGTTGCATGACTTGTTAGTACCTCATTGGGCGAAAGCTCACTCTCGTTATCTTTGTTTTCCTTACAGGATTAACTTTTGGAAACCATGATTTTGAGAAGCGAGTTGAGCTAGTTAGACATTCTTTAGTTCCTTGTATAGCTCCTCGGACCGTTGGAAACCTAATGTACTGCATTTGGATATTCTCTTTTGAATTGTAAAACCCTTATAGTGGTTATGTGTGAATATTTTCTCATGTATAAATGATGTATTTTCTTGGAAATGTACTTGTCTATTCTTATTTATGGTTTATTTGCGTTTGGAACGTGTTCGGACGAGTGTGGACGTCAAACGAGGAACGAAGAAAAATCCGGTCGGGCACTGTTCACTGGAATCCGGCCAAGTATCCGGCCGGATTCGGGGTGGATTTGGAAAAAATTTTTAGGCAGCCACTGCCTCCAATCCGGCCGGATTGTGACGTGGTAACACTGTTCACTTCAGTTCAGTTTTCGTTTTCGTTTTGCGTGTTTGTTGTTTCCCTTACTTGTTAGTATACTTTCCGAAACATTTATATTTATGTGTGTTGGGTTCGTTAGTAGTCCTGGCGAGAGTTGAGCAGGCAGTTCGCTAACCCTTAGGGTACGCCCTAGGGGGGAGGTGGGGCTGTCACATCAAGCCTAACTGTGAGGACCCAAAAATTTTCTTATTTTTATCTTATTTTACTAGCTTATTTAATATTTATTCACCTGTTTTCTCCGAATAATTTATTTCAACCATTTTACATCCATTTACATGGAACAATGCCTTACTTATATTTAAAAACGTTCCGTTAAACAAATTTAATTTTTTGTGGCTTGTCTAGTAAGAAATAGCGAATACACGTTTTTCGAGGCAAAATTCGATTCGAGAGTGTAATAATCTTGGAGAATTAAGAATGATCAGTAGTAGACTAAGAAAGGTTAATTAAGGGGTTAGAGATGAGTGAGTTCAAATTTTTCCTTTATCCCACGCGCGTCTATAGTTTCCCGAAAGATGCGCCGATACAAACTAATTGGAGATTTGAGGAATTAATACTAGACTCGTGTGAGGACTCATGAATTTATTTCTAAATAGTTATTTTTTATGATTATTTACCCTAGTATTAGTTAGTTATATTATCGTTACAAGAATTTCTTTTAAGTTTCGCTTTATCGCACGCGAATCGGAAGTTCCGCGTATTTCGAGCCGGAACGGTTAAATGGAGATTTAAGAAATTTATACTAGACTACTAAGAGTGAATAATTATAGTGTTAAAGGAATTACATTGGAGGTTTAGTGCACAAGTATAACAAACGAGAGAGAAAACGGTGGTACGGTACTCGTGCGCGCACTATTCCTAGTTGACTTTTGCACAAATTTGGCCCACAAATCCCTCAATCTTCCAAAGGAAGATTCACACAACAAACCTCTCTTTTCTCTCTCATCTTGGCCGGCCAGAAACAGCAAGGGAAGAGGAAGAAAGCTCACCAATTTTCACTCCAATTCTTGCTACCATTTCACCTCAAATTTTTCATACAACTCACATATCACTTGGAGAGCAACTCTAGCTTGGTGAAAGGCTTCATCTTGCGGTTTTCTTGGAGCTTTTGTGGTGATAAATTTCTGGTTTTTCAAGAGTTCAAGAGGTATCCATTATCTCCTCTAATCTTTCCATTTTTCTTCAAAAGTTTGGAGCTTCAATTGCAAGGGTTTGAACCCTAAGCATGGATTAGGCTAGCGGACTTGAGGTGTTTAATTTCTTGCTTTAAATGTTAGGCTAGTGGTCTTGTGGTGACCTCTAGGTAGCGGGCTTGAGGTGTAATTGATTGAATATGATTGTTATGTGTGTAGATGAAAATATATTGGTGAGAAACGACGGAAAAATCGAAGGAAGATTGTGCTTGGATGATGGCCGAATCTGTCCTGTTTTTGCCTTGCCTATATTTAGAATTTTTGATGCTCAAATGACTGTAAAACTGATGTATATATGTTGTATATGGTGTGTAGAAAGTTTCTACCAAAAATCATTTGATTGGTTGAGCAAAATTTGAGATTTCGAAAATTGAAGAAACCTGGAAAACGTGTTCAGGCAGTCTGAACAGTGTCCTTTTGATTGAACATATCTCTTTGTACAAAAGTTGAAATCGAGTGCTGTTTTGTGGCATTTGAAACTAGACACTTGTAGCTTTCCAACGGGTAGAAAATTCACTTTCTAGTTCGAAATGAGTGAGCCGTAGGGATTCGGCAAAGTTACTGTCTTATTCTGATGGTCTATCCGAGAGAAAGGTAGAAGCTACATTTTGTGGCTCTATTTTCTCTCACTTATGAATTTCTGATGAAATTTAGCCTTATGATTCTAGTTTCCAAACGCCACCAACCATTCTCAATTCCAAGTTGTATTGAGTGAAATATGGTTCAATTTCCAAACTGCGGCAAAGCTGGAAAACCCTTCTTTTTGCTGGCCGACTGGTTTAGTTGTTTGTGAAATGTTTTATTTTGAAATTTTGATGTCAACCAACTATCAATTGCTTATGAAATATTTCTTGGACCTTGGTTTCACAATGAACCAAAAATGGGACTGATTTCATGGTGCAAAGTGTTTGAAAAGGAAAAGAAAGCAAGAAGACAGATTTGCTTTGGGAATTTCTTGAACTTTGGTAGTTTTGTTAACTACCTTCCCGTACGCGTTTTTATGTAAAATTTGATAGAGGAGTAGTCCTCATATAGAGGTTGAATTGTACGAAATTTGGTATTATTCTAGGACCATTTTTGATACCCAAATGATGTCCCAAAGTTTACGTTTCAAATCTGGAAAATTCACTGTTTAGTAGTGGAAATTTACCGATTTTGAACTGTTATATCTTGATGCTCAAAACTCTGAATTTAATTCCGTTTGTTGTGTTTGAAACCTTGATTGAAATTCTTATTGTGTTACAAATTTCAGAGGCTAGTTCACTTTCTGTGAATTTTACCGAATTTCCAAAGTTTTGCCGAAGAACATGACCAAAACTGTCTTGTATGCTCAAGTCAGCCACTTTGAGCTGAAATTTGAATATCTTCCGTTTAGAATCTTAGAAATGTGTCTTCTAGAACTTTTAGTATTCTGTACCAAGATTCCAACAGTATAAATTTTGCAATTTTGGCCTACTGAGTGCAAGTACTGATTTTTTCTAAATTTGACGCGCAAAAACTGAAATTTTCTGACTTGATGGGAAATGAGTTTTTGGAAACTCTTCCCTAATCCTTTGATATTGATTGACCATTTTAAACTTGATTTCATGAAGGAAATCAGTTTTTCTTGTGTTATTAAACCCCACTTTTGAGCCTCGATTTTCGAGTAATTAAGGCTCTCTTTCATGACATTTTCTTAGTATTGTACAAGTGTACAATCTTCCTTGTTAGTAAGGGGTTTTGTAAGTAATAGTGTGTGATAGTCAATTATTATTTGTTCAGGCGCTCAAGGGGACCTTCAAGAAGATCTTGAAGTGGACGCCTAAAAGCTTGTTTGAGCTCTTACTCCCTTATTTTGATTGGTGAGTGTCAAGTGCATGTTTTGTTGCAATTATGTGAATTGCTTCTTATGGACTGAATGGTTTCAACTGTTGAGTCGAGTGTGTACGTTATCGCACTCATTCTCTTTTAACTGATTGTACAACTGAACTGCTCATAACTGAACTGTATTTGTTTGACTGGATGTCGTTGGAGTGAATCTCCTCGACTTATAATTGAACTGTCTGCATGTCATTGGAGTGAATCTCCTCAACTTATAACTGAACTGTGAGGACGCCCAAATCTCAATTGGCCGACCTTGCGACTCGAGCCAGCAAGGGCTTGGTCGGGAAGCTTGGTGAACCATGAGATAACTGTAAGCTTGATCTATTGAGAGATCATGCTTGGCCTACTCGTGTAGTAGAGCCTTTTATTGATGTTCGGGCCCGGTGCGGTGTATGGTGGACAGAACTGTGAAGTAAGTGGAGTTCTACGGACTTAAAAAATGCCCACCCGGTTGACAGAGTGTCATCGAGGGAAGGTATTCGATCGAGGCTTGGCGAAGCAAGTGGAACTTAGCTCCTGAGAGTTCCTGTATCCTCATTGAATGTGTTTAATTGAAAATTGTGAATTGTTTGAATGTTATAGCTTTAATTCTTGCTTAAATACCATTGCTATTTGAACTATGTGTTTTGCATGTTTTCTTGGCCTCACTGAGCGTTAGCTCATTCCATTAGATTTGTTTTCCTTAACAGGAACCGAAATGGAAGGAGTGATGGAGAAGCCGACTTGAGGCACTTTTGTATTAGGGTTTTGATTGTAATCGACTAGACATATTTTGGAAGTTGTATATTTTGGGAAAGTGATTATATTTTGAACTTGTGCTGTAAGATTGAATATTGGTGTATGGGAATGATTTCATGCCTTTATTCCGATTTCATTGTTAGTATTGTACTTTAAGTTTGAACTGGAATTGTACTGAGTCCTGGCGAGAGATGGGCAGGCGTCCCGCCGATACCCTTTGGTTCGCCTTAGGGAGAAGTGGGGGCGTCACATAAACGCCAAATTGGGCCTAGATTAATTAGCTCATGTTGAGCTTAGGGTCGGATTAGTGGGCCTTAGTTCCATTAATGATTTAGTTAGTTAGTTAGTTAGTTAGGTTAAATTTCGGCCAAGAGAAAGAGAACATGCTGGCCGAACTTCTTTAGTTGGTTTCCAAGTTTCATTAGGTTTAGACAAGGCTATAAATAGCCCTAAGTTGACGTATTCATTCAGTTTTTGACATTAGTAAACAATATTTTCCAGAAATATGTCTTCTTGAATCAAATTTTCCTTTAACTTGTGAGAGTTAAGTTGAACACCCTAGAGTTGATCTTAGGTTGTTTCTTGACTTATCAATCAAGCAACACACTTGATTGTGGCGTCTTCTACCGTCGAGTCCATTCTTGAGTGGTCCAAGCTTGGAGTCGAATTCCATCAACTTCGCAACGTGTCCTCTTAAGGTCTAGGGTTTACTTCCGCGCGTATTGTTCTTGGTTCCCGTGGATCAAGAAATCACATCAATTGGTAATTAGAGCTAGTTAGAGGTATCACGTATATCCCTTTTCTTGTTTTTGAGCCTGTTTTTATCCTCCAAATTCGTAGCTAAGTGTGGGTTTTTTTTTTGTCTTGGGTCTTTGGAAGTTCTTTTGTCAAGTCCGCAATTCTGTTTTGTGTTTAGTTGTTGTCCGAAATTTTCTTTCCATATTTGTTCATCGTACTTTGTGTCCAAAATTCTGTTTTGTGTTGGTTATTCGTGTCTTGACCAGAAAGAAAAACAAAAAAATTGCAGCAACTAGGGTTTTTTTTCCCTTCTCGTCGCGTCTTAAATAGGCCTTGTTCTTGTGTTGCAATCTGTCCAGAATTTCAGTCGCTAATTGCTACTAGTTTTTGTCTAGATTGTCGTATAATTCTTGTGGTTGTTGTGTTGTTGTGTTGTTTGGGTTGCGAAAATAGCCCAGCAAAAGTAAAAAAAAAAGTGCTACATACCTCATTGTTCCTTGAGTTGATTCTGGAAATTTTTCTTGAGACTGCCAAAACCTGTTTTGCCATTGATTCTTGAATTTTTGTGTTGTTTCTTGCAAAACTTGAATACCAAAATATATTTGGGAAAGTTCTTGAGCTTCTTGAATGAAATTCTTGAAGTTCTTGGACCACCAAAGGCTGATTTGGGAAGTTCTTCAAACTCTTGTTCCAAACTTTAGGGTTTTCTTGAAACTTGAAAGCAATCTTCAATCTTCTCTTGGCAAATCTTGACTTTTGATCCGAATTCAAAGAGTCATTGGGACTGGAATTACGTTTCTTGAAAGAATTAGCTTGAGCCACGAAAGAAAACAAAACAAAAGAAAGAAAAGAAGCAAAAAAAAAAGAAAGAAAGAAAAAGGAAAGAAGGAACGTTGGCTCTAGTTTCCTAATTGTGAACCAAGTCCCAACCTTGAACTACAACTAATCCTAGTTCTTTTTGGATTAGGGGCAGCCAAGAAAACCATCACCCAAAGGCCAAATCACCCTCAAACACCTTAACCACCCTTCAACCGACATAAACAGCCTACCTAACACCCAATTCAGTTTCCAAAACACCAAGCAAAACGCTACACCATTGTAACCCAATATAGCCCGTGGTCCTTGAATCGGTTGACAAACAAATTGTGAACCGAATTGACTGAATTTTAAGGGCTGAACTACACCTCACGTGAGCACTCTAAAAGTCCAAAAACCGAGCAAGTCTTGACCAAAAACACAAAGAAAACAGCAGCTCAGATTTCCAGCAAAGGTCAATCATCCGTAGAGTCGTGTCTAGGTTTTCTTGAAATTTCAGCCGTGAGTTTGTTAGTCCATCTTGTGTCCAGTTCATTAGTCCTTTTCTTTCACATTTGAGTCTTAGTCAGCGTGTTCATCACATACTTGTTCCATTCATTGCTGCAATTTTGTGTCATTTGTTGACTAGTCAAGCAACTATCCTTACGGTGATTCCTACCTAGTTCAACCTGAGCATCCAGCAAGTCTAAGGAATTGTTTGGTGAGATTATTAGAGAGCAGTATACTTGAGAGAAACACGAGCGTGAGTGACAAACAAAAAAAAAGGAAAGAGGGGTGTAGACACCAAAATTTTACCATTTTATTTGTTTATTTTTAGTTAACTTTTATTTTATTTCGATTTATTTGTTTCTTGAGAGAAAATCATTTTTAGAAAAAATTTAAAAAAAGGAAAAAAAGAAAAAAGAAAAGAAAAGCAGAAAACAAAAGGAAAAATCAAATCTATTTGTTTAAAAATAAAAAAAAGGAGAACCCACGCACGCGTGCATTCACGCGCACTGGATTCCTCCTCTTCTTCGTACGAAGAAGAGGAGCTACAGTATAGGAGCATGAATAGTACCAGAATTGCAGCTGACATTTCTTCCATTTTTCACTCGTTTTTTATTGCATTTTTTTCCCTCCAAGCATTCTCAGTACAAGTCCAGCTTATCACTCAAAGATTCCATTCATGAACAAGATCAAAGGGACAAGAACAAGCCACATTAACCCATTTTGGGGTTTGAAATCTTAACCTTTCATCTTAGGTTTAGGTTTTGGGTCCCTTTAAATGCATGAAAACGCAGCCAGAACAAAAGGGGAGAGGGGGTGGCGGCTGAAGGAAGAAAAAAGGAGAAAAAACAGAAAGAAAAGCGAAGAAAAGAAGAGGGAAAGGAAGAAAAATTTTGCAGAAAAATTTTCGCAAAAAGAGCTGATTTTTAGCCGTCTTTTGACTCAAATATCTCCTCCATTTTAGCTTCATTTAAGAAAATTTCGATTTCTGCTACATCTATTAAGCTAGGGGAGTGACTTTTGTTCAGAAAATTGGTGGATAAAACCATTGGAAATCCTTCGTATCCGGCTCCAAAGTCGCTGCTTCAACATACCTGGCTCAGCCCGCAACCTCCGTAGAACTCCATCAGATCTGCTTCCACCTGCGTTTTTCTCGCTCAAATCCAGTCCAGAAGTATCTCCAGGTATCCCCAAAACTTTCCCTTGCTCAATCTGACGTTCACATAAGGATTTGGGTGCTGTGGGTTTCATTTTGTGTAAGTTCATGATTCAGTAAAGCTTATGTGCATGAAATTCGCCACTCAAATGCTTTTGAAGGAGTTTTAGATGAGGTTCTGGTTGTTTGATTAAAAATTTTCAGGTTTCGGTGGATTCTTTTTTCTTAGATGAAAGCTGAAGTCCTTTGCTTGTCTTCTTTGCTTCTCGTTTGTTTCCTGTTGTTTTGAATCTCTTAGATGAAGTGTTTCGTTAATAGAATTCATTAAGAGAATGGGGCTGAGGTCTTTGTGTTTGTTTTAGTTGACGAATTATTGGCTTTTGTTTGAGTTTTGTTTTTCTCTTGCGTAACTATATCTGGGTTAAGGAAGAAGGAAGTTGCAGAAAGAAGGAATGAAGAAGAAAGCTTCGTTTCTGATTTGCATGGAACTTTTAGAAACTGTATTTTGACCCCTGGCTTTTGCCTAATTTTAGTATAGCCCAACAAATTGGAAAAGTTGAACTTATTTCGTCCTTTTGGATTTTAATCATCTTTTTATATTTTAGGTAGTTTTTTGGGTAGATTAATTCTGGATTTAGATCATAATTGTGGTTTAATAATTTTAGTTGATTTGTTTATCTTGTTGGGTTTAGTATTATGATTTAGGTTTTGGGTAATAATATTTGGTTGGATTTGTAAAAGTGGATTTAGTTTATTTTTTTTGGATTTTTTGGCTTGAGCTAGAGGGTTAAGGCCCATCCGTTTTGTTGGCTAATTTTGGGTCAAATTAATAGACTGGCCCGCTCCTTTTGCCTTGGACTTTCGATTGGGTTTGGGAAGCTTTAGCCCAAGAAAATAGGAAAAATGACCCAATGGCCTGTCTTACCAAGAAGTCTGGTAACGAGATTTGCAAAATGATCCCTGTACTTTTCATTAATTATATTACAGCCCTAAAAACTTTAGATTTATTTCAATAAGGTCCCTAATTTAATTGCAAATAGGTCCCTGAACTCTATTTTTTCTTTCATTTTCCCCCCAAAATTTGTAATAATTATAATTTGACCCCTAAAACATTCTTAATTTTTGCAATTAGATCCCTGCCAGATTTATTATTTAAATAGAAGTTGCTTTTCCTCTTTAATTATGAATTATATTCCATTTGAATGCATCAATTGATTGATTTCATGTTTATTTCCATTTTTTATGATTTATTTGTTAATTCTTGATAATTTTTGTTAATTTTGGAGTTAAATAGGGCAAATCCTATTCCCCATTAGTTACCACTTCAAGGGAGGTATCTTCTTGTTTTATTTTAAATTCTCTTATGTGTTCTTATGTGTTTTTTATGTGTGAATTTGCATGCTTTGAGTGATTTTCTTTTAATTATTCGTTTTAAGTTTCATATATTTAATTTAATTTTGATGATTATTTGAAAGGCAATTAAATGCCAAATTGTAATAGTTAAGTTATTATTTTATTTCATTCTTTCCCCTCTTAGATTGTAGTTAGGGCCCCAAATGTAATAGTTAGGTCTCTATTTGCTTTTATTTGCTTGTGTACTTGCATGCTTATGTGTTTACATGTTTACTCGCTTTCTTAGAATCGTTGCATTTAGATATCATGCTTATGTGCTATGTACTCTATGTGATTTATGTGTTTACTTGGTTTTATTATGTTTTATATGATTTATTTAATTATAATAAATGCATGATGTCACCACTTTAGTCCAACGCTAGTTGTGCCTTTTTTTTCTGATTACGTCACCACACTAGTTCAACGCTAGTTGTGGCCCTTTTTTCCGATTTCTCACTCGTCCAACGCTAGTGAGAACTTATAGACATTGGCTAGTCCAACGCTAGACCCTTAGGGACTGACCACGCATTAGATCATATTTGTGTTACAAATCATTACATTTTCATGTATAATTTCTACTTTTTTAGGATACTTATCATTTTTGCATGATATTGCCCCTAATAAATATCCCTTATCCCTATGTATAAAATATAACATTTAGATTTGCATCTCATTTAGGAAAAATTAGAAATAGGTTAGACCATTTGCTTGACCAAGATTAGGAGAATTAACCCTTTAAATATGAGATATGGACGAGTATGGCTTTTAACCTTAGTACGCTCGTATCTCCTCTATAAAAAGAAAAATCTACTCACGAATCTTAGCTCCCCGCACCCGTTATGATGCATTCTTTTAGGTCATGTATATTTGTATATTACTATTTTTTTTTCTTCGACTCTCATATTTTGCATATTCGTGACCTCTTCAAAGAGTCACTCTTGGGCATCACAATTAATGTAATTTTGCACCAAACCAAGTTTTGAAGAGATATTCCGACCCCCCGATATCCTCTTAGGTTTAGGTTTTGCATCCATATAGTGACATCCAAATGTAATAAATTCTTAGGTTAAAATAAGAAATTTTTTGATTAAATCACGCAACTAGCTTTGGTTAGATTGAAAGGGAGTCTTGGATTTTATCCTTGCCTTCCCTTTCTTCAAATGTGACTCCCAACCCCTTTTCTCTTGATTTTCGTAGACTTGGAGTCGTTTAAAAATGATTTTTTCTATTTTTTCTTTAAAACTTCATTTTAGATGACTTGGTACACCTTAACTCAATACCAAGTGGCGACTCCTATTTTTCATTAAAAACCCTTTTTAAACTATTATTTTTGGGTCAAAATCGTCGCACTTTTGAGTCCCATTTAGGCCCATTTTTCTTTATTTATTTTCTAAAAATCAAAAGCTCATTTTTACTCAAAATTAATCAAAATCCATTTTTATAAACCCGTAACGTAATTTTCATTTTTTTGAAAAAATGGGGCGCGACAGCTGGCGACTCCACTGGGGACTTAGAGAGTCCGAACATTTGATTTAGTCAAACCTTTTCTTCTTTTAACCTTCTTATATATCACATTTGGAGGTTTTAGCTTGCTTTTTTTTTTCCTTTTAGGGTTTCTTGCATTTCACACGTGCAATCGTCTCGATATCCATTTATGTGATGAGTAATGTGTTTTATTTTTCATTCACTTATGTTTATCGCACTTGCATCTGGGGGGGGGTAGCCACCCTAGAACCTTCACCCACATGCAATGGTATTTAATCCCTCCCTTCAAAAGGAACACTTCATACGTGCATACGTTTTACTTTATAACCCCTCATTTCTTTTTTACTTTTAGTGGTTTTCACACCACTCCACCCTGTTAGGATTAGGATCGATCCACTTGGACATGTGGCCGTGGCATGACGTGTGCGTAACAATGTCCGAGAGATCACTCGAACCACCGACTCTTAGGCCTTGGGATTGATGATCCTTCGCCTTTGGTCTGAAGGTTTGGGAGTCTGAAAACCTTATCGAGTCTAGGTGCATTAATGAGTCCAACCTCATGCATCCATATTAGAAATTACCTAGGATAGAGTCGACCGTACCCAACTAGGAACACTAGGCACGAAGGGAGGGATTCCACCCCTCTTTCTTTAATTTTCTTTTTGTATCATCTAAATTGTCCCAACGTGCTATGTGTTATTGTTGAACTAACATTTCCTTGTTTTCTGGTCTTTTCCATTCACAAACACTAGAAAATAAGAGTTTTAGCATAATACTCTTTTAGAACATACCCTCTTAGATAGGTTATTGCACGTTTAAATTCTGATGTATTGCATTCGTAGGTTAATAATTGCACATCATTCTAGACTCACCCTGGCATATGAAGGGTCCCTTAGGTCATGTTTCATTTCAAATTGCATATTTAATTGTTTTGATAAATTGGCATCATGCATAAGCTTAAGAGGGAATGCCATTTAGGGAATCCCACGTTAGGAATAAGCCACCTTGTGTCTCGGATATGTAATCCAATGAGACTTGCACGTTTATATTTTTGTATCATCCAAAGGAGTAGTGCACCAGGTAAGGTAGGATCCGATCCCTTCCACGATGGTGACATTGGCCTCGAAGATGATAGAGCAACTTTTGCACATTAGAATATGAGCATCTAACAATCGTATTTTGGCCATTTTATCAGAATTGGTAAAAATCCCTTGCGTAAAGGACATTAAATTGAAGAAATTCACAAATAATTCCTCATTGTTGTGACGCCTCCACTTCTCCCAAGGGCGAACCCAAGGGTATCCGCGGGACGCCCGCCCAACTCTCGCCAGGACTCGAGACAATTCAATTCAAACTTAAAGATACATACCAAATAACACAACTCTAAATGAAGAAAAGTCGCTTCCTTAATTGAACATCCCAATCTTACATCATATTCTCAAAGATACATCAAATCCCAAAATACAACCATTAAAAGTCGACTAAACATTTACAACCAAGATATCAATCAAAATATAACATAGTCGGCTTTCTACAAAAATCTCCCAATCCAACCTGTTAAGGAAAACAACTAATGGGATAAGCCAATACTCAGTGAGGCCAAGAAAACATGCAAAACACATAGTTCAAGTAGCAATAGTATTTAAGCGATAAATAAAGCTGTAACATTTAAACAATTCATGATTTTCACTTAAACACAGTCATTAAGGATACAGGAGCTCTCAGGAGCTAATTTCCACTTGCTTTGTCCAGGCTCGATCACATATTTTCCCGTGATGACACTCCGTCAACCGGGTAGGTATTTAGTCCGTAGAACTCCTCTTTAACGTCAAATTTCCGTCCACCGTTACACCCCCTAACCGGGCCCGAACGACGACTAGAAAAGGGCGATACTACTCGAGTATGCCAAGCAAGATCTCTCCAATAGATCAAGCTTCATGTTTGCTCACGGTTCACTACGCTTCTCGACCAAACTCAGGCTGGCTCGAGTCGCAAAGTTAGCCAATGAGTTTTGGGCGTCCCCCAATTACCGTTATAGTCGATGACATTCAGTTCAATCGACAAATACCGTTATAGGCCGATGAGCGCACTCCAATCGGCATGCATACAATTCAATTATGAGTCGAGGAGATTCACTCCAACGACTTTGAAAACCAAGTTTAATGCAAGACAATTCGAGTAATCACATAACAAGTTGAGTAGCATGTTAAGTAAAGGAGAGCGAGTGCGATGAAGTACACACTCGTCTCATCAAGTGAGATTCACGTATATAAGCAAGATAAATCAAGTAGATGCAGCAAACCATGCACTTGACACCCACCAATCAAAATAGGGAGTAAGTGCTTAAACAAGTGTTTAGGCGTCCGCTTCGAGTTCCTCTTGAAGGTCCCCTTCAGCGCCTGAGCAAATAATAATTGGCTATAACACATTATTGTTTATAAACCCCTCGTTAACAAAGAAGGTTGTACACTTATACAATACTAAGAAAATATCATGAAAGAGAGCCTTAATTACTCATAAATTGAGGCTCAAGAGTGGGATTTAATAATACAAGGAAAAACTGATTTCTTCCACGAAGTCAAGTTTAAAGCGATCAATCAATATCAAAGGATAGGGAAGAGTCTCAAAATTTTCATTTTCTATGAAATCGGCAAATTTTAGCTTTGCGCGTCAAACTTAGAAAAATCAGATCTTGCACTCAGTAGGTCTAAAAATTGGAAAACTTTATACCGTTGGAATCTAAAAGTTCCTAGAAGACACTTTTCCAAGATTCTAACGGAAGACGTTCAAATTTCAGCTCAAAGTGGCTGACTTGAGCCTACAAGACAGTTTCAGTCTTAGTTTTCAAGAAACTTTGGAAATTCGGTAAAATTCACAGAATGTGAACTAGTCTCTGAAATTGATAACTCAATAAGAATTCCGATCAAGGTTCCAAACACAACAAACGGAACTAAAATCGGAGTTTTGGGTGTCGAAATACATCAGTTCAAAGTTGGTCACATTTTATAAACTGTTCTGTCATTTTCCATGTTTGAAAGGCTATCTTTGAAGTATCATTTGGCCATCGATTTGGCATTGGAAATACACCAAACTTGGTATGCCAAATCTTCCATATGTGAACAACATTTCTACCCAGTTTCATGCAAAAAATCCCACGGAAAGGCAGTCATTAAAACAACTAAAGTTCAAGAAATGTTCCAAGGCTAGTCTGCCTTCTCACGTTTCCTTTCTTTTTTTAAAAAACTTTGTTCCACACAATCAACCTCAATTAATTCAAATGTTGAAACCAATGTTCCATAAACATCCAATAAGCAATTTAGAGGTAATTGACATCAAAGTTTTTGAAATATAATTTCCCAAATCAGATTTGACCATTCGGCCAAGAGAAAAGGAAAAGTTTTCCAGATTTGAAAAGCAACTTTGGGACATCATTTGTATATCGAAATGGTCTTAGATTGACACAAAATTGGTACAATTCAACTTCCATATGAGGAATACTCCTCTATCAAATTTCATTTGAAAATTCGCATGGGAAGGTAGTTAACAAAACTACCAAAGTGTAAGGAATTTCCAAGACAAATCTGTCTCCTTGCTTCCTTCTCCTTTTTCAAACATTTTGCCCAAAGAAATCAACTCCAATTTGACTCATTTGTGAAACCAAGACCCAAGAAACATTTTATATACATTTAGTAGGTGATTGACACCAAAGGTTTCAAAACAACATGTCCCAAGTCAAGCTAGGCCATTCGGCTAGCAAAATTAGGGTTTTCTAGCTTTGGTACAGTTCAGGAATTAGACCATATCTCACTCAATACAACTTGAAATTGAGAATGGTTGGTGGGGTTGGAAACTAGATTCAAAAGTATACATTTCATCAGAAGAAATCATTCTCAAAATCAATTCTTTATGTGAGAGAAAATGGAGCCACAAAATGCAGCTTCTACCTTTCTCTCGGATAGGTTAACAGAACAGGGCAGCCGACTTTGATCAATCACTACGGACGACTCACTTCGAATTAAAAAGGTGAATTTTATACCGTTGGAAATCTACGGATGTCTAGTTTCAAATGCCAGAAACGGAACTTGATTTTGACCTCCGTACAGAGAGATATATTCGTTCAAGATGCTCTGTCCAGACCACCTGAACACATTTTTTTCCAGATTTCTACAATTTCGAAATTTCAACTTTTACTCAACCAAATCAAATGATTTTTGGTAGAAAATTTCTACACATCATATACAACATATCTACATCAGTTTCAAAGTCATTTGAGCAACAAAAATTCGAACTAAAGCCACGGAAAAACAGGACAGATTTTCGGTCAGCAGCCCAAGTGAAATTTCCTTCGGTTTTCCTTCGATTCTCTATCCACAATCATCTTAACCAACATTTAAACAACTCAACCCAACAATTATATCATCATATCAGTCCATATATCTAAGGTGGGAATTCATAGAGCCCACTCCAACCATTTAAATCCAAATAACAACAACTATAATGAAGCTACAAGCTTCATAGCAATGATTAAACCCACTAAAGCTAAGATTAAGTGATTGGATGATTACCTCCTAATCCTTGAGAGAAACCAGAAATTTTTGCACCTCTAAAGCCCCAAGAAAACCGTGAGATGATGTCTTTCTTCAAGTTTAAGTGAATCTCCAAGTAGTTTAGGAGTTGGGTGAAGGATTTGAGCAAGATCGAAGCAAGATTGGAGTGAAATGAGAAGAGCTTTCTTCTTCCTTCTTTTCTTTCTTGTTCAGCCGGAACTAAGGAGTGAAAAAGAAGGGTTTGATGTGTCATGAAGTTTCCTTGAGAAGCTTGAGGTTTTGTGGTTAAGATTCCTTCAAACGTCAACCCTTAATAGTGTCGTCGCGCGCGTTTCGTATCCGTTTTCTCTCGGGTTTGTTTCATTTGTGCACTAAACCTCTTTGGTCATTCCTTTAATACTATAATTATTCACTCTTAATAGTCTAGTATTAGTTTTTTAAATCTCCATTTAACCGTTCCGGCTCGATATACGCGAACTTCCGATTCGTGCGCGTTAAACCTTAATAGAACTCATTCACATCTAATTCCTCAATTAATTTTTCTTAGTCTACTATTGATCATTCTTAATTCTCCAAGATTATTGCACTCTCGGACCGAATATTGCCTCGAAAAACGTATACTCGTTATTCCTTACCAAACGAGCTTCCGAAAAAATAAATTTTTCTAACAAAATGTTTTAAAAACATAAAGGAGGCGTTGTTCCATATAAATGGATTTAAAATGATTGAAATAAATAATTCGGAGAAAATGAGTGAATAAATATTTAAATACGCCAGTAAAAAATTTAAAAATAAGAATTTTTTTTTTCTGGTCCGCACATCCTTCCCTCCTTAAAAAGAATTTCGTCCTCGAAATTCACATCTAGGAAAATATCATTTCCTTAATAGTTATGCTTATCAAATCAATCACTAACTTACACTCTCCAATCCATATCTCACAATTTCTATTCATCCAATTAGCAATCAAACTTTGATTTTTCCCCCAATAGACGTTTTAACTTCCAAGTCATAGAGTAACTTAATCGGTCTCACGTCTATCCCACTCATAAATTTAGAGTTCGCAAAAGAGAGTGTGTGGTACTCAGGTTACTTAGAACTTTAGCTAAGCAATGGGGAACAAGAACCATACCTTGAACGACCTTAGTGGGATTGGAAACCTGTTGATAATCTAAAGCATAAACCCTAGCCAGCGCCTTAAATCGACTTCCTCCAGCACTAGCTTGCTTAGAGGTTGACTTTTCTGGCCTTTGAGTACTACCTCCTCCTGTCGTCACACTCGGACATCTCGAGAGCTGGTGTTCGGCACTACCACAGTACAAACATTTTCCCCCTTTCCTCCAGCACTCATTCTCTGTATGGTTGGGCTTGTTACAATAACGACAAATGACTTGAGGAGCACAGCCTGACCACTTGGAGGTGTCTCTCTCGATTGACCTCGTCCATTGTGGCCTCCTCTTGATTGAGTCCCTTTTGGTGTGCTAGATATCTCCACTCCTCCCAATCCTTTTTCCTTTTTAGGAGGTGGGGTACCCTTAACAGATTGTCCAGAAGTATAACTAGAAATGTTCATTTTCTTATTGTAGAACTCCCTAACTTGCATCCTTGCGCTCTCAAACTCTCTGCGCTTTCTCCAAAGTTTCAGTAAATGTAGAGATTTGGGCCGCTGCCAAGCCTTCCTGAATCTCCACATTAAACCCTTGTACAAATCGTCTTATCCTTTTCCGCTCATTAGTCATCAATTCTGGAGCGTACTTTGAAAGCTTAGTAAACTTCCCTTCATACTCGACTACACTAAGAGTTCCTTGTATTAACTTTATAAATTCGTCCTCCCGTTTCTCTTGGATCAGAGGCGGTAGAAACTTCTCATTAAACTCCCTCGTGAAGTTTTCCCAAGTCCAAGGGGTTTGGGCTCTCTCCCACTTTTCCCTTATCACGTCCCACCAAGCGCGTGCTGCTCCCTCAAGTTGAAAGGCAGCAAAATTCACTCGCCTATCTTCGGTATAGTCTAAGGCGGTAAAAATGTTGGTCATTCTCTCCAATCAGTTCTCCGCTACCTCGGGATCAGGTTCCCCAGTGAATTTAGGCGGGTTAAATTTCAGAAACCTCTCCAAGGCTCTATCTTCCCCTCTATCCTAGCCCCCAGGTTGGTTAAGTGGCCCCGGACCCTGTCTCTCAACTAACCGTTCAAGGATATCAGTCATCCTATTAATGGCAGTGGTGGTTAATCTCTACATTCTCTTGTCTTTGGGTCGGTCCAGTTATCGATCCCTGATCATCCCCTTGAGGTTGGGTTTGCCTAGTCCCTCGCCCATGACCTCGACCACTCGTTCGTCCGTCCATAATCCTAGTTATGCCTAACGCAGGAAATAAAAGTAATTACGCAAGGAAATGCTTAAAATAAGAACCAATCATGAAAATATTGGAAATAACAATAATTAACATATATTTACATTTCAAGATCCATGCAATTAGCAAGTCATGGGGTATTACAAAAAATGTAACACGCAGGTGCCATAAAAGTACTTTTAGTCATACATGACTAAAGTAAAGCCAAGTGCCTCAAAAATAGGCCACACAGTCAAATAAAAATACAATGGCCTTGGCACTGGCATCACCCCAGCTATTTCTAACCATAAAAGTCAAAAGTCTGTCACTCTAGGTCTAGTCCACAGTAGGCCTATCAGGTGGAATCTCCTCCTCAGGGTCCTCCTCCGGATCCTCCTCCTCAGGAGTGCCCTTAGGAGCCGGACTCTGTACAGTATCCATCACCTCATCAATCAGCATAGAGGTGTCGGCTAGAATCCCGGAAACCTCCTCGACTATATTAGTGAGTCGAGCACTAACCATCCGAAGCTCGTCACGTTCGGCCTCAGTCCTAGTCACCTCATTCACAACAGTTCCCTCTAAATCTGCTATCCTCTTACCCTGAGCGTTTTCCATATGGCTCAGCTCTTCAATCTCCTGAAGTAGAGATCGGTTGGCATCCACAAACTGACGACGCTCGTCGTCGAGGGCCAGTACTAAGTCATTAGGGTACGCGTACGTCACCCTACATGAACATCGAGGAAATCTAGTAGCAGGAGAATAACGCACACGAGCTCCTCCACCACGAGCTCGATAATAAATAGGCCTAGGAGGCTCTATGTGGCCATTAGCACGACCGTTACCATTAGTGGCATGTCTATTTCCATTATCCATCCCTGCAAAACAACCACAATTTCCAAATTAGAAACTTAAAGTTACAAACTCGCTCGAACATTACTTAAGGTACAACTAAGTTGTCTAGTCACTATCCTCGAGAGTAAAGTCTCTAAAATATCTCCCCAAATAAATCTCTAAACCTAGGCTCTGATTTTCATCCCTACAAGTGGTCACTTAATTTTCGAACCAGTCCCACAGTCCAGTATCCTAAACTTTTAGTCTAAGATACACTACAAAGATCTGAAACCTAGACTCTGATACCAACT
Organism: Coffea humblotiana; assembly: GCA_023065735.1. Lineage (NCBI taxonomy): Eukaryota > Viridiplantae > Streptophyta > Magnoliopsida > Gentianales > Rubiaceae > Coffea > Coffea humblotiana. The sequence continues at coordinate 86,547 of JACYVW010000023.1, forward strand.
GTGACGCCCCAACTTCTCCCAAGGGCGAACCCAAGGGTATCCGCAGGACGCCTGCCCAGCTCTCGCCAGGACTCGAGACAATTCATTTCAAACTTAAAGATACATACCAAAGAACACAAGTCTAAATGAAGAAAAGTCGCTTCCTTAACTGAACATCCAAATCTTACATCATATTCTCAAAAGATATATCAAATCCCAAAATACAACCATTAAAAGTCGACTAAATATTTACAACCAAGATACCAATCAAAATATAACCTAGTCGGCTTTCTCCAAAAATCTCCCAATCCAACCTGTTAAGGAAAACAACTAATGGGATGAGCCAATACTCAGTGAGGCCAAGAAAACATGCACAACACATAGTTCAAGTAGCAATAGTATTTAAGCGATAAATAAAGCTGTAACATTTAAGCAATTCATGATTTTCACTTAAACACAGTCATTAAGGATACAGGAGCTCTCAGGAGCTAATTTCCACTTGCTTTGTCCAGGCTCGATCACATACTTCCCCGTGATGACACTCCCTCAACCGGGTAGGTATTTAGTCCGTAGAACTCCTCTTTAACGTCAAATTTCCGTCCACCGTTACACCCCCTAATCGGGCCCGAACAACGACTAGAAAGGGCGATACTACTCGAGTATGCCAAGCAAGATCTCTCCAATAGATCAAGCTTCATGTTTGCTCACGGTTCACTACGCTTCTCGACCAAACTCAGGCTGGCTCGAGTCGCAAAGTTAGCCAATGAGTTTTGGGCGTCCCCCAATTACCGTTATAGTCGATGACATTCAGTTCAATCGACAAATACCGTTATAGGCCGATGAGCGCACTCCAATCGGCATGCATACAATTCAATTATGAGTCGAGGAGATTCACTCCAACGACTTTGAAAACCAAGTTTAATGCAAGACAATTCGAGTAATCACATAACAAGTTGAGTAGCATGTTAAGTAAAGGAGAGCGAGTGCGATGAAGTACACACTCGTCTCATCAAGTGAGATTCACGTATATAAGCAAGATAAATCAAGTAGATGCAGCAAACCATGCACTTGACACTCACCAATCAAAATAGGGAGTAAGTGCTTAAACAAGTGTTTAGGCGTCCGCTTCGAGTTCCTCTTGAAGGTCCCCTTCAGCGCCTGAGCAAATAATAATTGGCTATAACACACTATTGTTTATAAACCCCTCGTTAACAAAGAAGGTTGTACACTTATACAATACTAAGAAAATATCATGAAAGAGAGCCTTAATTACTCATAAATTGAGGCTCAAGAGTGGGATTTAATAATACAAGGAAAAACTGATTTCTTCCACGAAGTCAAGTTTAAAGCGATCAATCAATATCAAAGGATAGGGAAGAGTCTCAAAATTTTCATTTTCTATGAAATCGGCAAATTTTAGCTTTGCGCGTCAAACTTAGAAAAATCAGATCTTGCACTCAGTAGGTCTAAAATTGGAAAACTTTATACCGTTGGAATCTAAAAGTTCCTAGAAGACACTTTTCCAAGATTCTAACGGAAGACGTTCAAATTTCAGCTCAAAGTGGCTGACTTGAGCCTACAAGACAGTTTCAGTCTTAGTTTTCGGTAAACTTTGGAAATTCGGCAAAATTCACAGAATGTGAACTAGCCTCTGAAATTGATAATTCAATAAGAATTCCGATCAAGGTTCCAAACACAACAAACGGAACTAAAATCGGAGTTTTGGGTGTCGAAATACAACAGTTCAAAGTTGGTCACATTTTATAAACTGTTCTGTCATTTTCCATGTTTGAAAGGCTATCTTTGAAGTATCATTTGGCCATCGATTTGGCATTGGAAATACACCAAACTTGGTATGCCAAATCTTCCATATGTGAACAACATTTCTACCAAGTTTCATGCAAAAAATCCCACGGAAAGGCAGTCATTAAAACAACTAAAGTTCAAGAAATGTTCCAAGGCTAGTCTGCCTTCTCACGTTTCCTTTCTTTTTTAAAAAACTTTGTTCCACACAATCAACCTCAATTAATTCAAATGTTGAAACCAATGTTCCATAAACATCCAATAAGCAATTTAGAGGTAATTGACATCAAAGTTTTCGAAATAAACTTCCCAAATCAGATTTGACCATTCGGCCAAGAGAAAAGGAAAAGTTTTCCAGATTTGAAAAGCAACTTTGGGACATCATTTGTATATCGAAATGTCTTAGATTGACACAAACATTGGTACAATTCAACTTCCATATGAGGACTACTCCTCTATCAAATTTCATTTGAAAATTCGCATGGGAAGGTAGTTAACAAAACTACCAAAGTGTAAGGAATTTCCAAGACAAATCTGTCTCCTTGCTTCCTTCTCCTTTTTCAAACATTTTGCCCAAAGAAATCAACTCCAATTTGACTCATTTGTGAAACCAAGACCCAAGAAACATTTTATATACATTTAGTAGGTGATTGACACCAAAAGTTTCAAAACAACATGTCCCAAGTCAAGCTAGGCCATTCGGCTAGCAAAATTAGGGTTTTCTAGCTTTGGTACAGTTCAGGAATTAGACCATATCTCACTCAATACAACTTGAAATTGAGAATGGTTGGTGGGGTTGGAAACTAGATTCAAAAGTATACATTTCATCAGAAGAAATCATTCTCAAAATCAATTCTTATGTGAGAGAAAATAGAGCCACAAAATGCAGCTTCTACCTTTCTCTCGGATAGGTTAACCGAACAGGGCAGCCGACTTTGATCAATCACTACGGACGACTCACTTCGAATTAAATGGTGAATTTTATACCGTTGGAAATTTACGGATGTCTAGTTTCAAATGCCACAAACGGAACTTGATTTCGACCTCCGTACAGAGAGATATATTCGTTCAAAGATGCTCTGTCCAGACCACCTGAACACATTTTTTCCAGATTTCTACAATTTCGAAATTTCAACTTTTACTCAACCAAATCAAATGATTTTTGGTAGAAAATTTCTACACATCATATACAACATATCTACATCAGTTTCAAAGTCATTTGAGCAACAAAAATTCGAACTAAAGCCACGGAAAAACAGGACAGATTTTCGGTCAGCAGCCCAAGTGAAATTTCCTTCGGTTTTCCTTCGATTCTCTATCCACAATCATCTTAACCAACATTTAAACAACTCAACCCAACAATTATATCATCATATCAGTCCATATATCCAAGGTGGGAATTCATAGAGCCCACTCCAACCATTTAAATCCAAATAACAACAACTATACTGAAGCTACAAGCTTCATAGCAACGATTAAACCCACTAAAGCTAAGATTAAGTGATTGGATGATTACCTCCTAATCCTTGAGAGAAACCAGAAACTTTTGCACCTCTAAAGCCCCAAGAAAACCGTGAGATGATGTCTTTCTTCTAGTTTAAGTGAATCTCCAAGTAGTTTAGGAGTTGGGTGAAGGATTTGAGCAAGATCGAAGCAAGATTGGAGTGAAATGAGAAGAGCTTTCTTCTTCCTTCTTTTCTTTCTTGTTCAGCCGGCACTAAGGAGTGAAAAAGAAGGGTTTGGTGTGTCATGAAGCTTCCTTGAGAAGCTTGAGGTTTTGTGGTTAAGATTCCTTCAAAAGTCAACCCTTAATAGTGTCGTGCGCGCACGTTTCGTATCCGTTTTCTCTCAGATTTGTTTCATTTGTGCACTAAACCTCTGTGGTCATTCCTTTAATACTATAATTATTCACTCTTAGTAGTCTAATATTAATTTTTTAAATCTCCATTTAACCGTTCCGGCTCGATATACGCGAACTTTCCGATTCGCGTGCGTTAAACCTTAATTAGAACTCATTCACCTCTAATTCCTCAATCAACTTTTCTTAGTCTACTATTGATCATTCTTAATTCTCCAAGATTATTGCACTCTCGGACCGAATATTGTCTCGAAAAACGTATACTCGTTATTCCTTACCAAACGAGCTTCCTAAAAATAAATTTTTCTAACAAAATGTTTTAAAAACATAAAGGAGGCGTTGTTTCATATAAATGGATTTAAAATGATTGAAATAAATAATTCGGAGAAAAATGAGTGAATAAATATTTAAATACGCCAGTAAATAAGTTAAAATAAGAAAAAAAAAATTTCAGGTCCTCACAATTGTTGAGACGATAAATATATCGATGGGCAAATCTTGATTTTAGAAAACTCATAAACTAATGCATTGTAACGAAATTCGTACAATTTTGAAAACCACAAATGGGTTGACAATTTAGTCAATTTTCAAATAATCCATTTTACTAGTTTATTCACTTTTAGGGCAATCGAATCAACTTTCAAATAAACCGTCAATTTCTATCCAATCCATTTTACCAGTTTATTCATTTTTAGAACAGTCTAGTCAATTTTTGAATAAATCATCACTCCATCTGATCTATTTGATCAATTTATTTCATTTGACTAGTTTATTCATTTTTAGGACAATCCGGTCAATTTTGAATAAATCATCAATTCATTTTGACCAGTTTACTCATTTTTAGGACAATCCAGTCAATTTTGAAATAAATCAATTTATTTCATTCAATCCATTTGACCAATTTATCCATTTTTAGGGAGATCCAGTCAATTTTTGAATAAATCATCAATTTCATCCGATCCATTTGACCCGTTTATTCTCTTTAGGGTTTCGATCTAAGGTTTCCTGAATAAACTAGTCGAGACATTGCAATCCTTTCAAGAGTATGCTCTTTCACACATCACTTTATGTGTTAATCAAAGTAATCAATCCATTCGGACTTTGTTCTCATTTTGTTATTGACAAATGTCTCTTGTCACTCCAATTGGCCAAATTTTTCAAATTGTTTTTCACTCGAATATCAATAAATTGATCGGATTCATTAGGTATTGTATAGTGCCTACCCTATAGGATTGCATTCTTATTCTAGGCCAACCCTTGGCATAAAAGGGTTCCTCCATAGGACATGCATACCGATTTTAAAGTTTTGCTTACTAACTCTGGGTATTTTTCTTTTATTTTTCCCCTCCCCTGCATTTATAAAAAATGTTTCAATAAGGTGAAAATATTTTTCTATATCTGATAACAATTTTGGTCTAATAAATTTTGAAAATTACAAGTATTACTTGATTTTTGGGCAGACCCTACAGTAAAAATTTGAAGAATCCATCTGGAGGTGCTAATCTAAAGCATCTGAGAGATTTCATAATTGTTTGTCAAAAAAAAAATCCTGTTTATTTGATTTGTTAACACATTTTGTTCCAAAGAAAAGGAGATAAAAATGTGTATATATGGAGCTCTTTAGAAATTTTCCCTTTTCTAATTTGTATTATAGTTGAACAAGAAATTTTGTTTCAAATATTTCCAGCAATAAAGTTTTTCATTTAGACAATTATTGTTTTGTATATAATCATGTATATTTCATTCTTTATTGGCTAATTGAGGGATTTCATGATGAATTTTTAAAGAAATAAGACTAAGCCGAGATTTTTCAACCTCTTGGCCGAAAATTTACAAGTGTATGTTTAATTCTCTAAAATCTTTGCATACACTATATTTACGATCCAGATTATTCAATAAGAGCACTCGAAATTAAAGAGGTCACTCAAATATGAGGATTTGTCTCAAAAGACCAATGAGATACCTTTTCCCTTTCATTCTCCATATTTTGCCTACTTCTATTAACACCTCAAAAAAAAATCAGTCACATTGATTGACAAACTACAAATTGTGTCTACTATGTTTAACCAAATTCAATCCACCTCTAAGTGAAAGCAAGAATGTACATTATTCTTATTTGTTTTAAAAAATTTGGAATGATACTTCAAGCGTTCGTTTATCTATCTATAAAAATTTTATCATTTGCTCTCCCATTTGAGCCTTTAAAGGAATAATTTCGTTTCAAATAAGAGCCTTAATGATCATTACCCTACATTGGAAAAATTTTTAAATATCAAAAGAGAATGGATTCTCAATGAGTTATTCTTTACTTTGATTGTCATGAGGCATAAGAATGATGCTTTGGCCATCGTTTCTACAATCTAAACACTGTTTACCCCTTGCATCCTCATTTGAGTTTAAATGGGTGGTTCTTTTCAAAAGCACTTATGATCGCACCCCACACTGGGGAAGGAGATTGGAGAATTTTTCAAAAAGAAAAAAAAGCAAAAATGCTAAAATTAAAAAGAAGAGAGGGAATTACAAGTTGGGGAAATTTGATTCTACCATTAATATTTGGGCTCCAATTTTGAAAAAAGAGAGAGAAGGCATTTATAATTTAAAAAGTTAGGGGATTCTCAATTCCATCATTTTTGGTATTTTGATATTGAGAAAGAAAAAAGAGAAGAAAAGAAAAAGGAAAATGTGGAAAGAAAAGAATAAGAGTAGAGAAAATGAAAAATGCAAAGAGATTCAATGCTGAATCCGCTAGTGAGTGATGATGAAAGTCAAATAAAGTCCAAAATCTTTGAGTCCAAAACTGGGGCAATTTTTGTGAAAAAATGCGATCTTCAGTGCGATGCCCTTGAAAATCTTATTTCTTTAACTATCGTTTTCAAGCCACATTATGTGCTCATAAAGTCCATCGCTGACTTATCCTTCATGACAGCCTGAGGTAAGGATCATGCTCATAAGGAATCTATCAATCACTTGTGATCATAAGGCTATAACCTGTTTTCACATTTTTAGCTATCGTTTCTATCCATATATTACAAAATTATAGAGCTTATATGTTGACTGAGTTTTCTCAAGAAATAAAAGTGATAAATTATTTGCTTTCATCAAGATGTGATATTGAATGGGTTAGACATAATCTGGGTATAAAAACAAGACAGATCCTGACATACCATCTCCTTGAGCCACCTCAAAAATGTGAGAACCGGAAAATTCCTTTATTTTCTAGTTATTATTTTATTTTCTTGCATATAATTTCTATACCTTTCTTTGTTATATTAATTTTTGAGAGATTTTTTTTATAAGGGAATTAAGTTGTTAAGACATTTTTCCGGTACAAGTTAGTCTATGTGACGTTAGTAGTGTTTATTGGACATGGACCCGCTAGTGCGATAAAATTTTGATGACTAGGTGACGTTGTATTAGGGAATATTATTTTTACAAGGTGCTCAGGGATAATTAGAGGTTAGTTAGGTAAATTAACCATTGGTAGCCAAAAGGATGAGAATAAACCCTAGTGCGCCATTTGTCGCGAACCAATGGATGGTGGCTTTTGACCAAGACCTTCTTACTTCTACCAAATACAAAAATTTGACTAAAATTCCCTTTTATTTTGACTCAATTACTTTATGATAGTTTTACTACTCATTTACTCCCTCAATAGTTGTAATGAATAAGAGATTTAAGAGTTTTACCCTTAATTTTATAGTTCGGGTAAATTAGGATTTCGCGTATTTTGGTAGTGTGATTAATTGTGGAGGTGTGTGTACTAAATTTGGTGGTTAAGAGTGAGTTTTAGATAAGAAAAAGTGTGTGATTAGAAGTGATAATAATGAGTTAGTAAATCATAGGTTAAAACCCTAGTATACGCGATTTAAGGAAAATCGGTTTGAACCGACGTGTACCGTTCGCTACCGATTGAATACACCACTTGACCACTACTTTATTACTTTAATCTCCTTGTTATTAATTGAACAAAATCAGCCCTAAATATCTTCTCAAAATGCAGCCGAAAATTTGGACTAAAAAAAACAAGATAGAAAAGAAAATTGGACTTCCAATCCAAGTGTGACACTTGTCCAACTTTGACCCAAATCAATTCCTACCTTCTTATCTTTCTTGGAGTTTCATTTCAGCCTTCATTTCTGTACATTTCAGCCATGAGTGAAGAGAGAAAAGAGAGGAAGGAAAGCTAGCAACTTCACCTTGCATCCATCTTGTTTGAGTGAAAATCCAAAAACTAAACCGATTAAACTCTCACTTGGGAACTTAGGAAGCTTTGTGTGGTAAGGCTTTGGAAGGAAAGGTTGTGGTTTGCTCTTACAAGCATCCTTAGTGAGGTATTATGGCTGCCTATCCTTTTTCTCTTCTTAATCTTGCTAAAGTTTGGATAGAAACTCTTAATCTTGGGTTATGACGGTTAATTAGTGAGTTGTGCATAATATGGTGGAATGTTTAGTTAGGGTTACATTTTCAGCCTTGATTATGGTTATATACCTATTAATTGATGTTATTGAACTAGTTATTGATGGTTTTGATGATAGAGTACTTGTTAGATATGAATTTCTAGAGTAAAAGGTCAAATTTCCAGCTTTAAGGTTGAAACTGCCCTGTTACTGACCTGTACATACGTCCATGTTAGAGGCCGAATCAGGCTTAGGTCAAAACATGAAACTTGTAGAAAATGGTATTAAATAGTGGCTTGAAAAATTTCAGCTCAATCAGAGCACTGTAGTATGTGAAATGACAAAAATACCCTTGACTGCCAAATGTACTGTTTTGCGGACAGTTTTCTGTTTTCCTCTGAGATGTCCCATTTGGATATTGAAAATGCACGAATTGGATGTTGATATCTTCATAAGAAATGTATTTCTCTATCTTAGCTTTGAAACGGTATAAAGTGTTCCCCAATCCAATAAGCATAGCTTCGGTTGTGACCGAAACGCCAAGAGATGTCAAACCTGTTATTTTGTTATTTGTCTTGAACATTAGTTCTGGTCGCATTGCTAGTATTGTTTTGTAATTGAATGACATTAAGCCTAGTGAAAGGCTATTGTGGTACAATTATTTGTGTGTGATTTTGGGGCTGAATTGAGAAAAATAATGAAGCGATAAATGGCTGGAAAATAGGTAAATCCAAAGGGCGTGCTGCCCAAATTTTCACTCGAGGGCTAGTTAGATGTACTCGCTACTTGAGCGAAAGGTTTTAGGGTTGTTCATGATTTTAAGACCAACTGCTATCTTTTTACTCCAACGCCACATTGTTATCTCTTTGCCCTAGTAGTTAACTTGACTAGGCACACGACTTGTAGTCGAGACTCATTTGTGCATTCCATTTCCTGGGTTTGTGGATGGGGGAAACCATAATTGTTTTACCTTGGTTGTTCTTAGGACGTGTGTCGCGCCCCATTTTTTGAAAGAAAAATAAATAAGGAGTTTTAAGAAAATGGATTTTTGGTTGATATTGATTTGAAAAATTGTGTTTTTGATTTGTTAGAAAATAAATAAGGAAAATGAAATGGGTCTAAATGGGACTTTGAAAATGCGACGATTTGATCCAAAATAATAGTTTAAAAAAGAGTTTTTAAATAAAAAATCGGAGTCGTCACTTGGTATTGAGTTGAGGTGTACCAAGTCACCTAAAATGAATTTTTTAAAGAAAAATTAGAAAACCCTTTTTAAACGACTCCAAGTCTTCGAAAATCAGAGAAAAGGTGTTCGGGAGTCACATTTGAAGAAAGGGAAGGCAAGGATAACATCCAAAAGCACCCTTTCCACCTATCCAAGGCTAGTTGCGTGATTTAGTCAAAAATTTTTCTTATTTTAACCTAAAAATTTATTACATTTGAAAGTCGCTATATGAATGCAAACCCTAGACCTAAGGGGGGTATCGAGGAGCAGAATATCTCTTCAAAGCTTACTTGGCACCAATTAATTGTGATACCCAACAAAGACTCTTTAAAGAGGTCACGAATAATGCAAAGATATGAAACTCCAAAAAAGGAAAAGAAAAATAATAAAAATAATCATAATTATACAAATATACATGTCCTAAAGGAATGCATCATATCGGGTACGGGGAGACTAATGTTCGTGACTCAATTTTCCCTTTAATAGAGGGAATACGAGCGTGCTAAGGCTAGAAAAGCCACACTCGTCCATATCCATGTTCAAGGGGTATTTCCTATCTAAGCAAGCAGATGTACTAACCTATCTCTAATTCTTAAATGAAATGCAAATCTAATGTCGTGTTTTCATTCAAAGGGATAAGGAACATACATATAAGGGGATATGGGATAAGGGAGATAAATATAAGGGAATATGGGATGAGGGATGTATATAGGGGAAAATGTCATGTAAAATGATAAGAAAACCCTAAAAGTAAAAAACATGCATGAGATGAAGTGATTTATCACACAATCATGATCTAACGCCTAGAATGATTCCTAAGGGTCTAGCATTGGACTAGCCCAAATCTATGAGTCCTCACTAGCGTTGGACTGGTGGGAAATCGGAACCAAGGGCCACAACTAGCGTTTGACTAGTGTGGAATCGAGAACGGGGGGCCACAACTAGCGTTGGACTAGTGTGGTGACGTCATACATAATCATTCTTAACTAACTAATCATGTAAAACTAATAAAAAACAAATAAACACATAAGTTCACATAACACATAGCAAATAAGCATGATATCTAGATGCAAAATCTTAGGAAAGCGGTAAACACGTAACACATAGGCATGCAAGGCACACAAGACAAATAAAGCAAATAAAACCCTAACTATTACATTAGGGGGCTCTAACTACAATCTAGGGGGAAAGAATTAAATAAAATGATATAATAACCTAACTATTACAATTTCGGCATTTAAATGCCTTTCAAATAACCAAAAATTAAAATAAAATAAATACACTAAATTAAATAACTAAAACGACTAAATGAAAGAAAAACATTCAAAATGCATGCAATTAAACACATAAAGTCACATAGGGGCACATAGAATCAAATAAAGCGAAAATAAGGGGTAGAATGTACCTCCCTTGAATTGGTTGTCTAATGAAGTGAAGTTTATCTTATTTATCCTCCAAAAATAAAGAAAAAGGTCAAGGCATCACTTTAATTAACAAATAATCATAAGAAAATGGAAACAAACATGAAATTGAATCAATTGAATCATGGAAACAACCTACTTTTAAGAAATTAAAACAATCGAGGGCTTAATTGCAAAAACTAACAAAAGTTTTGGGGATCAAATTATAATTATCACAAAAATTTGAGGTCACAATTAAAGATAAATAAAGTTTAGGGACCTATTTGCAATTAAATTAGGGACTTAATTGAAAGTAAACAAAAGTTTTAGGGCCATAGTATAATTAATGAGAAGTTCAGGGACCATTCCGCAAATTATATGACCAGATTCTTAGCCAGACAGGCCCATTGGGCCATTTTATTTATTTCTTAGGCTAAAACTTCTCAAGCCCAACCGAAAGTCCAAGGTAAAGGAGCGGGTCTAGTCTATTATTTTGACCCAAAATCAGTCAACAGCACTGATGGGCCTTGACCACTTTTACTCAAGCCAAAAAATCCAAACAAAATAAATTAAACCCACTTCTACAAACCCAACCAAATATTATTACCCAAAACCTAACCCATAATAATAAACCCAACCAGATAAGCAAAACAACTAAAATTATTAAGCCACAATTATGATCTAAAACCAAGAGTTAATCTACCCCAAAGACTACTCAAAAGTGAAAAGATGATTAAAATTTAAAGGGGCAAAATTGGTTTCATTACAAAAGGGTTTTGGGCCATATCAGAATAGGGGAAAACTTGAGAGGTTCAAATGCAATACAAATAGGGACCTAATTGAAAGAATTATAACAGTTTTTGGGGTAAAATTATGAAGTCTGAAATTATGAATTTTAAGCAAACAGTCATCTTCTCCAAGCGGGCAAAATGCCCGCTGCCATTATCGTTCTTCCTTGTGAACAGAGCATCAAAAGCTCAAGCCTGACCATTCCCAATCAAAACGAAAATCACCCAGGCTCCTTCTCATACCATTTCAATTCGAATTCATTCAACCGGTAACATAAGGAGATAAAACAACAGAAAGGTACAAAAAACAAGCATGTCAGAGCCACTCGAAACTCTGCTTTCTACCATCTTCACACGCGAATGCAGACAATCATCTTCAGGTAGAGCTTTCACTCGGACATTTTAACAAACAGCAAAGGGGCATAAAAAAATCCAACAAATGTTTTTGCTCAATTTATGTTATAACTGGCCCCAAAATTATCAGAAACACACGAGGTTTCAACCCAATCAACCTATAAACATGTATATTCAAAATCGTGTATGATCACAGAAACATTGCTAGGGACCAATTTTCGAAATACCCTGTCTCTAAAGTTTCAAGGGTCTATGCTTGAGAGAAAGCCGAAATACAAATGAAAGGGATAACTTACGGTGATCTGCAAGCGGCAGTGCTGGATTCGGATGAGGCGGCGGCGGTGGATTCCAGCGGCGGCAACTCTGCTTGCTTTGTTTTTACTTCTTTTCCGTTGCTCTGTTCCTTTTCCCGTTTTTCAGCCGAAGCCTTCCCTTTGCTTTTTCTTGTTTTTCTATTTTTCAATTCTTCCCTCTGACTCTCTTTCTCGTTTTGCCTCACCCCGAAACTCCCTCAATTTTTCTAGATTTCTCTCCTTGCTCTTACTCTCTTCTTCCCCTTTGCCCGTTTCCTCTGTTTTCGGGTTTCTTCCTCCCTAGTCTTTTTCTTTCCCTCTGTTTTTTCTAATCAGCCGAAGCCTCTCTCTCTCTTTCATCTTGTTGTTCTGCCTCTAGCCGCTGCTCACTTCCCCCTTGTTTTTTCCAGATTTCCCCCTTTCGTTTTCCGTCGGCCCCAGACCTCTTGTCCGCCACCCTCTGTTTTCTTTTCTCTGTTTTTCTCAATGCCTCCAGCCCCTGTTTTTTCAGATCCTCTCCTCTTTTTTTTTTGTTTGCCTTGCTTGGTCTTTTCTTTTCTCCTAGCTTCCCCGAAATTTCCCCTCAAAATCCTAAACCTACAAGTGTCCCCCTACTCATCCAACCATAGGTACATTTGTCTAGTGATTACTCCTCACACCTAACCCTCTTGCATGATCTCCAAGTGTCTAGACACCTAATCTCTCTAGGTGTTGTGTTGTCAAAGAAGTAAAGGGACACTTGTCCCACATGCAAGCTTCCACCTATTCACACATTTTCCTTATTATTTTTTGTCATTTTTGTTTTTGCTTTTTTCTCTTTTTTTTTCTTCAAAAATCAAACAAAGTTAAAAAAACAAAATTGAAAACTTTTAAATGTCAATTATATATTTTCAAATTGAATCCAAAAATGATTAAAACAACTTTTTGTGAAAATTTTCTTTTTCTGAAATTTTAATGCTAAAAATGTCTTAAAATAAGAATTAAGAGAGTAATGAGCAAAAATGAACAATAATTATCATTTATCAAAAAAAATAAAATAATAATAATAATAAATAAAGTTAAATAAAATTTTGACATCTAAAATGCTAAAAAATCATGAGATTAATAAATAAATAAAAATAGGTAATAATTATCAAATAAAATAAAAATAAATTAAAATTTGGTATCTACAGTTTGCCCCTCTTTGTTTGAGTTTCGAAGAAACTCGAGACAAAGACGTAGACACCAAATACTTACCTCCAGTCATTTTGCCCATGAGTTAGCACATGTAAGCAAGCATAAAAAGGTCAGTGGGATGACAACCCGAGCCTGCGGTATAATAACTTCGTCAGTAGGATGAAAACTCGAGCTTGCCTTCGCTTCGTCAGTGGGATGAATACCCGAACCTGCCTTTTTTTGGTCAGTGGGATGAATACCCGAGCCTGCCTTCACTTGGTCAGTGGGATGCTTTGGTCAGTGGGATGATACCCGAGTCTGCTTTCACTTGGTCAGTCAGTGGGATGAATACCCGAACCTGCCTTCACTTGGTCAGTCAGTGGAATGAATACCCGAGCCTGCTTTCACTTGGTCAGTCAGTGGGATGAATACCCGAGACTGCATTCACTTGGTCAGTGGGATGATACCCGAGCCTGCCTTCACTTGGTCAGTCAGTGGGATGAATACCCGAGCCTGCCTTCACTTGGTCAGTCAGTGGGATGATACCCGACTTCACTTGGTCAGTCAGTGGGATGATACCCGAGCCTGCCTTCACTTGGTCAGTCAGTGGGATGAATACCCGAGCCTGCCTTCACTTGGTCAGTGGGATGATACCCGAACCTGCCTTCACTTGGTCAGTCAGTGAGATGAATACTCGAGCCTGCCTTCACTTGGTCAGCGGGATGAATACCCGAGCCTACTTTCACTTGGTCAGCGGGATGAATACCCGAGCCTGCCTTCTTTTGGTCGGTCAGTGGGATGATACCCGAGCCCGAGCCTGCCTTCTTTTGGTCGGTCAGTGGGATGATACCCGAGCCCAAGCCTGCCGAGGTTGGCGGCACAAAATCCAAGTCCAACGTGATGTAAATGGTGTTGGTGGCACAAAATCCAAGCCCAACGTGATGTAAATGATGTTGAGATAACTTTTGAAATCGTAATTTTCAAAACTTGCCCCAGTGTGGGGCCCTTTTCTTCTTTCTTCTTCTGTCTTTTTCTTTTTCTTTTCTTTTCCGCTATCGCCCTTCCAATTTACTAGATTCTGACTTACGTTTCTTCGCTGATTTCAGCCATGAATTCCTGCACAGGGGGGCTTACCAAAGTACAACATGCACTTAAATTTTCTATTTTATTTAAAAAATTGATACAACTACTACTTATGAAAAGAGCAGCGTGATTGATTCAAATGTATTACAAAAATTTGCCCCAGCGTGGGCCTATTTTGTGATATCTCACAAATTAAAATTTGCCTCAGTGTGGGCCCATTTGGTTGCAAAAATTTTATTCAGATGACTCTCCATTTATTTGAACAAAGTAAAAAATTGCATTTCCTAACATTTAGGAAATAAGCACATACTAACATACAATGTAAAGAAATTCGAACATTGTGCTTATACTCATACAGAAAATTTCATGATGAATCTCTCAAAATAATACCAAATTATAAAAGATTTCTTCCTCACTTTAGCATCGATACTTAGGGTAATGGGTCACCACTTCTTGTTAACTCATCTTTCAGGACTAATCAAGTGGGTGTTATTTCTGATTTGGAGGCGACTAAGGAAAATGAGAGGTCAGGATCTGTCTTATTCTTGTGCCAAAATTGTATGTAACCCATTCAATACCACATCTTAGTGAAAACAAATAGTTTGTCATCCTTATTTCTTAAGAAAACTTAGTCAATATATAAGCTTTATAAGCTTGTAACAAATGGGTAGAAACGATAGCTAAACATGTGAAAACTGGTTATGGCCTTATGATCATGAGTGATTGGTCCCTTAGGAGCATAATCCTTACTTCGAGTTGTCATGAAGGATAAGTCAGCGATGGACTTTATGAGTTTGTAATGTGGCTTGAAAACGATAGTTAAAGAAATAAGATTTCCAAGGACATTGCACTGAAGATCGCATTTCTTCCCAAAAAAATGCCCCAATTTTGGACTCCAAGATCTTGGACTTTGTTGACTTTTATCATCACTCAACAGGGACTTTCAGCATTGAATCTTTTTGCATTTTCTCTGCATTTATTTTCCTTGCCCCTTTTTTTTCTTTTTCTTTTTTTTTAAAAAAATGTGTCCTTACAGGTTTTCACAAATGAGCAGTGTCAACCTCACACCTAATCAATTCAGAAATACATTTAGAAAATTTCTTGACAGAGATATTGCAAAGAACAGAAGTCAGGACTTTCGGCTTTTGTAATGGGGTCTGGTGGGCTGCTTAGAAAAGTTAAGACTTGAAAGCGGATTTCAAAAGTGGTTTAAATGATCTGAAATCGCGTTATCGCGCCAACCCTATTTTAGGGTTAAATCAAAACTTGCCCCAGTTTATTTTCAACTGAGGTTCTCTCTTTTTTTCATTTTCTTCTTCTTTTCCCTTTTTTCTTCTTTTTTTTCGGCCTTCTGCCATTCCTTTGAAATTTTCAAAATTTGCCCCAATTTATGCTTAACCGAGGTTCTCTTTTCTCTTTCATTTTTGCCTTTTGCCATTCCTTTGAACCTTTCAAAATTTGCCCCCAGTGTGGGGGTTTGTGATTCTCAAGAGTTGCCAAACGAAATGATCATTCTGAAGGTTCAAAATGGGTAACTAGGGATAGAATGTTTGATTGGAAAAGAAGAGGGTCTGACTTTTTATTCCGTTCCTTACATTAACTCTGAAACTTTCATTAATGCGAAATTTCTTGCATGTATCTGAATTAATTGACTGAGGAAGACTCTTATTCATCCATATCTGTGAAACATAAGTGATCCGCCAGACAATACTCTTCCTTTTCCTTTTCTCTTTTTTTTCAAAATTGAAGCTCAGATATTAATGGTAGAATCAAATTTCCCAATTTGTGGTTCTCTCTCTTCTTTTTAATTTTAGTATTTTTGCCTTTTCTCTTTTCCCTTGGAAAGTTTTCCAATCTCCTTCCCCAATGTGGGGTGTGATCATAAGTGCTTTTGAAAAGAACCATCCATTTTAGCTCAAATGAGGATGCAAGAGATAAATAGTGTTTGGATTGCAGAAACGATGGCCAAAGCATCGTTCTTATGTCTTATGACAACCAACGTAAAGAATAGCTCATTGAGAATCCACTCCCTTTTGATATTTGAAAATTTTCCCAATGTAGGGTAGTGATCATTAAGGCTCTTGTTTGAAACGAAATTATTCTTTTAAAGGCTCAAATGGGAGAGCAAATGATAAAATCTGTATAGATAGAGAAATGAGCACTTGAAGTATCATTCCAAATTTTCAAAACAAACAAGAATAATGTACATTTTGCTTTCACTTAGATGTGGATTGAATCTGATTAGACATAGTGGGCATTTTTCAAGCAAAGATTGCCCCAATTTGCAATTTATCAATCAATGTGACTGATTTTTTTTGAAGGGTTAATAGAAGTGGGCAAAATATGAATTGTATAGTGAAGGAGAAAAAGGTATTGCATTGGGTCTTCCGAGACAGACCAATCAGTTTAAATGGCTTCTTTTAATTCCGAGCACTCTTGTTGTACAGTTTGGATCACCAATCTAGCGTATGCAAAGATTTTAGAAAGCATACACTTGTGAATTTTCAGGCAATAAGTTAAAAAATCTCAATTTAGTCTTATTTCTTAAAATTCACCATGAAATCTCCAATGAGCAAAATAAAGAATGAAATGTACATGAATTTATACAAAACAATAATTGTCTAAATTGGCGAGAGTTGGGCAGGCGGTCCGCCGACCCTTTGATTCACCTTAGGGGAAGGCGGGGCCATCACAAAAAATCATGAATAATACCCAATTGTTTGATTCTGAAAGATGAGCTAACAAGAAGTGGTGACCCATTACCCTCAACATCGATTATAAAGCGAGGGAGAAATTTTTTACAATTTGGTCTTGTTTTGAAAGATTTACCATGAAATCTTCTATATGAGTTTAAACACGACATTTAAATTTCTTCATTTGAAAAATGCAATTTTTATTCACATTGCATGTCAGTATGTGATCATTTTCTCAATTCTAGGAAACACATTTTCCTTGTTTTGTCCAAATAAATGGAGAGCTATTCAAACAAAATTTTTGCGATTAAATAGACCCACACTGGGGCAAAATTTTATAATATATTCATGAGATTTTGTAAGATAAGTTCAAATTGGGGCAAATTTTTTTGTAATATATTTTTGAGATTTCGCCAAATAGGTTCAAATGAGGCAAGTGTTTTTGAAAAATCCCCTTAGTACAGGTTTATGACAGAAATTGATGAAAAAGAGCAAGTCAGAATCATGAAAATTTGAAAGTCAATCATGAAGGGGGAACAATACTACATGACAAAATGATGGATCAGATTGTTCATTTAAAAAAGTACAAATATCAGAAGAAAAAGAAAAAAAAGAATAAGAAAGAATAAGAAGAGAGAGAAGTCTAGTTAAAATTAAATTGGGGCAATTTTTAGTTTGAAAAAAAAGAGAGAAAAAAAGAAAATGAAAAAAAAGGGCCCTACACTGGGGCAAGTTCTGAAAATTGCGATTTCAAAAGTTATTTCAAAACCGTTTTTATTTTTGTTGGGTTTGGGTTGTATCCCACCAATTTCGACAGGCTTGGGTTTTATCCCACTGACCGTTTTTATTTTGTTGGGTTTGGATTTTATCCCACCAACCTCGGCAGGATTGGATTTTATCCCACTGACCGTTTTTATTTTGTTGGGTTTGGGTTGTATCCCACCAATCTCGGCAGACTTTGGTTTTATTCCACTGACCGTTTTATTTTGTTGGGTTTGGATTTTATCCCACCAACCTCGACAGGCTTGGGTTTTATCCTACTGACCGCTTTTTATCTTGTTGGGCTTGGGTTGTATCCCACCGAGCAGGTTTGGGTTTTATCCCACTGACCGTTTTTATTTCGTTGGGTTTGAGTTTTATCCCACCAACCTCGGCAGGCTTAGGTTTTATCCCACTGACCGTTTTATCTCGTTGGGTTTGGGTTTTATCCCACTGACCGTTTTATCTCGTTGGGTTTGGATTTTATCCCACTGACCGTATTATTTTATTGGGTTTGGATTTTATCCCATCGACTGTTATTTTATTAGGTTTGGGTTATCCCACCACTCCTTTTATTTTCTAAGTTTAAATAATTAATTTTTGTTAGCCGTTTTGATTGCTACTAAACCAGATAGGCGAGTAATTTGGTGTCTACGTTTTTGTCTCGATTTTCTGTGAAATTCAGACAAAGAGGGGGTGTCGCGCCCTATTTTTAAATAAATAAAAATAACGTGTTTTCAAGAAAATGGATTTTGGTTTAATTTTGAGAAAAATGAATTTTTTTAATTAGAAAGTGAATAAAGAAATGAATTTGGATTTAATTTTGATTGAAAAATGATTTTTGATTTTTTAGAAAAAATGAATAAAGGAATGGGCCTAAATGGGACTAAAAAGTGCGACGATTTTGACCCAAAAATAATAGTTTAAAAAAGGGTTTTTAATGAAAATAGGAGTCGCCACTTGGTATTGAGTTAAGGTGTACCAAGTCACCTAAAATGAATTTTTAAAGAAAAGGTAGAAAAAAGCCTTTTTAAACGACTCCAAATCTTCGAAAATCAGAGAAAAGTGTTCGGGAGTCACATTTGAAGAAAAGAGAGGTAAGGATAAAATCCAACGCACCCTTTCAATCTAACCAAGACTAGTTGCGTGATTTTGTCAAAGATTTTCTTATTTTTAACTTAAGAATTTATCACATTTGGATGTCACTATATGGATGCAAAACCTAATCCTAGGAGTATATCGGGGGGTCGGAATATCTTTTCAAATTTTAATTGGTGCAAATCACATTAATTGTGATACCCAAGAGTGACTCTTTGAAGAGGTCATGAATATGCAAAGATATGATATTCGAAGGAAAAAAGTAAAATTAGGATTTTAAAAGATGCAATTGATTGAAATTTAAAGGCAAAAAAAGATTAGTGTTTTGAAAAATGAATTTTTAAAGGGAAAGGGAAATTAAGTTTCAAAAGATGTATTTTAGAAGAGAAAACTATGCATGTATGTCCTAAAGGAATCAATGCAACATAACGGGTGCGGGAAACTAGATTCGTGACTTTAATTTTCTCTTTAATAGAGGGAATACGAGCGTGCTAAGGCTAAGAAGCCACACTCGTCTATATCCCATATTTAAGGGGTATTTCCCTAATCTAATCAAGCAAAATGATCTAACCTAGTTCTAATTTTTAAATGAAATGCAAGTCTAATGTCATGTCTCACACGTAGGGGTATATAGAGGGACATATGGGATAATGGATATATATAGGGGAAATATGGGATAAGAGATATACATATAAGGGAAGATGTCATGCAAAATGGTAAAAAACCCTAAAAAGTTGAAAATATGCATGAAAATGTAGTGAATGTATCACACAAACATGGTCTAACGCGTGAACGGTCCCTAAGGGTCTAGCGTTGGACTAGCCTATGTCTATAAGGTCTCACTAACATTGGACTAGCGAGAAATGTGACGCCCCCACTTCTCCCTAAGGCGAACTAAAGGGTATCGGCGGGACGCCTGTCCAACTCTCGCCAGGACTCAGTACAGTTCCAGTTCAAATTTAAAGGATAACGACTAATAGCGAAAGTCGAAACAAAGACAAGAAGTCATTTCCATACATGAATATTCAATCTTACATCACAAGTTTCAAAATACAACCACTTTCCCAAAATACACAATTTTCAAAAGATGTCTAGTCAAATACATTCAAAACCCTAATCAAAAGTGTCTCAAGTCGGTTTCTCCATAACTCTTTCCGTCTCGGCCCCTGCTAAGGAAAACAAATCTAATGGGATGAGCTAACGCTCAGTGAGGCCAAGAAAACATGCAAACACATAGTTCAAGTAACAATAGCATTTAAGCGAGAAGTAAAGCTGTAACATTCATGCAATTCACAATTTTCAATTAAACACATTCAATGAGGATACAGGAGCTCTCAGGAATTAGGTTCCACTTGCTTTGTCAAGACTCGATCAAATACTTTCCCGCGATGACACTCCATCAACCGGGTCGGCATTAAGTCCGTAGAACTCCACTTTCTTCACAGTTCCGTCCACCATTTCAACCGCCCCGGGCCCGCACTTCTATAAAAGGCACTACTACTCGAGTAGGCCAAGCGAGATCTCTTAATAGATCAAGTTTACAGTTATCTCATGGTTCACCGAGCTTCTCGACCAAGCCCTTGTTGGCTCGAGTCGCAAGGTCGGCCAATTGAGATTTGGGCATCCCCCAGTTCAGTTATAGGTCGAGGAGATTCACTCCAAACGACATCCAGTCAATCAATTATAATTCAGTCATGAGCAATTCAATATTACAATCAGTTAAAAGAGAACGAGTGCGATAACGTATACACTCGACTCAACAATTATCAATCATTCAATTCATAAGAAGCAATTCACATAATTGCAACAAGTCATGCACTTGACACTCACCAAATCACAATAAGGGAGTAAGTGCAAAAGATCTTTAATGGTCGGCTCTAGGATTCTCTTCAAGATCCTCTTGAGCACCTAGAAACATAACAATTAACTATTACCCATAAATACTTACAAACTCCTTGCCAAACAAGGAAGAATGTACGTTCGTTTTCAAATTAAAACAATGTCTCGAAAAGCCTCAATATCTCGAAAATAGAGATTCAAAAGTAAGGGTTTAATAACGCAAAAGAAACTGATTTCCTTCATGAAATCGAGTTTAAAACGATCAATCAATATCAAGAAAGAATAACGAGTTCTCAAAAACTCATTTTCATAAGAAATCTGAAAATTTCAGCTTTGCACGACAATTTTTGGAAAATCGAATCTTGAGTTTGGCATGTCCAAAAATGGAAACATTTACACCGTTGGAAACTAGTTTCAAAGTGCTAAAAGTTCCTAGAAGACACCTTTCCAAGATTCTAAACAGAAGGCATTCAATGTTTAGCTCAAAGTGGCTGATCTGAGCAAGCAAGGCAGTTTCAGTCATGTTTTTTGGCAATCTTTGGAAATTCGGAAAAATTCACAGAAAGTGAACTAGCCTTTGAAATTCGTAACATAATATGAGTTCCTAACAAAGTTTCAAACAGGACAAATGGAACTAAATTTGGAGTTTTGAGCGTAAAGATATAGTAGCTTAAAGTCGGCTGACTTTTGTACACTATTCAGAAATTTTCCAGATTTGAAGAGCAAACTTTGGGACATCATTTGGGTGTCAAAATGATCTTAGAATAACACCAAATTTGGTACAATTAAACTTCCATATGATAAATACTTTTATATCAAATTTCACACAAAAAATCATGTGGGAAGGCAGTTAACAAAACTACCAAAGTTTAGGAAATTCTCAAAGCAAATCTGTCCTCTTGTTTTTTTTTCCTTTTTCAAACATTTTGCACCATGAAATCAATCCCAATTCAGTTCATTTGTGAAACCAAGGTCTTATAAACATCTAATAAGCAATTGGTAGGTAATTGACACCAAAATTTTAGAAACAAAACATCCCAAACCAAACCTAACCATTCGGCTAGTAAGAAGAGAAAGATTTCCAGATTTCCATCTTTGTCACAGTTTGGAAATTGAATCATATCTCACTCAATACAACTTGAAATTGAGAACGGTTGGTGGCGTTGGAAACTAGATTCAAAACTCTACATTTCATTGGAACAAGTAGTTTTCAAAATCAGTTCACAAGTGAGATAAAATAGAGCCACAAGATGTAGCTTCTACCTTTCTCTCGGATAGACAGTCAGAACAGGACAGCAAACTTTGAGGAATCACTATGGTTCACTCGGTTCGAACTAGAAAGTGAATTTTATACCATTGGAAAGCTACAAATATCTAGTTTCAAATGCCACAAACGGCACTTGATTTTGACCTTTGCATAAAGAGTTATGTTCGATCAAATAGTTACTATTTGGACAGCCAGAACCCATTTCCAGATTTCTTCCAATTTCAAAAATTCAAGTTTTGCTCAACCAAATCAAATGATTTTTGGACAACACTTTGTACACACCATATACAACATATAAGCATCAATTTCACAGCCAAAAATCATCAAAAATTTCGAAATATCAAAGAGCAACATGACCAGAAATTTTCGGCCAGCTCAAGTCTCCACTTCCTTTGATTTTCCTTTCACTTTTCTAACCATAATCAACTCACTTAACATATAAACAACATTAATCAAGCATTTAATCCTCAAGGCAGCTACCTAAAGGTCACACCAATTCCACTATCTTAGAGTTTAAAACAAGAAATAGAGCACCTCAAGTCCGCTAGCCTAATCCTTGCTTTGGGTTTCAAATCCATGCAACTCAAGCTTGATTCTTAAAGAAAAATGAAGAGATTACAAGAGTTGAAGTGTACCTCTTGAATCTCCGAAGAAACCAGAATTTTCGCCAACAAACCTCCAAGAATCACTGCAAGATGAAGCCTTTCACCAAGCTAAAGCTAATCTCCAAGTGGTTTTGAGGTTGGATGCAAAGTTAGAAGTGAATTGGAGCAAGACTGAGCAAGATGGAGTGGAGCTTTCTTTCCTTTCTTTTCTTGAGGGTTCGGCCGAGACTATGGAGTGAGGAGAGAGAGAGGGTTTTGTGTTGTGAAGCTTCCTTTGGAAGCTTAAGGAATTTGAGGCCAAAGTTTGTGCAAAAGTCAACTAGGAATAGTGTCCCGCGTGGCTGTCGTACCACCGTTTTCTCTCTTGTTTGTTACACTTGTCCACTAAACCTCCAATGTAATTCCTTTAACACTACAATTATTCACTCTTAGTAGTCTAGTATAAATTTCTCAAATCTCCATTTAGTCGTTTTGACGCGAAATACGCGAACTTCCGATTCGCGCGCGATAAGACGAAATTTAAAAGAAATTTATGTAACGATAATATAATTAACTAATACTAGGGTAAATAATTATAAAAATAATTATTTTAGAATAAAAATATGAGTCCTCACAAGAAATCGGAACAAAGGGCCACAACTAGCGTTGGACTAGTGTGGTGTCGGAAAAAGGAGGCAACAACTAGCGTTGGACTAGTGTGATGACGTCATGCATTTATTATAATCAAATAAATTCTATAAAACATAATAAAGCAAATAAACACATAAATCACATAAAACACATAACACATAAGCATGGTATCTAGATGCAAGACCCTAAGAAAGCGAGTAACACATAACACGTAAGCATGCAAAACATACCAAGCAAATAAAGCGAATAAAACCCTAACTATTACACTTGGGGCCCTAACTACAATCTAAAGGGGGAATGAATAAATAAAATAATAAAATAAATACCTAAATATTACATCTTGGCATTTAAATGCCCCTTAAATAATCAAAGATTAAATGAAAACAAATATTGCGACTAAATAAATAAATAAATAAAATAAAAATATTCGAAAAGCATGCAATATAAGACATAAGATCACATAGGAGCACATAGGGTCAAATAAGATCAAAATAAAGGAGTAGAGTGTACCTCCTTTGAATTGGTGACCTAGTGAAACGAAATTACTTATTTATCCTCCAAAACAATAAAATGGTCAAGGCATCACTTAAATTAACAAATAATCACAAAAAATGGAAATAAACACAAAATTGAATCAATTAAAGCATTCAAATAAAAGTAAACAACCCATATTCGACAAATTAAAACAAACAAGGACCCAATTGAAAGAATTAAAGAATTTTAAGGGGTCAAATCATTATTATTCCAAATATTAGGGGTCTAAAATGAAATAAATTAAAATTAAAGGCTTAAGGGGTCTACCAAACCAAATGCTAAAGTTCACAAAATAAATCAAAATCCTCTCACCAAACGCCAAACAAAAAATATTACCTAAATTTAAACCATTTTTACAAAAATCCAAATCAACAACTATAAATTTATCAAAAAATTGTTAAACATTCAAATTTCATCCTAAAGTTCACCAATAAACTATCCAAAAATCACATTAAAGCATGCCAAGGAAAGTTAGCATTTTGAAAGGACAATAGTTGATTGATTTCTCCAATTTTTGGGCCAAAGCAATATTATTTAGAAACTTAGGAGTTAAAGTGCAATTTTGGGAAGTTTTTCATGCATGCATTGAAAAGCTTGCTGCAACTGAAGCTTTTTCCTTCTGCAATTTCACAACCGTAACATTCAGGTCATACGCGGCTAACAAAATCTAAACAAGCAGTAATCTTTCGAATCAAAGCAACACTTTATGCATCATAGCATCAAAACCCAGCCATATACTATGCATCCCCAAACGATTTTCCTATCCAGACCACGCACAAGGGAAACCAAAAGAACAGCTTCACATTCGTTCATCTGCAATTATGAGTTCTCAGTGCAGTTCTCAAACGCAATCCCAAATGCACCACTAACATCTCAACCAAACCCACTTTGAACCAAAGCAACCAGATCACCAAATATTTTTCTCACTCTTCAACATAAAAACTCTCGGATTTAATCACAAAATTTTAAACGAAAAGAGCATGCAAATCCGATTTGAGGAAAGGTCCTGCAACTTTTCTTTTCTTCTTCTTTTACTTGCAACTGATTTGACACAACCAAACAGTTTCCGACTTTTGCATCAAGAGGAGACTTTAGAATTTCTTACATACAGGGTAAGCAAAACTTAGGCAAACATGTTACAGTGCTCTTTAATCGTCCAAAATATAGGAGAAATTTCCATGCATCAGATTCGAACGACTGTTGCATTTTCTTAACTCAGCTTTGTCGAGATTCAAGTTCAAACACATACAAAATCTAAACACTCAAGCACATGAAATCAATATCTACTGATGTAGAGGGGAGCGAACAACAGAGAGCGAACAAATCAGCCATGAACTAAACACTCAAGCAAACAACCATGAAAAGAAAACAACAAAAACACAGCAGCAAAGATCTCGACTATTCTGATCTAAATCTACGGATATTTGGCTGGAAAAAGATGAGAATATTACCTTAACCACGAAACGAAGTGCGGGGTGACCAAGGAAAAGGGCTCAGACGAATCCACCGGATCTTCGAAGGTGCGCTAGTGGAAAACAGTGCTGCCGACCCAGTCGCCTTGAGCCTCGATTCTTTCTTCCCTTCCAGATTCTCTCTTCAATCCGCCGCTACCTTTCTTTTCTCTCTGGTTTTCTCAGTCCAAGATCTCTCCGTCCGTTCCTTTCCCCGTAGCTTCCTTTGCCCAGAAACCCTCGGCAGTCTCTCTTTCTCTTGCTCTCAGTTTTGCCCTACTATCTCTCACTCTATCTCTCCTTTAGCCCGGAATCCTGTTTTCGCCCACTTCCTCTCGGTTCCCTTTGCTTTTCTCTCTTAGTTGCTTGTTCCGCCGCTCCTCCTGATTCTTACTCTGTTTTTTCTTTTTTTCTCCAGCCCAAGCTTCCTTTCTAGTTTCTGGTTGGTTCCTCAGCCGCCAGCTCTTGCTTTTCTTTTTCTGGTTTTTCCCCTCAAAGCCCGTAGCTCTCTCTTCTTCTCTTCTAGCTCTCGGTCCCCCCTCTCACTTTTCCCTAGCCGCCAACTTCCTTCCTCTTTTTTGCTCCTTTCTTTTTGTTTTCTTTTTCCCAAATTATCCTAATCCTCCAAGTGTCTAGCCACCAAACCCCCCCTTTCATGTGTTTCTAACCAAGGAATGAGGACATTTGTCCTATTTGCATGCACTCCACTTGTCTAATATCCCCCTAACACACTTGTCTTCTTATTTTCATTTATTTATATATTTTCTAAAAACAATTTAGGTAAACAAGATAAATAAATAAATAATAAAAAAGAGTAAATTCTTATTGCAAAATTTTCATTTATCTTAAAGAAATTAAATCTAAAGGGCTAAAGACAAATTTTGAATTTTTGTGAGGATTTTTCCGTTTTTAGAAATTTAATGCGAAAATACCTTAAAAATAAAATAATGAACCTAATTTTTAAAAATAATAAAAAATGAATACTAATTATCATCTAATCAATAAAATAAAAATAAAACTAACATTGAATTAAATAAATAAAATTTTTGGTGTCTACAACTTGCCCATTTTTGTCTGAGTTTCGAAAAAACTCGAGACAAAGACGTAGACACCAAATACTTACCTGTAATTATTCTGCCTTGAACTGAAACTTGAAAAGATCAGCGGGATAAAATCCGGTCCTGCCAAGGTTAGTGGGATAAAACCCAAGTCCAATCAAGATAAATACGGTCAGCGGGATAAAACCCGACCCTGCCGAGATTGGAAAACACGTTAGTGGGTTGGACCCAATGCTAACAGTTATAAAAAGACACGTTAGTGAGTTGGACCTAATGCTAACGGTAAAAAACAAACACGTTAGTGAGATAAATTCGATACTAACGGTCAAAGAAAAACACACGTTAGTGAGATAAACTCGATACTAACGGTCAAAGAAAAACACACGTTAGTGAGATAAAATCGATACTAACGGTGATAGAAAAAAAATCACGTTAGTGGGTTGAACCCGATGCTAACGGTGAAAGAAAAACACGTTAGTGAGATAAACTCGATACTAACGGTTAAAGAAAAACACACGTTAGTGGGTTGGACTCGATGTTAACGGTGAAAGAAAAACACGTTAGTGAGATAAATTCGATACTAATGGTGAAAGAAAAAAACACGTTAGTGGGTTGGACCCGATGCTAACGGTGAAAGAAAAGCACACGTTAGTCAGATAAACTCGATACTAATGGTGATAGAAAAACACACGTTAGTGGGTTGGACCCGATGCTAACGGTGAAAGAAAAACACGTTAGTGAGATAAACTTGATGTTAACGGTGATAGAAAAAACACGTTAGTGGGTTGGACCCGATACTAACGGTGATAGAAAAAAAACACGTTAGTGGGTTGGATCCGATGCTAACGGTGAAAGAAAAACACACGATAGTGAGATAAACTCAATGCTAACGGTGATAGAAAAACACACGTTAGTGGGTTGGACCCGATGCTAACGGTGAAAGAAAAACACGTTAGTGAGATAAAATCGATGCTATCGGTCAAAGAAAAAACACACGTTAGTGGGTTGGACCCGATGCTAACGGTGAAAGAAAAACACGTTAGTGAGATAAACTCGATACTAACGGTCAAAGAAAAACATGTTAGTGAGATAAACTCGATGGTAACGGTGAAAGAAAAAACACGTTTGTGGGTTGAACCGATGCTAACGGTGATAGAAAAAAAAACATTAGTAAGTTGGACTCAATGCTAACGGTGAAAGAAAAACACGTTAGTGAGATAAACTCGATGCTAACGATGATAGAAAAACACACATTAGTGGGTTGGACCCGATGCTAACGGTGAAAGAAAAACACGTTAGTAAGATAAATTTAATACTAACGGTCAAAGAAAAACACACGTTAGTGGGTTGGACCCGATGCTAACGGTGAAAGAAAAAACACGTTAGTGGATTGGACCCGATACTAACGGTGATAGAAAAATACACGTTAGTGGGTTGGATCCGATGCTAACGGTGAAAAAAAAACACATTAGTGAGATAAATTCGATGCTAACGGTGATAGAAAAACACAAGTTAGTGGGTTGGATCCGATGCTAACGGTGAAAGAAAAACACGTTAGTGAGATAAACTTGATACTAACGATAAAAAAAAACACACGTTAGTGAGATAAACTCGATACTAACGGTGATAGAAAAACACACGTTAGTGGGTTGGACCCGATGCTAACGGTAAAAGAAAAATATGTTAGTGAGATAAACTCGATGCTAACGGTAAAAAAAAAACACACGTTATTGCATGAAAAAGTTCTTGAATACTTTCCTGAAAATATTTTCAAAAATTGCCCCAGTTTGAATCAATTTTTGTACGACCAATCATTTGCTTTGCATTGTGGCATTGTTGCTCCTCCTTAAGGCCTTGATTCGCACTTCCTCCTGAATGTTTAATTGTTGGTCGACATTCCATGACTTTATTACAAAAATAATTTTCTCCGGTTTTGCTATGTGAAACAATCAAAATAATGCCACCACCCTTCGATCCGTTCGGCTTTCGAGAAACGTGTAAACATGAGTATTTTGATATTTTTCCCTCGATGCTGCAAAACGCAACCTTGCACAGCAAATTCATCCCGGTTGCCTTAGTTTCCAATGCTAATTTAACATGAAAACTTATACATATGCACCTTTCGATAAATCGAGGAAATTGTCATTGGATAAAATCCAATGAGACAAATGAAATTATGCAACACCCAAAGAATTTTTATACAAAAATGTCAAAAATCAAAGTAATGCAAAAAATAACTTTAGAGAAATGAATCACAAATCCAGCAATCTATATTGATGACCAAAATACTTTGGCCCCTAACAAATTGTCCCGTTTGACCCGTTGGATATCGTCTGCCGAGAATTTAATGCCGGCAGAAAAATCACAATGTGAAGACGAATCCAAACGAACTGAGTCTCCAGCCATTCCATTCCAAGCTCATATTTCCTCATAAAACCCTACCTTAACACCCTTTCGGGTTTTCACTAAGGCTACCCCCACCTTTTTTTTATTTTCTTTTTATTTTGTTGTTTTTTCCTTTTCTTTTCTTTTTTCTTTCTTCTTTTTTTCTTTTTTTCTTTTCTTCTTTTTCCTCTTTTCTTTTCAAAGGTGCCCTTTCAGATTTTCACCTGATGAACAGATTCTGCCGATAGCCTTTATCAACTCAGAAATGTGTTTTAAGAAATGATGGTATCAGTGCGACAATCCTTTCCTTGCAAAATTGGTAAAGGTGTATTGACATCATTTGCCATGTGATTAGAAAATTTCCTAAAAGAGGTGTTGCAAAGAACGGAAGTCAGGACTTTCGATATTTCGTAATGTGGTCAGGTGAGGTGCTTAGAAAAGTTAAGGCTTGAAGGCAAATTTCAAAAGTGGTTAGATCACTTGAGGTCGCATCTTCATATTAACCCTACTTAAATTGCCCCAGTTTATTCTCAATTGAGATTCTCTTTTTTCATTTTCTCTTTTCTCTTTTCTTTCATTCATCTTTTGAAATTTTTAAAATTTGCCCCAATTTATTTTTAACTGAGGTTTTCTTTTATTTATTTTCTTTCGTTCTTCTATCATTTTTCACCTCTTGAAACTTTTCTTTCCAACTCAAACTTACCCCAGTGTGGGGTTTGCGATTCTCAGGGGTTACCAAACGAAGTCATTTATTCGGAAAGCTCAAAAGGGGATAACTAGGGATAAAATGTTTAATTGGAAAGGAAGAAAGCCTGATTTTCATTCCATTCCTCGCATTAACCCTGAAAGGAAACTTCCATTTATCAGATGAAGAATTTCTTGCACATATCCGAATTGAATTGCCAAGGAAAAATTTGTCCATCCATTTCTGCGAGAACAAGTGCTCCACCAGGCAATATCTTCTTGACAATAAAAGGGCCCTGTCAACTTGTTGTAAACTTGCCTTTGGCTTTCTCTTGTACTGGCAAAAGCCATTTCAACACTTTATTTCCTTCTACGAATAGTCGTGGATCGCCCTTCTTATTGTAACACTTTTCCTGCTTCTCATTCAAATGAATGCTAATTTTTATTTCTTTGACGTTGATCCCCATTCGATCTGAGTTCCTCCTTTGAATCTCTTTGAAGTATGTTCGGATACCTCCTCGCTATTCCTACATTCATGCAGTATCGAGATTACAGCCATCAAATTCCGGAATGGTAATATCCAAAGGGTCAGGGGATTTTATTCTGGGTCATCTGAAAAGAATGTGTAAGTCACAGTATATATAAAATTGTACATTTGATTGCATTTCAAGAAAAAAACAAACTTAATATCATGTTACTTGCTAAACGAAACGTGTCTTCAAAAGCCACTTGAGTGAAAACTATTTACAAAAAATATAGTTAAGCAAAAGACACACGCATGAATGATTTTTCATTGGTTTTAACCAAAACAATTCCCCAAATTTATTGAAACTTCCCTTCAAGAGGGAGGGATCTCACTAATTCAGCCCCTTCCAGGATTTTCAAATTTCTTCCATAGGGGTAAATGCCGTGATGGTGTCCTTGTGTTCAGGAAAAGGATTCGTACTTGTGCTCGGTCCTTGTTTTTCTCTTTTTCTTAACACTATATCTCCTGTTTCGGTCATGTCCTGGATCTTATACTTTAGTACCCAACAGTTACCGGTTGAGTGACCGGGCGCTCCAGAATGGTAGGCACAAGCGGCTTGAGGGTCGTACCCAACAGAGAAGCCTCGACGAGGGTAGTTTGGAGGAGGTATGCCATCAATTTTACCGGTGGCCTTGAGCTGCTCGTACAGTTGGTCAATGGGCCTGTCTAAGTTGGTAAAAGCTCGTGATCGGCTGGAGTTTTGTATTTCATTGGTTTGAGGATGGTTGTATGTCTATTTGTTTGGTGGAGCAGGTCTGGGATTATAAGGAGGGCAAGGTCGAGTTTGAAAATTGGGTTGAAAAATTGGGACGGGTAGTATAGGTAGGTTTGCATAGTTTGGCCAAGATCGAGAGTGATTGATAGTAGTATGGTAAACAGGACGTGGGTTTGGATAATATGGGTAGGGTGATGAATATGTGGGGTATTGCTGAAATCTGGGTCGGGGAGAAAAGCCTTGGTCCCAAATTAATGCGGCTTCCCCATCTTTCTTTTTGAACTGAGGCATCTTGCTACTGCTGCTTGGATTTTGCAAGGCTTCTAATTGCGATTTCAGATTTGATACATTAACGATCTTTCCCGCTCTTACAAATTCATCATATTCCTCCAATTTGTTGACAATTTCTGCAAACGAGCATCCAGTCATGCAAAAAATTTCCTCAAAATAGGACGGGTCATGAGTTTTGATAAATGTTCGAACAATTTCATTCTCGGTTATAGGAGGTTCCACCTTAACAGCCAATTTCCTCCATCGCTTCGCATAAGTCTTGTGATCCTCAGATGGTTTCCTTTTAGTGCCTTCAAGCGTGGTTCTCGTTGGAGCAAGTTCACAATTGTACTCGTATTGTCTCACGAAGGCAGTTGACAAATCCAACCATGTTCTCATTTCTTCAGGCTTTAAATTGGAATACCAATCCAGGGTATCGCCTTCCAAGCTCTCCGGGAATAACTGAACTGGCAAATTCTCATCATCTATTGGTTTTCCTAATTTGTTGGCAAACATTCAGAGATGCGTTTTGGGATTGCCCGTTCCGTCATACTTGCTAAATTTAGGTGTTTTGAAACCCATCGGCAGTTGCATATCAGGAAACAGGCACAACTCGTTATAATCCAAACCTCCTTACTTGCTCAAACCTTGACTCTTCCTTATAGATTCGTCAAACCGATCCAATCTCTTTAACAGATTCTTGTCAATTGGCGCAGAGGATTCCCCTACTTTAACTTTCCTTATGCAACGGTGTCTAACGTGAATGGTTCAGTGGTGGAATAGTAATATGGTCCTTGAGGTTCAAGTGGCATATTCAGATTAACCGATGGGTAATTTTGGGGAATTTCGGGGTGATGAGGATTGGCTTGGATTGCGGGTGCATAGGTATGTGGTAGGCCATGAGTGGGATAGGTAAAAGTCTCTTCAGGTGGATTTGCAAAATGTGGAGTAAAGGAGGTTTGAGTATAGGGTAAAATTATTGGTTGTTGTTCAGTTTGACTAGCAGGTAAGGGCTCATGTTGGACACCGCTACTGCTACCAGTGACTAACTGATCGATCACGTGCCGTTGTGCTGTCATTTCCACGCTCAATTCATTGAATTTGTGTAACATCTCGCTCAATTGAGCTCCCAAATTTGTAGCGTTTGTTGGAGGTGCCGTGGTAGATCTATCAGATGATTCCGGATATGCGCTCATGTTTACACGATTTCTCAAAACTCGACTGCGAGATCGTGTGATAATGAGGCTTCTTCTTGTAGCTATATATGAAAAGCACCTGACATTTTAGAAAACCCTATTTAGCATCATCTCTTGACCGGCTGTTGGCAAAGCAAGAAAAGAAAGAAAAAGAAAAAGACACGAGTTAGTATATATTGAGGTAATTTGGATGCATGCCCTATTAGGGAACCCTTTTTACGCCAAGAGTTGGCCTAGCATGAAAATGCAATCCTTCAGGGTAGGCACTATACAATACCTGATGGATCCGATCAACTTATTGATATTCGAGTGAAAACCAATTTAAAAAAATTTAACCAATTGGAGTGGCAAGATACATTTGCCCTACTAAAATGAGGACAAAGTCCGAATGGATTGATTGCTTTGATTAACACATAAAGTGATGTGTGAAAGAGTCCACTCTTGAAAGGATTTGCAACGTCTCGACTAGTTTATTTAGTGAACCTTAGATCGAAACTCTAAAAGAGCATAAACAGGTCAAATGGATCGGATGAAATTGATCAAATGGAATGGAAAAATGAATAATCGGTTCAAATGAATTGAATGAAATTGATGATTTATTCAAAAATTTATTGAATTGTCTGCCCATTGGTAGTTTCAAAAAATTTATTGTGATGCATTAGTCTATAAGCCTTCTAAAATCAAGATTTGGCCTCAATATATTTACCATCTCAACAATGAGAAATTATTTGTAAATTTCTTCAACTTAATGTCCTTTACGCAAGGGATTTTACCAATTTTTGATGAAATAACCAAAAGATGATTGTTAGATGCTCATATTCTAATGTGCAAAAATTGATCTATCATTTTCGAAAAGATCGGATCCTACTTTCCCTCGTACACTACCCTTCCGGATGTTACCAAAATATAGACGTGCAAGTCTCAGCGGATTACATATCCGAGACACAGGGCGGTTTATTCCTAACGCGGGATCCCCTAAATGGCATTCCCTCTAAGATTTATGCATGATGGCAATTTATCAAAGTGGTTAAATATGCAATTTGAAATGAACATATGACCTAAGGGACCCTTGGTATGCTAGGATGAGCCTAGAATGATGTGCAATTATTAGTCTACAAATGAAATACATCGGAATCTTAAACGTGCAATAACCTATCTAAGAGGGTAGGTTTTAAAACAAGATTATGCCAGATGTGAGGACCTGAAAAAAAAATTTCTTATTTTTAACTTATTTACTGGCGTTTTTAAATATTTATTTACTCATTTTCTCCGAATTATTTATTTCAATCATTTTAAATCCATTTATATGGAACAACGCCTCCTTTATGTTTTTAAAACATTTTGTTAGAAAAATTTATTTTTTGGAAGCTCGTTTGGTAAGGAATAACGAGTATACGTTTTTCGAGACAATATTCGGTCCGAGAGTGCAATAATCTTGGAGAATTAAGAATGAACAATAGTAGACTAAGAAAAGTTAATTGAGGAATTAGAGGTGAATGAGTTCTAATTAAGCTTTAACGCGCGCGAATCGGAAGTTCGCGTATATCGAGCCGGAACGGTTAAATGGAGATTTAAAAAACTAATACTAGACTACTAAGAGTGAATAATTATAGTATTAAAGGAATGACAATAGAGGTTTAGTGCACAAATGAAACAAATCCGAGAGAAAACGGATATGAAACGCGCACACACGACACTATTAAGCGTTGACTTTTGAAGGAATCTTAACCACAAAACCTCAAGCTTCTCAAGGAAGCTTCATGACACACCAAACCCTTCTTTTTCACTCCTTAGTGCCGGCTGAACAAGAAAGAAAAGAAGGAAGAAGAAAGCTCCTCATTTCACTCCAATCTTGCTTCGATCTTGCTCAAATCCTTCACCCAACACCTAAACTACTTGGAGATTCACTTAAACTAGAATAAAGACATCATCTCACGGTTTTCTTGGGGATTTAGAGGTGCAAAAATTGCTGGTTTCTCTCAAGGATTAGGAGGTAATCATCCAATCACTTAATCTTAGCTTTAATGGGTTTAATCGTTGCTATGAAGCTTGTACCTTCATTATAGTTGTTGTTATTTGGATTTAAATGGTTGGAGTGGGCTCTATGAATTCCCACCTTGGATATATGGACTGATATGATGATATAATTGTTGGGTTGAGTTGTTTAAATGTTGGTTAAGATGATTTTGGATAGAGAATCGAAGGAAAACCGAAGGAAATTTCACTTAGGCTGCTGACCGAAAATCTGTCCTGTTTTGCCGTGGCTTTAGTTCGAATTTTTGTTGCTCAAATGACTTTGAAACTGATGTAGATATGTTGTATATGATGTGTAGAAAGTTTCTACCAAAAATCATTTGATTTGGTTGAGTAAAAGTTGAAATTTCGAAATTGTAGAAATCTGGAAAAAAATGTGTTCAGGTGGTCTGGACAGAGCATCTTTGAACGAACATATCTCTCTGTACGGAGGTCAAAATCAAGTTCCATTTGTGGCCTTTGAAACTAGACATCCGTAGATTTCCAACGGTATAAAATTCACCTTTTAATTCAAAGTGAGTCATCCGTAGTGATTGATCAAAGTCGGCTTCCCTGTTCTGTTAACCTATCCGAGAGAAAGGTAGAAGCTGCATTTTGTGGCTCTATGTTCTCTCACATAGCAATTGATTTTGAAAATGATTTCTTCTGATGAAATGTATAATTTTAAATCTAGTTTCCAACGCCACCAACCATGCTCAATTTCAAGTTGTATTGAGTGAGATATGGTCTAATTCCTGAACTGTACCAAAGCTAGAAAACCCTAATTTTGCTAGCCGAATGGCCTAGCTTGACTTGGGACATGTTGTTTTGAAAATTTTGGTGTCAATCACCTACTAAATGTATATTAAATGTTTCTTGGGTCTTGGTTTCACAAATGAGTGAAATTGGAGTTGATTTCTTTGGGCAAAATGTTTGAAAAAGGAGAAGGAAGCAAGGAGACAGATTTGTCTTGGAAATTCCTTAAACTTTGGTAGTTTTGTTAACTACCTTCCCATGCGAATTTTTAAATGAAATTTGATAGAGGAGTAGTTCTCATATGGAAGTTGAATTGTACCAATTTTGGTGTCAATCTAAGGCCATTTCGATATAGAAATGATGTCCCAAAGTTGCTTTTCAAATCTGGAAAACTTTTCCTTTTCTCTTGGCCGAATGGTCAAATCTGATTTGGGAAGTTATATTTCAAAAACTTTGATATCAATTTGTGACGCCCCCACTTCTCCCTAAGGCGAACCAAAGGGTATCTGCGGGACGCCTGCCCAGCTCTCACCAGGACTCGAAACAAATCCAATTCAAACCTAGTCTAATACTAACAACGAAAGCCGGAATAAAGGTACGAAATCATTTCCATACATAAATATCCAGTCTTACATCACAATTTCAAATTTACAATCACTTTCCCCAAGATATACAACATCCAAGAATGTCTAGTCGATTACAATCAAAACACTAAAACAAAAGTGCCTCAAGTCGGCATTTGCTTAACTCCTTCCAATCGGGTTCCTGTTAAGGAAAACAAACTAATGGGATGAGCCAATAGTCAGTGAGGTCAAGAAACACACATGCAAACATGCAATCCAAATAGCCACAAATTACATAGTAAGTAAAGCTGTAAGTTCGAATAATTCACATTTCGAATAAAATAATAAAAAAAATAAACAGAAACAACTCAAGGATACTGTAGCTCTCAGGAGCTAAATTCCACGTAGTCGAGTCGGAGTCTTGATCACATCTCATGTTGACACTCCGTCAACCACATAAGTATCAAATCCGTAGATACACCACTTTTCTTCAAATCCCGTCACCATTACACCCCCTTACCGGGCCCCCGCTCATCAAGTTTTTGATAATACTCGAGTATATCATGGCAATACTACACGAGTAATGCCGAGCAAGATCTCTCCAATAGATCATGCTCTACGAATATCTCATGGTTTGCTAAGCTTATCGACCAAGCCCGTGCTGGCTCGATTCGCAAAGTTAGCCAACGAGTTTAGGCGTCCCCCGAATACGAATATAAGTCGATGAGCAACGCTCAAATCGACGATTCCAAATAGGAATCACAAATACGAATCACATATACGAATCACAAATACGAATCACATCCACATTACTATGTACAAGTCGAATATGAATTCACGTAGCGAAATACGAATATAATTTTGTTCGAAAGAGAACGAGTGCGGTAAAGTACACACTCGTCTCAAAATTTCAAATTCACATAACGGATAAGAAATAGTTAACCACTTAGCAACAAATTCATGCACTTGACACTCACCAATCAAAATAAGAGAGTGAGTGCGTAAACAAGCCTTTAGGTGTTCCCCTCGAGATTCTCGTGAAGGTCTCCTTGAGTACCTGAGCAAACAATAGTTATCCATTACACACTATCACTTAAAATCCTTGCTTATCAAGAGAGGGATTGTACACTTGTACAATCTAGAAAATACCATGGAATGGGGCTTTACTTGCTCAAAATTCAAGATTCAAAAGTAGTATTTATTAACACAAGGAAAAACTGATTTACTTCATGAAGACAAGTCCAAAATGGTCAATTAGTATTGAAGGATAGGGAAGAGTTTCAAAAACTCAATTCCCGTCAAGTTTGAAAATTTCAGATTTGAGGTTCGATCTTTGAAAAATCGTATCTCACTCTCCGTATGTCCAAAATTGGAAAACTTGATACCGTTGGAAACTACTTCCAAAGTAATAAAAGTTCCTAGAAGACACTTTTCCATGATTCCAATTGGAAGATATTCAAAATTTGGCCCAACATTACTGTTTTGGAAAGTCAAGACAGATTTGGGTTGATTTTCGACCAAGTTTGGAAATTCGGTAAAATTCACAAAATACGAACTAGCCTCTGACATTTGGAAATCAATTAGAGTTACAATCAAAGTTTTCAACTCAACAAGCAGAACAAGAAGTGGAGTTTTGAGCACCAAGATATGGCGGCTCCAAGTTGCTGAATTTCCTCCTCAAACAAGGATTTTCCAGGTTTAAAGCTTGAGCTTAGGTACTTTAGTTGGGCATCGAAATAGACTCGGAATGATACCAAAGTTGGCAGTATTATACTACCATATGAGGGCTATACCTCTATCAATTTTCATGGAAAAATAAGCACAGACAATTGGTTAACCAGATCACCAAAGTTTCCAAATTTCCAAGGCAAATCTGCCTTGTACATGAGTTTTCCGTTGTCAAAACGTTTGGCCAACAAAAATGTCTCAAACACGGTCCCTTTGTGTAGGTAATGTCTAAGAAACATCCAAGATGCATTTAGTAGGTGATTAACACCAAGAATTTCGAAACAACGAGTCCCAATCAAGATTTAGACATTTACTAGCCAAAAAGAGGGTTTCAAATCATTGGGTCAGTTTCGGATTTCGGCCACAACTCACTTAATTCAACTTGGAATTGAGCGTGTTCAGTGGCGTTGAAAACTATATTCATAAAGCTACAATGTCTCAGAGAAATCATTTTCAAAATCTGTCCACAACTAGCTCATATTTGAGCATCAATTCGCTGCTCAAAACAGAGCTCCCAG
This sequence comes from Coffea humblotiana, assembly GCA_023065735.1. Lineage (NCBI taxonomy): Eukaryota > Viridiplantae > Streptophyta > Magnoliopsida > Gentianales > Rubiaceae > Coffea > Coffea humblotiana. Next base: position 124,170 of record JACYVW010000023.1, read on the forward strand.
TGTAGACGCGAAACAGGACACTCATGTTTAAACGATTGGTATGGACTACTCAGGTGGAATCAGAACGTGCATTTTATACCGTTGGAATACTGGGAATGTCTAGTTTCCAGTACCACAAATGGCACTCAATTTCAACGTCGGAGGAAAAAGTTATAGCCAAAACAAAAACACTGCCAGAGCAGTTACAGGAAAATTTCCAGTTTTTGCTGATTTCCGAAAACTCAACATCTACCCATCCAAATCCCGAAATCTTTTGATGAAACTTTCTACACAACCCATACAACATGTATACATCATAAAAAAGTCATTAGAACCACAAAAAATTGCTCTAAGGGCAACGGCATGTACAGGGCCAGAAATGGAAAAATTCCCTCATCACTTCCGTTGAGTTTTCCTTCAACAAGACAACCTATTTCCACTAGATTAAACACTAATCCAACATTAATAACATCAAAACACAACAAATCAGTCCATCAAGCCATAGTGGGAGTTCATAGAGCCCACACACCAACTTTCCAACATAAATAAAGCTACCCACATGATTATATAAGCTTATAAGTGCAAGATAGTCTTCATAAACTAAGATTCTTGTAGTTGATCGTGGTTTACCTCTCTTGATGAACAAAGAAGAAATTTTTGGCCTCTTGAAGCTCAACAAAACCGTGGAAAGCAAGCTCTCCTCCTAGCTTGATGTAATCTCCAAGTGATTAGCTAAGTTTAGGTGAAATTTGAGGTGATTTGGTGAAGATTTGAGGTAGAAATGAAGAGTTTTCTTTCCTTTCTTTTCTTTCTTGTTTTGGCCGGCTCTTGAGGTGAGAAAATGAGAGTTTCAGCCGTGCACTTGAGGTGAGAAAAGAAGGGTTTTGATCTGGTGTGATGCTTCCATGAGAAGTTAAAATGTGTGGCTCTAATTAATTCAAAAGTCAATTCTTTCTCCCGCGCGCACGCGCGCGTTTTGTGCTCGATTCCTCTCGAGTTTGTTTCACTTGTGCACTAAACCTCTAATGCACTTTCATTCATACAATTATTATCCACTCTCAATGGTCTACAGTCTCTCAATTAAGCGTGCGCGTAAAAACGCGTACTTCTGATTTGTGCGCGATAAAGTGGAATTTTCAAGAAATTCTTATAACGATAGTATCACTAACTAATAATTGAACACTTAAACATAAAAATACCTATTTCAAGACTAATGTACAAGTCTCCAATTTTCCAAACTTATTGTATCCTTGAATCGATTATTGTTTCCAAACGCGTATTCACTATTCTCGCTTAACGGGTTTTCAAAATTTAAATTTTGAAACGAGTTATTTTAAAAATATAAGTAAATCATAGTTCCATGTAATTAGGTCTAAAAAGGTTGAAATAAAATATTCGGGGCAAACGGGCAATTAAATATTTAAATAAGCTAGCAATAGGAGTTTAAAATAGATAAATTTGCGAGTCCTCACACAATTACCTCTAAATTGCTTATTAGATGTTTAGGGAACATTGGTTTCAACATTTGAATTAATTGAGGTTGATTATGTGGAACAAAGTTTTTAAGAAAAAGAAAGGAAACGTGAGAAGGCAGATTAGCCTTGGAACATTTCTTGAACTTTAGTTGTTTTAATGACTGCCTTTCCGTTGGATTTTTTGCATGAAACTTGGTAGAAATGTTGTTCACACATGGAAGATTTAGCGTACCAAGTTTGGTGTATTTCCAATGCCAAATCGATGGCCAAATGATACTTCAAAGATAGCCTTTCAAACCTGGAAAATGACAGAACAGTTTATAAAATGCGACCAACTTTGAACTGATGTATCTCGACATCCAAAACTCCGATTTTAGTTCCGTTTGTTGTGTTTGGAACCTTGATCAGAATTCTTATTGAGTTATCAATTTCAAAGGCTAGTTCACATTCTGTGAATTTTGTCGAATTTCCAAAGTTTGCCGAAAACTAAGACTGAAACTGTCTTGTAGGCTCAAGTCAGCCACTTTGAGCTGAAATTTGAACATCTTCCGTTTAGAATCTTGGAAAAGTGTCTTCTAGGAACTTTTAGTACTTTGAATCAAGATTCCAACGGTATAAATTTTTCCAATTTTAGACCTACTGAGTGCAATATCTGATTTTTCTAATCTTGACGCGCAAAGCTGAAATTTGCCGATTTCTTAGAAAATGAAAATTTTGAGACTCTTCCCTATCCTTTGATATTGATTGATCGCTTTAAACTTGATTTCATGGAAGAAATCAGTTTTTTCTTGTATTATTAAACCCCACTCTTGAGCCTCAATTTACGAGTAATTAAGGTTCTCTTTCATGATATTTTCTTAGTATTGTATAAGTGTACAACCTTCCTTGTTAACGAGGGGTTTATAAACAATAGTGTGTTATAGCCAATTATTATTTGCTCAGGCGCTCAAGGGGACCTTCAAGAGGAACTCGAAGCGAACGCCTAAACACTTGTTTAAGCACTTACTCCCTATTTTGATTGGTGAGTGTCAAGTGCATGGTTTGCTGCATCTACTTGATTTATCTTGCTTATATACGTGAATCTCACTTGATGAGACGAGTGTGTACTTCATCGCACTCGCTCTCCTTTACTTAACATGCTACTCAACTTGTTATGTGTTTACTCAAATTGTCTTGCATTAAACTTGGTTTTCAAAGTCGTTGGAGTGAATCTTTTCGACTCATAATTGAATTGTATGCATGCCGATTGGAGTGCGCTCATCGGCCTATAACGGTATTTGTCGATTGGACTGAATGTCATCGAGTATAACGGTAATTAGGGGACTCCCAAAACTCATTGGCTAACTTTGCGACTCGAGCCAGCATGGGCTTGGTCGAAAAGCGTAGTGAACCGTGAGCAAACATGAAGTTTGATCTATTGGAGAGATCTTGCTTGGCATACTCGAGTAGTATCGCCCTTTTCTAGTCATCGTTCGGGCCCGGTTAGGGGGTGTAACGGTGGACGGAAATTTGACGTTGAAGAGGAGTTCTACGGACTAAATACCTACCCGGTTGACGGAGTGTCATCACGGGGAAGTATGTGATCGAGCCTGGTCAAAGCAAGTGGAAATTAGCTCCTAAGAGCTCCTGTATCCTTAATGACTATGTTTAAGTGAAAATCATGAATTGCTTAAATGTTACAGCTTTATTTATCGCTTAAATACTATTGCTACTTGAACTATGTGTTTTGTATGTTTTTTTGGCCTCACTGAGTATTGGCTCATCCCATTAGTTGTTTTCCTTAACAGGTTGGATTGGGAGATTTTTGGAGAAAGCCGACTAGGTTATATTTTGATTGGTATCTTGGTTGTAAATGTTTAGTCGACTTTTAATGATTGTATTTTGGGATTTGATATATCTTTTGAGAATATGATGTAAGATTTGGATGTTCAGTTAAGGAAGCTACTTTTCTTCATTTAGACTTGTGTTATTTGGTATGTATCTTTAACTTTGAATTGAATTGTCTCGAGTCCTGGCGAGAGTTGGGTAGGCGTCCCGCGGATACCCTTGGGATTGCCCTTGGGAGAAGTGGGGGCGTCACACCAGATCTCTTATTTTCTAGCTTTTGTGAATGCAAAAGACGAGAAAACAAGAAAATGTTAGTTCAATAATTAATCACATAACACGTTGGGCAATTTAGATAATACAAAAAGTAAAATAAAAATAAGGAAAGAGGGGTGGAATCCCTCCCTTCGTGCCTAGTGTTCCTAGTTGGGTACGGCTGACTCTACCCTAGGCGATTTCTAATATGGATGCATGAGGTTGGGCTCACTAATGCATCTAGACTCGATAAGGTTTTCAGGCTCCCAAACCTTCAGACCAAAGGCGAAGGGTCATCAATCCCAAGGCCTTAGAGTCGGTGGTTCGAGTGATCCCTCGGACATTGCTACGCGCACATCGTGCCACGGCCACATGTCCAAGTGGATCGATCCTAATCCTAGCGGGTGGAGTGGTGTGACAACCACTAAAAGTAAAAAAGAAATGAGGGGTTATAAAGTAAAACGTATGCACGTATGAAGTGCCCCTTTTGAAGGGAAGGATTGAATACCATTTAAAAGCGGGTGAAGGTCCTAGGGTAACTATTTCCCCCACCCAAAATGCAAGCGCGATATACAAACACAAATGAAAAGTAAACACATAAACGATCGCATACGTGGATATTTGAGACGATTGTTTGTTAGATGCAAGCAAATCCTAAAAAAGGAAATGCAACCCTAAACCGCTAAATGTGATATATAAAAGGTTAAAAGAAAAAAAAATTTACTAAATCAAATTTGCTCGGACTCTCTAAGTCCCCAGTAGAGTCGCCAAGCTGTCGCGCCCCATTTTTAAATAAATAAAAATAACGTGTTTTCAAGAAAATGGATTTTGGTTTAATTTTGAGAAAAATGAATTTTTTTAATTAGAAAGTGAATAAAGAAATGAATTTGGATTTAATTTTGATTGAAAAATGATTTTTGATTTTTTAGAAAAAATGAATAAAGGAATGTGCCTAAATAGGACTAAAAAGTGCGACGATTTTGACCCAAAAATAATAGTTTAAAAAGGGTTTTTAATGAAAATTAGGAGTTGCCACTTGGTATTGAGTTAAGGTGTACCAAGTCACCTAAAATGAATTTTTAAAGAAAAGGTAGAAAAAACCCTTTTTAAACGACTCCAAATCTTCGAAAATCAGAGAAAAGTGTTTGGGAGTCACATTTGAAGAAAGGGAAAGCAAGGATAAAATCCAAAACACCCTTTCAACCTAGCCAAAACTAGTTGCGTGATTTAGTCAAAGATTTTCTTATTTTTAACCTAAGAATTTATCACATTTGAATATCACTATATGGATGCAAAACCTAACCCTAGGAGTATATGGGGGGGTCGGAATATCTCTTCAAATTTTAATTGATACAAATCACATTAGTTGTGATGCCCAAGAGTGACTCTTTGAAGAGGTTACGAATATGCAAAAATATGAGACTCCGAGGAAAAAGGTAAAATTAGGATTTTAAAAGATGCAATTGATTGAAATTTAAAGGCAAAAAGAGATTAGCGTTTTGAAAAGTGAATTTTTAAAGGGAAAGGGAAATTAAGGTTCAAAAGATGCATTTTAGAAGAGAAAACTATGCATGTATGTCCTAAAGGAATCAATGCGACATAACGTGTGCGGGGAACTAGGTTCGTGACTTTAATTTTCCCTTTAATTGAGAGAATACAAGCGTGCTAAGGTTAAGAAACCACACTCGTCCATATCCCATATTTAAGGGGGTATTTCCCTAATCTAACCAAGCAAAATGATCTAACCTAGTTCTAATTCTTAAATGAAATGCAAGTCTAATGTCATGTCTCACACATAGGGGTATATAGAGGGACATATGGGATAAGGGATATAAATAGGGGAAATATGGGATAAGAGATTGATGCGGATACGGGTGCGCAACAACTTCAACCTTGGGTCAAGGATCCTTTGGTCAACATTGGTGGTCCGATGACAAGATCAAGATCGAAGAGGTTGAAGGAAGGATCCAAGATCAATGATCTCATACTTGTTAGCTTAGTTAGTAGTTGTTTTAAAGCTGCCTAGTTTAGTAGTTTGTTAATCGCACAAAGGACATGTTGTCCTCTAGTTTTAATCCTTAAAGTAGTTTATCTAGTTGGTCATAAGCTTGCTTTAGTCAAGCACCAACATTATTTGTTCGTGTTAAGTTGATTAGGGTTTTCTAGTTGCACTTGGGCTTGGGCCGAGTTTAGCAAAGGAAATTCCAAATCGGATTAGGTTTTGTTGGCAGTTTAGTTTAGGTCTTTTATACGCCTATATAAGGCTTCTTGTCTTTTAGAATAAGGGACGAATATTACAACCAGAAATCGTGAGGATTTTTCCTTCAAGTTCTTAATCGAACTTACTCTTGAATTCTTGAGTTCATAGCTTAGGATTCAAATCAGACTTTATCGATTAGTTTGTTCCCTAATCGTGGTGTCTCTTCATCCATCATTATTTACTTAAGGTTGCTGATTACCTTCGTGTGTCAGAGGTCTTGAGTTCATGAGAATAATCAAGTTCAATTTCCATTGGGAGAAAAGATCCAACTCTGATATTACAAAGTTGGGAGGTTCTAAGAGGGTCTTCCCCTAGGGTTGCTCATCAGTTGGTATCAAGAGCATCAGGTTAATTCTCTTTCAATTGAAGTTGCCCATATCTTGTTAGTTTGTGTCTTTTGTAAAAAAAAAAAAAAAAAAAACACTGTTCATCGTCACTATTCACCGTAATGTTCACTGTTCACGTACTGTTCATCCGCGGTACTGTTCATCCTAACAAAAAACACTGTTTGGGTGTTGTCTTTTTGTGTTTTCTGTCCAAATTTCGTTCGTGGGTCTATTATACTTGTGTTTGGGTTGTTAGGGTTTAAAAAAAAAAAAAGTCACGTACCTTATATTGTTTTTGTGTCCAAATTGCTGGAATTTTCTTTTGAGTATTGCTGAAATTCTGTTTTTGCCTATCTTGAGTCTTGGTTGTTGTTCTTGCAAACCTTGGACACCACAACATAATTTGGGGAAGTTCTTGAGCTTCTTGAACAAAATTCTTGAAGTTCTTGGACCACCAAGTCTTGTTTTGAAAGTTCTTGAACAATAAATCAAGAACTAGGGTTTTCTTGGAATTTGCATAACCTTTCATCCGTTTCTTGAACTTGTTGGTGTGACCTGAATTTGTGTTCTTTGAAGAGCCAAAGCAAAAAAAAAAAAACAAAAAAAAAGAAGCGAAAAAAAAGGAAGAAGAGAAGGAATCGGCTCTCACACAAAGGAAATCAGGTTTCCAAATCTTGATTGGTTTCCCAATTCTTGAGTTTTCAATTCTTGATTGGTTTCCAAATCTTGATTAGTTTCCAAATCTTGATTGGTTTCCTAATCTTGATTGGTTTCCCAAATCTTGATTGGTTTCCAAATCTTGATTGGTTTCCCAAAACTTGCGTTTCCAAATCTTGATTGGTTTCCAAATCTTGAGTTTCCAATCTTGATTGAATTCCAACGACCCCAAACGACCTAACCAGCCCCAAATCAGTTTCCAAAACCAAACCTAAACTACCACAAACACCTTAGCCAAACCGCCTTTGAATTCTTGAGATACTAAAATCGGTTGAGCTAGTTTTTGCGAACCAATTTGACTGAAATTTGAGAACTGGTTCTTGCATTATTTGAGCACCCCAAAAACACCACTTACCTTCCAAAATACTGACCAAAAACTCAGCAAAACAGCAGCTCAAAAAAATTTCCAGCTTCGGGTAGAGTTTTTCTAGGATTTGCAAGAAAAATTCTGCTTTGTGTCTTGTTACTTGCTTATAGGGTAATTAATTCTGGAATTTTTGAGAGTTTGAATTGTTTTAAGAACTTCGAGAAGGAAAATTGAGAGTGTGTGTGTTTTTTTTCCTTGAGTGATACACGAGTACTTTGCAAGGTAGACTAGGATACACTTGTTTTGCAGGTTTGACAATATGTCTCAAGAGGGGAACATATCCGAGCCGACTAAGACCGAAGTGTCACTCAAACTGGTGCTCCAAGCTCTTCGAAAACAAGCGGAGAGACGTGAATTTGTGATGACACAATTATCCGACAGGTTGGCTGCCATTGAGATGCGAGGTACCGGAGATACACACAATAGGGTTTCAAGTGTTCAGAATGATGATCATGATGTTGATGATGAGGGATATCATTCCAACACCTCATTTCGATCAAGAAAAAGCCAAAGGGGAGCGAGGGAACACAAACATAAACCCAAGCGAGAGAACAAATCTCTCAAGAGGAGGGGTTCCATGCAAACTACCTCTTTAAAGCCGGTTTATACAAGAGGTGATAAGAAGGTTCATTCAACATTTTCTAGGCCTAAACCTAGAGTTGAACCACCTCATGCGTAGTCATTTTGGGAGACATATCAACGTCTTCTACACCAAAAACAAATGGAGTCAAATGGATGCTATCAAAGTGAGTTTTCTGAAAAGGAGGTAGCTGACCCTATTCCCAACAAAGAAGTATCTCATCCTATTGAACCATTTGTTGAGGAGGTTGATAGTGAGAAAACAATCGAGGGCGTTAAGCTAGATAAAGAGATGGAAAAATCTGATGAGATGAGTGGTAAAAAGGAAGAAAAAAGAGAAAGTGAGCCGATTTTGAGCAAAAATGTGAGGGTTTATTGTTTTCCTAACGAACTTACCTTTGCTTTGTTTAGTGTTTCTTCGTTTGTGCAGATTAAGCAAAGTCAAGTGAAGTTAGTCATGCCATGCTCCATTCCAAAGTCACTTGTACAATTCACTAGTTTCCATGGAGTTTGTCTTTTAGGAATTAAATCTATTTGGGATTACCTCATGGAACAATTTCAATTCAAATCTGTCCATACCAAAGGGGAATCAATTCAAACCCACCATGAAGGGAGAATTCCAAATTTTGACTCTCATTTGCTACCTATGGTTCATTCATCATCTTTACCTTCTTTTGAGTATAATTTCCATCCTAACACTTGTATTTCTTATACAGATTTTGAAGGAAAGTGTAAAAGGCTAGCAATGCCTTCTCAAGTTGAATCAATTGGTGGAAGGAATAATGAAGTGTCAAAGGGAGTTTTCACACTTAAAACTTGTTCTATATCCATTTCTCCCCCTTTTTGTCATCATTCGATGATTTGAACAACTAATATCAAAAATCAAATCCAGTATCCAATCCAATATATCACAGCATACCAGAAATCCAACATCAATGTCATCAATAACATATTGATGATCCAACATTATCAATAACACCCATCATCATTAAAAACAGCAATCAATTTACAGTTGACAGTCACAGAGAATTGATACCAGAATTCAGCAATCACAGGTATACAATCATTCAGTACTCATTAGCCAAAAACAAACAGAATTAATCAAATAAGAGTTAACCAACAGAGTAACCAGAATAAACAAAGTAACCAGAAACCATCAAGGTTATATATCACAACATAAGAGTTAACCAATAAAACTACAAACCAGCAGAGTTATCCAAATAACCAAAATTCTGAGTACAGAGTACTTGAATTGTCAAAAAACAAAAGATGCAAATGTCTACTATGAAACGCCATTCTAAAATGAAGTGCAAGTGCCTAAAGGTGCCTAAATGGTGATCTTGGATGATCTAACCCTCCTCCTTATTAGGCGAAACTGAGCAGGATCCACTTCTTCTTCTTTAGTTTCCTCATCACTGTCTTCAGTGTCTTCAGTTGCTGGAGCCTTGTCCTTATCTTATGGCTGAGAACTGGAAGCATGAACTTCTAAAGTGGAGTGTGCTCAGTTGGCTCAGTCCTCGACTCCTTTTGATGCACATTCTCATCTTCTTGAGGGATAGGAGGCACAAGCAAGTTCCTTTTGTTAATGAAGGTAGCTTGTTGCTCAGATGACATGGTCATCATCAGACCATCTTCGAGAAGGAGAATATGTTGTTTGAGTTTCTCAAGCAAGGAGATGACCTTAGAATTAGATGAAAAAGGTTGAGTGGATAATTTTCTAGAATGGATAGTAAAGGGTGAAACAAATTTAGACTGATCTCGAGGAGTTCTAGGGGTGACAGGAGTTTCATGGCGACTCTTTGTCCTTGACTCCAAAACAGACTCCTTGTAGCACCACTTACCATCAAAGAATCTCATATTTTTTCTTTCAAAATAGACTTTTGAAAAAGTGATGGATGCACTCTCTTTTGGTGACACTCCAATGAAAGGAATTTTAAAGTGAGCAAAGATTGGAGTTAGAAATTTTCCATAGAAAAGTTTCCTACGGCTATTAGTGCTAATTTTGAGTAAAATCTTACACATAACAAAGCCGAAATCAATTCTGATCTTTTCAAGAAAGCAATAAAACAAGTAAATCTCCATTTTGTTGGCATCAGTCCTATGACCATCTGTAGGAACCAACAGATTTGAATTATTGAAAAGATGATCAAATTTTGAGGACTGAGATCCTCCAATTTTGCCTCAGCAGGAGTGTTAAAGCGTGTTTGAAAATAGATCATGAGTTTTGCAACATGAAAATGATGATAGGTAGAAAAAAACTCTTCATAAGAGAAAAGTTTACAATTTTTCCTTTAAAACCATCTTCAATTTTGATCTTTAAAATAGCATTAACAATGTCAGGATTAAAAGCAATATCGACTGAATTGACTCGAGAAATAAGATCAGTATGTGAGTTACCCTTCCTAAGATTGGCAAAGAATTGGTAAAGCATATCAAGATAGTAAGTGTTGGGAATGGTCAGAATGTGAGTCCATTTTTGGAGTTCAAAAAGCTTAATAACTGGTTCAAGGTCAAGTTTATGGAATTCATAGGGGATAATGGTCCTCTGAGTGATGAAGCCTTTCTGTGAAATTCATTCAAACCTCTCCCTGACATCATCATCAATGAATTTGGGTAATGGAGTAGGTTCTTTTTCAGTTTGAGCCTCAAGTTGCTTTCTGGCAGGGCGTTTCCTCTTTCCACTATGTTGAGCAGATGGTACATCAGTCTGTACATCAGTCCTTGTTCTTGGTGATTTCCTGATGGAAGACTCAGCAGTTTGCTGTTCCGCAGTAGTTTGCTCAGCAGTTTACTGTTCCTTAGTAGTTTGCTCAGCAGTTTGCTGTTCCTCAGTTTGCTCAACAGAAGGCTCAGTGGTTTGCAGTTCCTCAATTTGAGCAATCCGTTTCTTTCTGACAGGCTGTGTCCTTTTTCTACCACGTGCCTTAGTTCCTTTTCTGGGTGATTTCGTGGTGGAAGGTTCGACAATCTCAATGTCTTCATCCCTTAGTCTGGTAGTGCGTCCGGCACTAGCAGATCCTCCTCTTACTCTAACCATGGTGATATGCAGGATGTTTTTATTGCAGAGTATAATGTGAATGTGTATGAGATGGACTTAGAGTGCGGTATAGACTACAATGTATGCTTGAATTGTCCAAAGAGAGTGAATTTTGAGTGACTAGGGTTTCGGTTGAAAATTGGGATTTATGTGGTGGTTGGCAGTTAGTGAAAGTTATGAGGGCTAATAGACGCGCAAAAGGAATGTAATGGTGTTGGATAGATCAATTTCTTGGAACTAGTTCAGAAGAGAGATGATTTTTTGAAATTTGAAAGTGGGAGAAGATGAAGGTTGCGTCCGAGACAACGGTTAAAAATGAATTGAATGAATGAGAAAACTGCTTTATAATACGCATCTTTAGAGTGTCAGACGGCCGAACGAAGAGAAGCGTCCGACACACCTGTCCGAACCAAAATTTTTCTGAAAAAATGACCAAGAACACTGTCGGACGTCCGTTCTAATGCATCGGACGTCCGATAAAGTGTGACTAGAGAATTTTTTTTAGAGAATCTTTTCTAAGACGCCCAATTTTGTTCTCAAAAATACAAATTGATCCAGTGGTAAGGCTTTTGTAAGAATATCAGCAATTTGATCTTTTGAGCAAACATATTGTACACAAATTTCACCATTTTGGACAAGATCACGAATGAAGTGATACTTTATGTCAATATGCTTTGTCCTAGAATATTGAATGGGATTTTTTGTCAAATTTATGGCACTTGTATTATCATAAAACACAGGCACACAGTCATACTCCAATCCAAAATCATTTAAGGTACTTTTCATCAACATCAATTGAGCACAACAAGCACTGGCGGCAACATATTCCTCTTCGGCCATAGACAAGGAGATAGCATTTTATTTTTTATTAAGCCATGACACTAGACAATTACCAAGAAAGTGACATGTACCACTTGTACTTTTTCTATCTATCCTACATCCACCAAAATCAGCATCCGAGAAACAACATAGAGGAAATTCACAACATCTTGGGTACCAAAGACCATAGTTCAAAGTTCCTTTCAAGTATCTAAAGATTCTTTTTACAGCAATCAAATGAGATTTTTTTGGACAAGATTGGAAACGAGCACACAAGCAAACTGCGAACATAATATCAGGTCTACTTGCCGTTAAATAAAGTAAGTTACCAATCATACTTCTATACTTCTTTTCATCAACTTTTATACCTTCTTCATCCTTGTCGAACTTGGTAGATGTGCACATAGGTGTTCCAATTTGCTTTGAATCCTTCATTCCAAATCTTTTAAGCAGCTCCTTGGTGTATTTAGTTTGATTAATGAACGTACCTTCTTGAGTTTGAACCATTTGTAGCCCAAGGAAGAAATTCAATTCTCCCATCATACTCATCTCAAACTTTTTTTGCATAATAGTGAAAAAATCCTTGCATAAACAATCATTAGTAGCACCAAGGATAATATCATAAACATATATTTGTACAATTAGGAGATTATTAAAACTTTGTTTAGTGAAAAGAGTGGTGTCCACAATACCCCTTTTAAAACCATTCTCAATCAAAAAATCACTTAACCGTTCATACCAAGCTCTTGGAACTTGTTTTAATCCATACAAAACTTTTGAAAGTTTAAACACATGATTTGGAAATGTTTCATTCTCAAAACCGGGAGGTTGGTTAACATAAACCTCTTGATCAATAAAACCATTTAAGAAAGCACTTTTAACATCCATTTGAAATAATTTAAAATCCTTGAAACATGCAAATGCCAAAAACATTCTAATTGAGTCTAGTCTAACTACAGGAGCAAATGTTTCATCAAAGTCTATTTCTTCTTCTTGAACATACCCCTTAACTACAAGTCTAACCTTATTTCTCACAATTTCACCTTTGTCATTCATTTTGTTTCTAAAAATCCATTTTGTGCCAATAATAGAATGATTTTGAGGTCTTTCAACTAGTGTCCAAACCTTACTCCTTTCAAATTGATTTAGTTCCTCTTCCATGGCCAAAATCCAGTTTTCATCTTTCAAAGTATCAACAATATTTTTAGGTTCAAAATGTGAGACTAAGGCAAAATTATCCATCAATTGCTTAGTGGAGGAACGAGTTCTAACCTTCTTGGATGGATCACCAATGATAAGCTCCTTGGAATGATTTTGAGCAAATTTCCAAGCTCTTGGAAGATCCCTAGGTGTACCATCATCCTTGACATTTTTTCCAAAGTTTGATCATCCTTTGAATTGTCTTCTAGTGGAGCATTGTCTTGATCATGAATTGTGAGATTCTTGAGTCCCTCTTGAACACCTACATCATCATCCTCACAACAACTCTTGGAAATATCATCATTAGATTCATCAAATGTGACATGTATGGTTTCCTCTATGACAAGAGTCCTTCTATTATAGACTCTAAAACCTCTTTTATTTTCACAATAATCCAAGAAGATTCTTTCATCAGATTTCTTATCAAAATTTTCAAGGTGTTCCTTGATATTTAAAATAAAACATTTGCAACCAAAAACTTTGAAATATCCAACAATTGACTTTTAATCAAACATTAACTCATAAGAGGTTTTGTTCAAAATTGGTTTCAAAAGAACTCTATTTATAGCATAACAAGCCGTATTTACGGTTTCGGCCCAAAAATATTTTGGCAAATTGCATTCACTTAACATGGTTCTCATGGCTTCTTGAAGAGTTTTATTTTTTTTTCAACAACACCATTTTGTTGTGGAATTCTTGTAATAGAAAATTCATGAGTGATTCCATTATGATCACAAAATTTCAAAAAACTACAAAATTTAAATTCCGAGCCATTGTCACTTCTAATTTTAATAATTTTCAATCCAATCAGATTTTGAACTTTTGCAAATAAGAAATTAAAATTTTTGAAAGCATCATCTTTGTGGGCAAGAAACATCACCCAAGTGTATCTAGAATAATCATCAACAATAACCAAACAATATCTTTTACTACCCAAACTAGCCATTTGGATAGGACCAAACAAATCAAGATGTAAAAGTTTCAAAGGTTTTGAAATAGAAACACAATTTTTGGGTTTAAAAGAAACTTTTACTTGCTTTCCAAATTGACAAGCATCACAAATTTTGTCCTTTTCAAAATTAATTTTTGGCAAACCTCTAACAAGTTCCTTTTTGAAAATTTCTTTTAACAAATCCATATTGATGTTGAAATGACAAAGTTTTCTATGCCACAACCAAGGGTCTTCATTCTTAACTTTAAGACATTTAAAGTTAGATGAATCAATATTTTCAAAAATAACTATATAGATGTCATTTATCCTTTTTCCCTTGAAGATAATGTTAAATTTAGAGTCAAGAACAAGATACTCATGCTTTTTGAATAACACAAACAGATTTCTATCACACAATTGACTAACACTTAACAAGTTATAGCTCAGATTATCAATAAGAAGGACATTATGAACAAAAGTTTGACCATTCTTCCAACATTTCCTATTTCCACTTGATTTGGACTTGAACTTGATGAATTGTGATAGATCACCGGTCATATGTCTTGAATATCTACTATCAATGAACCATTTTGATTCCTTAATGATGTTCACCAAGTTCACCTACACAAAAGTTCACAAGATAATATTTGATATCCTTTACGTTTTGGGTCCTTGAGAGTTAGCATTATGTCTAACTATCCACATGTATTTCATGCCATTTCTCATATTCTTTCTTACATAGCAATTACTCTTCATGTGATCAATTTGGCAACAAAAATTACATATAGTCAACGAATTACTTGTATGGACAGGTTTAACAAATCTGACTTGCTTTCTCCTATAAATGGTAAATTCGTTTGCACTAGAATTCAGTTTTTTCTCATGAATGCCAAAATGAGATATTGATTCATTTCTTTGAAAACATATTTGTTTCTTGTGTTGAAGCAAATCATTTAGACAATCCATTCTTTTTTTCAAGTCACTTAACTCCTTTTTAAACAAATCACAAAGTTTTTTTTTCTATCAAGCTCAAAAAGTAAAACAATTTCATTCTTTTTGAAGTGATCATTTTTCATCTTTCAAATTTTTGTTTTGTCGAAAAAGGTTTGCATTGTCTTGAATAAGAAAATTGATCTTTTGTTTTAGTTGCTTGTTTCTAGTACAGGATTCTTTCAAACTATCATGCAGTCTCTTAATGAAATAATTAACATCTTCATCAGATTCATCATTACTATTAAGTTGAGAGTTGCAAGTAGTTAGCTCATCATCACCAATGGCCATGAAAGTCATTTGAGCAGATTCTTCTTCCTCTTCAATATCACCGTCCGAGTTGCAATCATTCCAGGTGATTTGAAAGTTGTTATATCTAGGTTTTCGTTCAACATTTCCTTCGCTCTTCTTCTTCATTGGGCACTCATTCATGTAGTGTTCCAGTTGGCCGAACTTAAAGCACTTGTCAGCTTGCTTTTTATTAGCCTCTTGCTTTCCTTTGTTTCTTGCATTGTTGAACTGATTTGAAGATGAATTGATGGGTCCTCCCTTTCTGAATCTCCTCTTGTTGAGGATTCTTTTGAAGTTTCTTGTGATAAGAGCAAGATCTTGTCGTCAACTTCCGCATCATCTCCATCCAAGGAGGCCGAGTCATTTTCATCTTGAGATGCTTTTAGAGCAATGCTCCTTCTCACCTTTGCATCCTCTTCCTCTTGTACCTTGGATTTAAGTTTCAGCTCATAAGAGGTTAGAGAATTAATAAGAGATTCAATAGGCATAGAATTTAGATCTTTAGTCTCTTCAATGGCAGTCACCTTACTCTCCCAATCTTTGGTCAAGACATTCAAGATTTTTCTATTTTTCTCACCTAGGGAATATTCCTTTTCCAGCACCTCTAAATCCTTAATGAGATCATTGAATCTACAATATATCTTGTCAATATTTTCATGAGATTTCATCTTAAATGATTCATACCTGGTAACTAGAATAGATTTCTTTTGTTCTCTCACATTCTCACTCCCTTTATGGATTTCTCTCAATTTATCCCAAATCTCTTTAGCCGACCTACAACCTTTGACCCTAATAGATTCATTTTGAATCTAAAGTACTATACAACACATTCATAACTTTGGCATTTAAAGTAAGGTGGGTTCTATCATCACCAGTCAACCCATTTCTGGTTTTTGATTTCGGTCTATGAGTGATTTTATCTATTATAAAGGCATCATATGGACCTTCATTAACAATAAATCACAGTTCAATATCAATAGATTGCAAGAAAATAATCATTCTCTCTTTCCAACTCACATAATTTGATCCATTAAACATTGGGGGTCTAGTGACAGATTGACCTTAAAAAAATATGGTATTGTTAGTTGTCATTTTTACTCCAAAGCCGATTGAGCTTAATCTCTAGGAGACCAACCTCTGATGCCAATTGTAAGGATCGAAAACAACCTAAGAGAGGGGGTGAATTAGGTTATTTAAAAACTAATCAAGTTATAAGACACTTTTTGGCTTGATATGAAATTTACCCTCTTTTCTTGATGACCACACAATGAACAATTGATTAAGAAAGCAAGATTGTTTAGGAGTAGAAGAGATAATTAATTTATGTTTGTAAGATAGTAAGCAAAAGGGAAAGAATAGCAAACCAAATATTTCCAAACTCCTCTTGAACTTGAGTATCACTTTATAGAACAAGCCTCTTCAAATTAATCAAATACAACTAATCTTTGTGTACAAAAGAAGGATCACTTCCTTCTTACCCCAAGTTACACTTGGTCAAGTTAAGAAGTTTTACTATCACTCGGATAACCTTCACAAAACTACACTATTGAAGTATTTATCTCACACAAGAAGAGCTTACACGAAATTCACACAAACAAGAGTACAAATCTTCTTTGAAGAGTATTTTCTCACTAAAATCACTCTAGATCTTTTGTAGTCTCAATGTGCAAAAGTTATCTGGAAGTGGTTTACCATGCTCTATTTATATGAGACTAAAAAGTTCCTCTATTAATACTTCCAACGGATAGAAGGCAGGTGAAGAGTCAACTAGCCGTTGGTAGTGTCGGACGTCCGGTAGACCTGTTTCTTGCGTCCGACAGCAGGCAGTGAGCTCAAGAAATTTCGGACATCCGGTACCTTCAATGTTTGCGTCCGAAAGTAGATAGTGAAACTGAGAATTTTTCTTCAATTCTTTCGGACGTCCGACACCTCCAATGCTTTGCGTCCGAAGTGTTTTTGTCGAACGTCCGGTGCTCTAATGTTGTGCGTCCGATCGAAATCAGTGAACTTAGAAGGAATGACTTAAATTGTTCGGATGTCCGGTGGTGGAGTTCTTCATATGTCCAAAGTTGCGCAATGATTATCGGACGTCCGACCCAGTTTTCACGAGCATCCGACAGCTTTCATCACTCTTTGCCTCTTTTACTTGTACTTAATCTTTGAACCTGATTAGCTTCATTGCTGAAAAGATCTTTGAGAAGATATTAGTAACATCCATTTGTTTTGTAAACATCAAAAGTTAGGGACTAAGATTAACACCACAATACAAGCACTTTCCCGATTTCTTCCAACATTTATTCTCCGTGTGGTTGGGCTTACCACAGTATCCACAAGTCACACGAGAAGTCACGGTCTGACCAGCTTGAGAATTCCCTTTGTATTTCTTCACCAGTTCCATGTTCTTGCGTAACAACTCAATTTTCTTTGCATATTCTTGTTTCCACCTTCTTTCCCAGTAGTCGGCCAATTTCTTTTGAATTCTACTTCCTTCCGAAGAATGTCTATTTCCTTACGCATCTCTCCCAAATTTGTAATCTCACCAGTTGGCTTAAGTCAAATGCTAGCCTGTCAGGCAAATCAAAGATCAAAATGAGTAACTATTCACAATGGAAATTTTGGCTATATTACTCTTTCATTGTTTTGCTTATAGGTTACCCCGGAATATAAATCTTAACTATTCTCTGCATAATTTTTGACGAGCTCTTGAGTCTCCACAAGATTACTATCATCAGTTATAAATATAACAAAATACTGAGATCTTATTTCTTAATATAAAAGTTTCACACCCTAATTCATTCTCCAATACTCACTTTAAGAGTTGCTCGAGAAGAAATCCTAATCTCTTGCTCTCATTAGTGCTTTATTTTATCCCCTCAAACCAATTTCTACTGTTTCGAGGTTAGACTCTCCGTGAAACTTAGATGGGCGAACTTCAAGAATCACTCAATCCTCACACCTCTCTTGGTTCCTAAGTTGGTTGATTGGTTTAGGGTTTTGGTGCTCAGTTAACCGTACTAAAATATCAATCATATGGTTAATAGCAGAAACTACTTGGTTATCCCCTTCATTCCTAGGGTTTTGGTTTGATCCAATAGCCGTTCCCTAATCATCCCCTTGAGTTTGGAGTTGTCTAACCCCTTGCCCTCGACCCCTTTCACTTCTTCGACCGCTCATAAATTTAACATTTATAAAGGCATGACGTAAAATAAGTACACATAAGTGAAGTTTGAAAATGACACTTTGATCATGTAAAACGAAAATAATAAGGGAGACACCGAAATAATTGCAAATGTGTACAACCTATAGCATAGATTTAAAGTCATAGAGCACTAAAGTCAAGCACCTCATGTCCCTCGTCGAGTATCTTGCCATTTACCACTTGTTTGACCAAGATAACACACTCGGCCATCATCCCCTCAGTCCGGTCTTCTAACTTTATGTACTACCCTACCAAATCGGTGCTTAGCCTCCTGAAACTGTTCACAAGGAGTCTCAGTCTTTTCCGCCCCTCAAGTACCTCCGTCCCCAATTCATGAATTCTAATAGTCTGGGCATCCACAGTTGCCCTCAATTCTCGATTATCCTCTCGAACTACCCTAGTTTCCTCGGATAACCGTCTCCGGTCATCGATTACCGCTAACACCACGTTATTTGGATACGAGTAAGTCCTCTAACAGTCACATGAAGTCCTAATTCGGCAAGTTGGGTTATATCTCCAACGAGCTCCCTTAGCCCCTTCTCGACAAGGGACCACCGGAAGGCACCCCCGAGACGGCTCAATACCACCATTACCTTCCATAACTCACATTTAAAATTAAAAGTTTAGATGGATCCAAGTACACTAAATAAACTAGATTTGATCGTTTCGTACTATCCCACATATCTCCCACAAGATCAAGACTCCTAATTGTCCACTAATTCAAACCTAGGCTCTAATTTTCATTCTTACAAGAGGTCACTTAATTTTTAAACCAGTCCCACAGTCCGGCATCCTAAACTTTTAGCCTAAGATACACTACAGAGATCTGAATCCTAAACTCTGATACCAACTGTGACGCCCCCACTTCTCCTTAGGGCGAACCCAAGGGTATTCGCGAAACGCCTGCCTAACTCTCGCCAGGATTCGATACAAGTCTAATTCAAACTTAAATGATAACAACTAATAATAAAAGTCAAAATGAAGAAAAGTCGCTTCCTTCATGGAACATTCAAATCTTATACCATAAGTTTCCAAAAGGTACATCAACATTTCCAAAAATTACAATCACCAAAAGTCGACTAATCAATTACATCCAAAATTCTAATCAAAAGTAATCAAGTCGGCTTCCCAAAAATCTTTCCATCCCGAATTCTTGTTAAAGAAAACAAACTAATGGGATGAGCGAACGCTCAGTGAGGTCAAGAAAAACATGCAAACACATAGTTCAAATAACAATAACACTTATCTAGGAAATAAAGCTATAAAGTTCAAGAAATTCACAATTAACAATAAACACACTCAATAAGGATTCGGCCACATATCAGTTATAAAAAAAACGGCCAGTACATATTTTAACAAAATATCAAAGTTTAGTCAAGCGAGGTCAAGTGCAATAAAGTACACACTTGTCTATGAGACAAGAAATCAAGTACTTAGCATTGTCTAACAATAATGAGCATGTAACACGTAAGTCGGTGGGATAACCATCCGAGGGACCAACAAGTCAAGTGCAAGCAAAGCATTTCATCTCATATCAATATCACGAAGTGAACTACAAAGGATCCAGTATGATAAAGTACATTCTCGTCCCAAAGGTTATCAATTCAAGAGCAGTTACTTTAACCAAGTAAGCATGTTATTCAAGTAAGGAGACATTTCACGTAAATATTTTCATGTACTTGGAACACTCACCTGTTAAGAAATGCAGAGCTTAATCGTCAAGTTCCGCGGTTAACCTCACCTCCGTTTCCCAATCCTACGGCAACGAGTGAAAGTCGTTAATGATCTAGGTTCAATTCCAATCCAAATGTGAGCTCATTAGGTGACCAAGTGAGTGGTTAAATCTACTCAATTCACCATGCAAGTTAGGCCCAAAATACATTAAAAAGTCATGAGGAAACAAGTTTGACAAGTGCAAGAAAGTTGGGCAAAAGAAAAGTTTCGTTCAAGCTCTAAGTGTTCTTCACGGGTAAAACAGTCGCGCCTGCGCAGTCTTGGAAAAATGGCTATATCTCACTGTAGGAAGGTCGGAATCAGGTGCTGTTAGTGGTGTTGGAAACTGGACTCAAAGGGCTTTCCAACGGTACCAAATGCATGCTCTAGTTCGTCTCCCATCAGTACCAGTAATTCGGAAAGTTGGCTGATTTTCCAGTTCTGATCAGCCCTAAAACCCTAGCAAGGTTACTCTAGTTCTTGATGCTAACTTCACTTGTTTTGGTTCAGATTCTTCCAAATGAATCTCCTAGGGTTCATAGACAGGGGAAGCAAGTTATCTAGCATCATTGGAGCTCAAAATGCAACATACATAATTAATTAAAAGAGCCAAAACAGTCTAGTCAACCAATGGTACCAAAACAGTCCACTACTAGCTCAAACAACCACTTTTCTTGCTTAAATTCCATTTTATTTCACACCAAACCTTAAACCAATGTTTATCCAAGCTTCTTAAGCCTAACTAAGGTGCAAATGAACCACAAACTAAAGGAGAAACCTCCTTTACAAAACCGATCAGCCAAGAGAAAAGGAAAACAGTCCACAAGTTCACTTATATCACTAACCTTCATCCTTACATTGTAGTTAACTTAAACATCATACCAAGCATTATCCTTAACTCAAAAAGGGTCCAAAACCATGTTAATACATGAAGGAAAGCTATGAACAAAGCTCAAGCAATTCATCAAATACATGGTATGCAAAACAACTAACCCTACTACCACTTGTTTAGTTCAAGAATTTTAACCACAAACAACATCCATGTGACTCCTAGTTTGCCATCAAATCTTCAAACACATGGTATAACACAAGAAAGCTAGGATTTAAGGTTCACATACCTCTCTTATGTGAAGCTTGAAGCACCAAAACAAACCACCAAAACCAAAGCTCTAGGCTTGAAACACACTCTAGGGCTGCAAGTAACCCACTCACTAACTCAAGTTCCTTCTCTTATGTTTTTTGCTCAAGATCAAACTAGGGTTTTAAAAGCAAGAAGATGGAGTTTTCTTCCTTCCTTTGGAAGCTTCAAGGTGGCTGAAAAATATGGTGGAGGAAATGAAGCAAAGTTGATTTAAAATTCCTCTAATCCTTTGGTCAAACAAGATGTGTGGTTAGGGTTTTGCCACTTGGCCCAATCTTGGCCCTTTCTTCCCTTAATTTTTGACTAATGATGTTTCTACCCTCCAAATGTTCCAATACCTATTTAACGCCTTTAAACTATCACATACAGTCCTAACCATAAAATAAAAGAACATTTGGTCAAAGTGTTTGTGGTGAAATAAAATGAAAACCAATTCAAGGAAATGTTACAATTCAAATAAAAGTAATAAAGTGCAATGTAAGGAAATGTTATAATGCATGTAGAATGTAATGCAAGAACATGTTATAAGTGATTTAAATCTTAGGGCAAGGCATGTAGTTTAGGAGAATTGTGTTTTAAAGTGAGGGTTCTCACAAATTGCACTATAAGTGAATATTTATCTTGCAGTATATGTCTTGCTAAGTTGACAGTAATAGGAGTAAGTTTTGCACTTTAGGAGTAAGTTTCACCACTTCCATAGACCTTTTAGATAATATTTAAAAAAATAATATTTAAAATAATAAACTTGTCCCTCTTTCTTGGAGATTATGATTGCAGATAAAATGATGAAACATCGTGATACTAACTTAATTGTAAATCTTCTTTGCATTTCTAATTTCTTGGAGATTTTTATCTAAACTCAGGTCATTTTGTTGTATGTGTTTGTAGTCTTTTTCCTGAAAGGCTTGCCTATTTTTTCCTTTTTTTAATCTTAAAATGGAAATTTCAAGTTATAGGTACCGAAATTTGATTCCTATGCTTGCTATTCCGTATTTCTTTAGTAGATGGTGGAGCATACCTTTTATCTTAGAGTCTACTCATTCTTCTTCTTAAATTCTCTTCCTCTCACCTTGAAATTTTATTGAACATAGGGCTTGTGGATGATGGTTACTTTCCCAAATTTGTAAGTGAATTGATTGATGACTTTGTAAACTCTAGTGTTCAAGAATGGTTATGACCATATTTCTTGTATTATTTCAGGATTTTGAGATATGAAGATACTTTTGAGAGATGTATGATGAAGTTGTGGTTTCCAAGACAAACACTTCTTGGGATATATGAAACATCTTGTTATTGGAGTGAACTATTACATTACTCTTAAGAAGTTCATCCTTTTTTTTTAAATGATGACATGTGATAAAATTTGTAGAATTTGACTGAAATAGTGTATGATACTTTGTTCTAGTGTACTGTGGAACTTTAATTTTGTTATGATATTCAATTTTAGTATATTTGAGCTGGATAAATATTGTACCATCAAAAGATGGATTTTTGGTCTTTATTAATAACTTTTTTGTGACACAATTTTATGTCACAATAACATTGTAGGCATTTTTTACGGTGCATTTTTGTGTCGCAAGTAGAGTAGTGACACTCAATCTAGCGTCAAATACGTACGACACATCCGTAAATTGCGTTATTTTCTTTTGTGACGGCTACTTTTGTGACACAATTGAATTTTATCACTTTTGTGCTGCAAAAAGGTTTTTGCGACACTTTTCTGACTTTTTGTGGCACGGTTATGGCGTTGCAAAGAGCCCATTTTCTTGTAGTTATACCGAAAAGTTGGATAGACCGTGGGCATCATTGTTGCTAAGTGTGCATCACGTCTTTAGCCAAATGATCATATTGTAGTGAAGATCGTACAAAGACATCTATCAAATAAGTCATGGAGTAAACGTGCCCCAACTCAAAGTGTTTACTCAAATGGACACGTAGGGACTAAAAGTGTTTTTCTCTAAAACAACAGTGACATATTTGGTCCATTCCTCGAATATTGAGGAACAAAAGTGTATCTTCCGACCATTAACTATTTGTAAATGATCATTACTGAAGTTAGCCATGTAATCCATTCTTGGAAGGGACTTGTAAGAAATCAGGTTAACTGGATTCTTCTAATGGTATGGAGATCTGTCTAAGAAGATTTTGCATTGTTTTAGCTTTTATATTGGTATTTTAATTTTTCTACAATAAAACTTGTTTTCTGCTATAGTAATATTGCGATGTGTCTTCTGTTTGCGTACAGAAATACTTTACTACTATAGGTACACAATTCCATTGTTTGCTATAGAATTAACAGTCTTGTAATAGGAAGAATAAAAAGATATTGTCCAGCGCTGGTCGTTAGTCTAAGTTGTAGGTTCAGAAAGATTTCCGACTGTTTCAGAAAAAAAAAAATTAAACTAAAGGCTTCAACTTTGAGGAATGTAGCCCAAAGCAACGCTAACTAGTCCACATGTCTTGGATTTTCTTTCCCAAAGCTCGGCTACTTGGGGAAGTTAACCATCATTGAAGGATTTTGCAAAGCCTTGAGTATATATGACATCTCTGGGCGCTTAGAAGGCTTGAGGTTGAGACAGGCCTTGGCAATAATAGCAACTGCCCATACTTCCATCAACAGATCTTCATCCATGATCAAAGATGGATCTATCACATTTAGAATGAGTTCCTTATTAAATGGAGTGATGTATGACAAGGTTTTAGTCATATGATCTTTCGTGATTCTATAATTGACAGCCATGAAATCCTGTTGGCCTGTAATTAGCTGCAGCAAAACCTTTCCAAAAGAATAAACATCGAAGGCCCGCGCGGCATCAAAAATACCTGGCAAGTCAAGGTAAGTGTTAGAAACACAATTATTGTGAAGATTCACATTTGGTTACTTGGTAATCTACATGTTACGTGGCTAATTCCTTTACCTGGTCTGTGAAGCATGTTTAAGGGTACGAACAAGAATGAATTCAAGACTCATTTTGACTAATTTAGCACCCGATCAAGGAACAGGTCCAAAAATGATCAGTAACAATGACGACTAAACTTTAATTCTGGACATGAAGATGCTCTTCCTGTATAAGTTCTTTCCAAATTAACAAATTTCTAATGGCAGACACCTAATTAAGCTAAAAGAAAAAAAGAAAAAAGCTGTGCGTGTTAATGAATAACCTTATATCAATGTTTTGCAAAACAAGACCAGACCGTCCAATCTACTAATCGGACCGTGAATCGGTCTTGACTCCAATTTGGTTCAATAGTGAACCAATAATTTAATTGAATTGGTCAAATCCAGCTAAGAACTGGTTGGACCAATAAACGTTTTGTAAAAATGAAAGGTTCTACTAGATTTCACTGATATTTTATTTTAAAAAATATTTCAATTATATTAAATTTTTTTTGATACTAAAATAAAAAAAAATGATTAAACCTTTGAATTTGTGAGAACCCGAAAATTTTCACATTTTCAAGTATTATTTTTTTCTGTGCCTATATTTATACTGTCCTTTGAAAATATTAAATGTTTTGTACATTTTACAAGTAAGTACAATTTTTAAATCATTTTCCTAGTATAAGTTAGTGTACATAACTTGAAGTGCAATTGTTCGATGTGGGGCCCGCTAGTGCGATATAATTTTTCCGATTAGGTGATGAAATACTAAGTGATATTATTCTACATTGTGTTAGAAGATAATTGGAGGTTAGTTAGCTACTTGAATCATTGGAAGGAAGGAGATAAGCTTAGAAACTTCAAGAGGCCACATGTCATGTTTGGATTGGAGGTTGGACTTTGACCAAGAGAATTAACTTTCTTCAAAACCAAATTTTGACCAAAATTCCCTCATTTCTTTCCCTTGCCTTGGCCGAACTCTTGGAGAGAAAAACAAGAGAGAGAGCTCTTCCATTTCTAGCTTAAATCCTTGCTCAAATCTTGAGCTTTAACCAACCAAATTGAAAACTACACCATACAAGTGCTAGCTAAGAGAAATTGAAGGCCTTGGTGGAGTTGTTTTGGGAGGAGGAAGTCTAAGCTACCAACTTTCTTTGAGGTTTCAAGGTAAGATTGCTAAGAACACCCTTCTTTGGTTCCAATAGATGCTAATTAGTGGCCTATGGTGGCTTGCTAACATGATTAATGGATGATTTTGTGGATTAGTGGAGAGTTCGTTAGATTTCTGATTTATTGTGAATTTTCTGCCCTAATCTGATCAGTTCTGTTCGTCCATGATGGAGGCCGAATTGGCCTTAGCTCAAAATATGAAAGTTGTAGAGAATTAAGTTTAGATTATACCTGTAACATTTCAGCTCAATCGGAGCACGGTAGCCTGTGAAAAGACTATTTTACCCCTGCTGCCCTGTTTCTGTCCGGAAATGATAATCAGCCCCTGTATTTGGCTCTTTTGGCTGGGAAGATTACTGAATTAGCTTTTGATGCCTTCTTAAGAATTGTAGCCTTGTATCTTAGCTTTCATATGGCTTTCGAATCAACTGAATCGGAGTTTTGTGTGCTGAGTTATGTTGGAATATTTGGGCCTGGTTTTGGATGGCTGTAAAGCTTCAATTGGTTGCATTTTAAGGGTGTTTGATATCTTATAGTTTGTGTATGCAATTGTGGTTGAAAATTGTGAGATTGGTGGTTGGTTGTAGGATGGAAAAGTAAGGAAAAACAAGGGGAAATGCTGTCCGTTTATTTTCTTGAACTTGAGTGAATGGATATGAGATTGGAATGTAGTTTTGTGATGCATTAGACTTATTTTGCTTACTTTGCTTAGAGTAACTTAGTGCCACTTTAGTAGAGTTATATGAGCTGTTTCACTTGCACTTGTACATTTCGTTTTAACCATGATGCTTAGTTCTAAATGTTAGTTTTGAACTTCAAATACGTGTTCATTTTCGTCCCTAAACAAAAGGAGTGGCCTAGGGTTTCTCGGCCGCAAAACCTAATTTTAACGCGCAAGGTTTTAAGTGTGAATTCAAGTATTTGACTACCTTTTCCATATGATTTTTAACCAAAATACTTGTTTATATATTAATTCTTTGCAAATGTGTTAGTTTTGAGCCAAAAACACGTTTTACGAAAAATGGAGAAATTCTACTGTTCACTATCCGGCCGCATATCCGGCCAAGTTCTGGCCGGATTCTGACGTGGCACTATTCCGAATTTTCCGATGAAATTTTCTAAAACTCTTTTGAGGTTAATTCTATGTTTGGTTTGAGAAAACCTTTAGTTACTCATTTCCTTTGATCAAAATGTACTCTTTCCACTTCTAAAATCATACTTTTACTTTGTATTAGTTTTATTCGGATTTCTTGACTCACCCACATATTTTGATGATAGAACCATAATATTTTCTCATGATTGTTATTAGGGTTTCTTGGTGACCAAAGTTGATATCCGGAGGGATACTTTGGACGTAATTTTGCTTAATTAGGTGAGTGTTCTATATACGATTTGTTTTTAATGACTATGTGAATTGTTGTGACTATTTGGATTGTTTGCCTTGTTATGTGATTGAGGTACGCTATATTTCCATTGACTACGTGGCTTGTTTTGGTTATTTGAACTCTTAAATGTTTCAATGAATACTCAAAACGACTTTTCTAGGCGAGTGTGTACTTTATCGCACTCGACCTAAATGAACGTGAAATTTTCAATGATTGAATGATTGAATGTTACTTGTGCATGAATGTAAGCCTTCGGGCTGAACTGGGCCCTTGCCCTTGGTTATTGGTCGACTCGAGCCAGAAGCGGACTCGGTCGGGCGATTAGTGACCCTGGGTGAATGTTGGTATACTCGAGTATTGACCATGACGTTGGCGGAGCGAGGGGAATGAAATGAATGAACGAATGACATGAAAATGAAGGAGTTTTCACTTACAAACATGTTTTTAATGATCGGAGAAATAAGGACAATGTTGAACGAATGAATGAACGAATGGCTCCTCGTGAGCCCGTATCCTTTTAATGAATGTGTTACAATTGCTTTATATTGTAAATGTTTTCGAGATTTCATGCTATTACGTGTTAAATGCCTTGTTTAATTGTTTGGTTATGTATATAGAACCTCGCTGGGCTTCTAGCTCATTCCAAGTCTTTTGTTTTCCTTAACAGGGGTTGCGAGCAAGGGCGAGAGACCTGTATAGTATAGTTTAGCCTTTGGTATTGTTTTGGCGTTTGATCTCGTTCTAGTGCTTGATTAGGGCTGGAATGTACTAAGAATTTAAAAGCTTATGTATATATGTGGGACTGTATTTTTGGTTGAGCTTGAGGTGAATGTAATTTTATGGTTCAAGATTGGGTTTCGTTTCCGCTTATTCTCGAGGCTTTATCTTACTTTCTTTGATGTGAGTGAACGAGTCCTGGCGAGAGCTGGGCAGGCGGTCCGCCGAACCCTTTGGTTCGCCTTAGGGTAAGGTGGGGCTGTCACAGAATTAGAGTTGAACTGATCGAACTGACTGAACCATAAGTTAGAAACTCTTCCGGTTCACTCCCCGATTTGAATTTAAAAACATTGCCTTAAATTCATCTCAAAATCAATTAGCAATCAGCAGTATCCCAAAACTATATTCAAAGTGACCAGAAATCCACCCTCACACATGATTCGGTCTTTAGAGCTGTTGAAATTAGAGCTGCAAATGAATCGATCCGCTCGAGTCATG
Source organism: Coffea humblotiana (assembly GCA_023065735.1). Classification (NCBI taxonomy): domain Eukaryota; kingdom Viridiplantae; phylum Streptophyta; class Magnoliopsida; order Gentianales; family Rubiaceae; genus Coffea; species Coffea humblotiana. Next base: position 151,924 of record JACYVW010000023.1, read on the forward strand.
CTCGACTCGAACTCGTTCAATATCGAGCTCGAGTCGAACTCGAGCTCAAAATATTAAGCTCGTTAGCTCACGAGCCGGCTCGCGAGTTCGAGTATATATATATATTTTTTATTTTAATAGTAAAATACATAAATATCCTTAATATTTTATTATTTATTAAGAAAAATTTTTATTTTATTTATTTTTTTAAAACTAAAATAATTATTTTTTTTTTTCGAGCTCAAGCTTTAAATTGTCAGCTCATCGAGTTCGAGTTTGAGTTCAAGTTCAATAAAACTAAGTCAAAGTTCGACTCGATTAGACCAAAATTCGACTTGATTCGACTCGTTTGCAGCCCTAATTGGAACTAAAATGGGCTCATGAAACATTTTTATTGATAATGGGCTTGAGGTAAGTATGAACGAAGTCTTGAAACCCTCAAAGACTCTGAACAGAACCCGAGCCACTTGTGGAACTTTAAACGAGTTGATGTGAAAGATTCCAGACTCATGCCTGATACCACTACAAATGATCGGAGGATTTACCTGAAAACTAATTGGAAATGAGGCAATTTATCAAGGATCTTATAAATATCAGAAGGATTTCCTTGAAACAACAATATGGTATATTTCATGTGGAAAATAAATGTGGGATATTTGTTTCTCAACATGTATCAATGGGCTTTGGCAAAGAGGCCCATGTCATGCTTCTAATTATTTTCCTCTGAAAAAATGCTTCTCACGTAAAAGAAAAATAAAAAATGTAGGGTTTCACTATATATGTATTAGCTTGACATATTGTTATTATTCTTATAGTCTCTCTCAATATGAATTAATTAATAAAAATGTTTTTATATGTTTCTCATTCCCTTTTCCAAAACTAGCTTAAGAGTATATCCTGAAAAATAGCACATTGATACATCCAATACGATTTGTTAGGGGAAAACCTATTGTTAACTTAAGTAAAGAAGAAAAGATCCATCTTAAAATTATGCATCACCTTGGTACAAGTGGCTAGTTTATGAAATGACACTGAAATCTACCGCCTTCTACCGCATTGCTCCATTTGTATTAACTGCTTTTGGAGGGTGTTTTTGAAATATTTTACTGTAACAGTGTATATGAAAAACTATTACTATAGATGTTTTTTGAAATATTTAATATACTATATGAATGAGATATTTTTTGAATTATTTGTATTTATGTATTATTGTAACATTCTATTTGAAAAACTTATTTTTGAAAAATAGGCCAATCTAAACGGGGCTAATTTTGTACTTGTATATTGCTAACGTCCTGACATTTACTCTAAATGATGCAGCATGCAAGTCGTACTATAAGAAAGTTGCAATATTAAAGATGAAAAGCAAACTCACGTACCCGAAACGCTTCTCTGAGAGCCCCTGTGCACAATTGATAGACACCATCACAAATTTCAATATACCAATCTTAGAGAAGAAAGCTAGGAAATAGGAAAGTGGCTAAAGTGTTCTATTTTTCATGTTGCTTTCATTAGTCAATTTCATGCAATCAATCATACACATGCTTTGCATGAGTTAAAGAATTTACCTCTCAATTTACATGTTTTGCGCTAGGTAAAGCAAAGCAGCTTGAGATTTAGCTCTGCAAACCGTTTCAAACGGTTGTACTTCTCACGCTTAAAGGGATACGGGGCAGGAGCGGTCGTCAGGCCGACCGCTCCCGAACGGTCTCCTCACAATAAAAAACGTGAGGAGACAAATGAGCCAAGTCAGCAGGCTTCAGCAGACCCCAAAACGACATCGTTTTATTAAGTGAGAAGGGAAAAAAAATTTGTAGATGTATTTGGGGTAACGGCAACTTACGGAACGTCAGCACCATTAGTAAGCATCCTCCCGCCCAAAACGAAAGGTTGAAAATGAAGAGTCGCACTTAGACTCCCTCCCAAACCACACGAGAGCAGTTGCTGAAATTCACAACTGCTTGCGAAAAGCTACGAGAGGAGAAATAACAGAGAAAAATAGGAGATTGGCCAACACTCTCCAATGTGACATTGCGAAAAGCTGTGGAAGTGCGGCATTGTTGAAGGAAAATCTCAGCAAGGAGAAGCAAGAAGTGGTGGAGGCGTGGACAATTTTTTGTGATTCGGGTTTATTAAAGAAGAAGAAAGGTGAGCCCAAGTTTGAAGAGTGGAAGATCGTGGGATCCGGAGTAGTGAGCGACCGCAAATTAGTCAGGTAAAACAATTTTGAGTCCTAGGATGATGTAGTAACATGTGTAATTTGACAAAAAGTGGAAGGACCTTACTTGTGGATGTTGTTGGCGTACAGTTTGATGATTGCTTAGAGGGATATCACTACTTCACGATTTTGTGTATAGTAATTAATAAGTACAGTGGAATAGGAGTATTATGTGTTAGTCTTTGAGCGTCGAAACAGGAGAGTGGGAAAGGAGGGGGAAATCTTGCTGCACAACTGCTTGAGAAAACGTGTGCATGGGTTTGGGAGTTCATAGGTGTAAAAAATGGGTGTAGATTATAATTAGTATGTGGTAAGTAGATAGTACAACGTGTTGAGTGTATCATACACTGCTACATTCGTTGTTATGCATAAACACAATGTTGGAGAACTAATGCATGTTGTGGATTATGAGGAACATGACAGAAACAGAATAGAAATGTTAGTTTGAAATTGTGATGTTGTATTTGCGTCTTCATTGGTGTATGTTTATTGTATTAGTTCGCGTACATGAACACAGTGTTGGATAAGTGTTACATGTTGTGGTTTAACAGGTACAGAAAAATAACAGAGTTCAAATGTTTTGTACTCAGTTGTGCATCTCATATTTTCTACTACATTGGTGTATGATTATTGGTTTAGTTGTATAAAGAGAGACAAGTTTCTGGGTTGGAAGTGAATAAGTATGAGAGTAGGTTATAAGTTGACAATGTGAGGCAGAAGGAATAACAAATCGTGAAGTTTGGCAGAGTCAGTGTGGAAAAACGGTTACGAATCTTGCTAGTTATTGTAGGTACACATCATGTTGGATAATTGTTACACGCAGTCATTCAGTAGTGACAGTAGTAGAAGTGTTCTGTAAAATTTGCTGAACATACTTTGAAATTGTTCCATGGGTTTGTTACTTCTTTCGTATTGTTGAATAGGGTGATAAATAAAGGAGAATGTGATTGCATCGAACTTGATAGGTAGGAGAATAGATTATGAAATGATTAAATGAGGCATAATTAACCAGAAATTGTGGTATTGAGGCAAACAAATTGCGAAAAGGAAGATTACCGGTACAGTAATTGTTGTGGCTGGACATCATCTTTGATAGTTGTTACACACAGTAGGTCAGAAGTTACAGTAATAGGACTGGTCTGTAAAATTCCATGAAAATACTATAAATTTGGTTGCCCCCTATTTCTACTGCATTGGTATTGTACAATAGCATGATAAATAGAAGAAGAAGTTGATCCCAAGTACAACCTGATAGGTAGAACAACAGATTATGTAGATTAGTGGTAGTTGGAATAAATAACAAACTGTGAAGAATGACTTACTCAGTGTGGAAAAAAATGTTACAAGTTGTACTATAGCTAGTGTGACTAATATTTGATACTCATATATTATGTTTAGCAGTACTTCATGAGATGTTATGCCTGTGGCTGGAAATAAAATTTTGGAACTGAAGTGCAATTTATTTGTTAAAAACATTAGTTTACATGGCAAGAACGCGAGCAGGAAGCACACTTCAGGGAGCAGACAGAGAAGAACTCGCCGAAACAAGTGGTGGTACAGAACACGGGGCACCACCCAATTCATTGAATAGGTAAGTGGCCAGTGCTTGTGTATGGTCGTGGTAGGTTAGATTTGTCATGATTATAATGCATTACAATGTTGATTATTCAGGGGCCGGATGGGAAGGAAAAGAAGCAATAAAAGGAATGATCGTTTAGGTGGAGAGGAAGAAATGGTTACAGCGGGAACAAGCGAGGTCACAGAACCAGTCCCACCATTGAATCCATGGATGAAGTTCAGGTAAGATTATTGAATTTGAGGAAAAAATAATGCTACTAAATAGCACAAATAACTTTGGAGTTATTTATGTGGACAGGAAAGAGTATCAACGCACGGTTTCGACGAAGGGTGTTAAGTTGACAGAGGTATGCTGTCCTAGGAAAACAAACACTGCAATCATTGAACTGATGGGCTGCCTAAGGAAAAAATAGTGAAACGAGAAATTATTTTGTGTTTAGTTTAACGTGTCTTTTGACTTTGTTTATTGAATGCAGTACAATGACATTACTCGGGCAGCATATAAGAAGTTGAGCGAGGAAGAAATGAGGAAACGAAAGGAGGAGTATTTGAAAGAGAAAGAAGAGTACGAAAAAGAAATGGAACGTCTAGGAAAGCCGATAGTGCGAAAAGCACGGGTTCAGATAAAGGTAAATATAAGTCATGATTCGTCAAACACTTAATGAAACTGTATATTTTTCTAATGCATATATCTAAAAAATGGTATAGAATCAGAAGTACACTATCCGTTGCTCGCCAAAACAGATGTCAAGTTTAGTTTCACGAATCGATGAAACTAAGAAGCAGCAAATTAGAGACATAGGGTTTGGAGGGCTGCTAGACATACAGTGTCACTGGATTCCTAGTGGCATAGCTACCTGGCTCGTCAATAACTTTAATCCGACATTGAGCAGCTTGAATGTACATGGAGATGGTGTGCTGCCTTTAACATCAAAGGATATTAGTTTAATCCTGGGGATCCCAAACGAAGGTCCCGTTCCAGTTGAAGACACCGATACAATCGAGGTTGGGGGAACCGGACCAAGTCGCAGGACATACAAATGGAAAGAGCTGCCAAATGAGTTGGTGGCCATGAACGCAGGAGAAGAATTCATACGACTATTTGTGGAATTTTCTTGTGGATGTCTACTGGCTCCAAGCACTAGAGCCGAGCACAAAATAAAGCTTTGGACCTGTACGCAATTGGTTGATAGGGTGGCTACATTGAACTGGGATGAGTATGTCAGAATCGTATTATGCAATAAGGTGCTAGAGGTGCAAAAGAAAAGTGAAAAACAGCACCAATACGTTGGCGGTTGCATCTTTGTTCTGCTGGTAAGATTAGGTAGTTGTAGTCATGATTGAAGTATACTTTAATGGTTAGATAATGCACCAGAGAGTAATTAGTTTTGCGTGTATGTAAACTACTGTCTGCATTTCCATGTTCTGTCGAATTCAGTGTGACGGATTGATTAGATTATGCTCAAATGAATGTGTCTACAACGATGTTCATGCGGGGTCAAGTTTATATGTAGTTGAATTAATTGCTCTATTGTATTACAGATTCATTATCTTGACCGGGTGCAAATACTGAAACATAAAGTGCCAAGAACTACTCCACGAGCAAAAGCATGGACAGATGCTTTGATCTCTGAAAGGGATGTATTGGAGATTAAGAATCTTGGAGCATATGGAAAAGGAAAACTGATAACATGTTATTTATTGGTTACCTCATTTCATATAAAAAGTATTGGTGTATGTATTACGTGGCTTTGCTATTGAAATGGTTGGTTTAATTTGATGTTAAAGGTTGGACGACATGATCCGGAAGAGAATGAATATGGTGCTCAGAGTACTGAACTACCCCCTGATTTGGTAGGGATGTTGATGAACAGCGGGCATGCCGATATCGGTGTAAGTGGGTCTGTTCCATGGTTAATGAAATTTTTTGTTTGGTTTGACGTAATTACTGCACATTATTGTCAACATTATGGGTCATTGATAGGCCTATCAACTGCATTCTACATACAGTTACAGTTACATGTTAATATACGAAACCAATCCCAATATTACATTGAACAAATAAGTTATCTTGGATTAAGTCACATGCTTGTAAATACATAAATGTAGTGATCTTTTGGATAATCATGTTATAAATAAATGAAAATTTAATGTTCACGGTGATGATTTTATTTATTACCATAGAACTTACAGTTATAGAACCTATGCCAGTAGTACAAATGTTAAATTAAGAACTTGCACTTAAATGTACTATTTTATATGCCTGTATTGTATTTCATTCTTGAGAGCATGTGGCTCATTTATGGATTGGTAATGTCGTCATGTAACTGCAGGCTGAGCTAAATGAGCTGTATAACATTGCTGTTAGTAGCCAACGAAGGATATTCAAGATCGCAGAAATGCTCTCTTCTCAGCCTAGAGCAAAAGCTTCCACTTCTGGGCCTGAAGCATTGGACAAAGGAAAAAAACCTATACAGGAGGACTATACAATGCACAAGAGTCCTGATACCGAAGAAGAGCAGGAATTTCAATCTGCCGAAGAAGGGGGCAACGATGACGATAATGATGCTGATGAAACTGATGCGGAAGGGTCTGAAGAAGACGAGCATAATGCAGCGCAGAATGAAGAAGACGATGCTAATACGAGGACAAATATTGAAGGCATCCCAGACCCAGAGCTGAATGAAGATGCAATGGACATGGAGAATCCAATTCCTATCTCATCAGTCGTGCCCGATAACATCAGTCAGGGATTGCAACAAGGGGCCACCATGACAACAACTGAACAAGGAAGCATTATGCACCTTCAAGAGCAAGAGCAGGAGCAATATAGGTCAAATGTCATAGAACCTACCGAAGAAGGTCAATCTACGATGCAACCACCCTTGAACGCCAGTGCATCGACGTCACATCTGCATGAGCCAGAAACACCACGTAGGTTGCGGTCATACGGTCGAAAGCGGAAAGGTTGGTACAGTTGTATTATTCATAAGGTTCTAATTGAAGTAACATGACTGTAACAGCTATATACACATACGGTAACTGTGTTTATACCATCATGATACTACCTATATGGGTCTGAATTCTCGCTAGTCATCATCAAAAACTTGTAGGTATACTGTTATAACACACCAATGTCAGCTGCATATGAAGCAAACCTGACAAACTGAATTGAGCATAACTATTAAGTGTGACTTTATTCAAGTTACATGTAATAAACCTAATGTCATGTTAAGCTAATTGGGAAGTTACAGTGTGTTTGAAAAAACTGTTAGTTACATTGTGTTTGAAGACTGTTACAAAATAGTTATTGGGAAGTTGCAGTGTGTTTGAAGATTGTTACCAAAAAAATTATTTGGAAAGTTACAGATTAAAAAGTAATACAAAACTAATTATTTGAAGACTATTTACAGTGTGTTTGTAGTTGGTTAGAAAATAGTTATTGGGAAGTTACAGTTTGAAAATTAATACAAAATTTCATATTTGAAGACCGTTTGTTACAAAATGTTTGTAGGTTGTTACAAAATAGTTATTGGGAAGTTACAGTGTGTTCGAAAACTGTTACAAAATAGTTATTTGGGAATTACAGTGAAAATTAATACAAAACTCCATATTTGAAGACTGTTAGTTACGAAGTGTTTGTAGGTTGTTACAAATTAGTTATTGGAAAGTTACAGTGTGTTCGTAGACTGTTACAAAATAGCAATTTGGGAAGTTACAGTTAAAATTAATACAAAACTCCATATTTGAAGATTGTTGGTTACGAGGTGTTTGTAGGTTGTTACAAAATAGGTATTGGGAAGTTGAATGTTATTGAAGACTGTTAAAAAATACTTAATTGGGAAATTAGAGTTTGAAAATTAATACAAAACTGAATGTTATTGATGATTGCATGTTACAGTGTGTTTGTAGGTTGTTACAAAACAATTATTGGGAAGTCACAGTGTGTTTGAAGACTGTTACAAAATAGTTATTGTAGCAGTTACAGTGTGGTTGAAGACTGTTACAAACTAGTTATTCGCAAGTTATAGTGTGTTTGAACATTAATACAAAACTGTTTGAAGAGTGTTAGTTACAGTGTGTTTGAAGAGTGTGACAAAATAGTTATTGGGACAGTTACAGTGTATTTGAAAAATTAATCGATTGGTGTTTGAAAACTGTTAGTTACACTGTGTTTGAAGACTGTTACAAAATTGTTTACAATTTGTTACACAATAACTCATGGTTTGCATATGAAATGCATGTTCTTTGCTTTTTAGGAGCCCTTGACATTGAGATAAAGCACAAGTCTACACGTGCAACAAAAAAAAGCACCGTTTTGCGGTCAGCGGAGTACATTCTACCAGCACGTGTGACAGTAAGCTTGTACGAAAAAAATGTGGCTGCATATGCATGGGACCCCGACAAAAATCCCAAGTAAGATTCTTGACTAAACTATTAATTCGAACTTGTGATCCATTCACTTCAATAACTACGCATGTGGTTGATTGTGATCCATTCACTTCACTTTATACACATTACATGTCCCTTTTTTGGGGTACGAGCATTAATGATTAGTAATGTGAGAACCCGAAAATTTTCACATTTTCACGTATTATTTTATTTCCTTGGCCATATTTTATACTGTCCTTTGAAAATATTAAATGTTTTGTACATTTTACAAGTAAGTACAATTTTTAAATCATTTTCCTAGTATAAGTTAGTGTACATAACTTGAAGTGCATTTGTTTGATGTGGGGCCCGCTAGTGCGATATAATTTAGCCGATTAGGTGATGAAATACTAAGTGATATTATTCTACATGGTGTTAGAAGATAATTAGAGGTTAGTTAGCTACTTGAATTATTGGAGGAGAGGAGATAAGCTTAGAAACTTCAAGAGGCCACATGTCATGTTCTCATTGGATGTTGGACTTTTGACCCAAGACATTTACTTTCTTAAAACCAAAATTTGACCCAAAAAGCTTCTCATTTCTCTTGTTCTTGGCCAGCCCCCTTGGAGAGAAAACAAGAGAGAGCTCTTCAATTTCCAACTTCAATCCTTGCTCAAATCTTGAGCTTTAACCAACCAAATTGAAAACTACACCATACAAGTGCTAGCTAAGGGAAATTGAAGGCCTTGGTGGAGTTGTTTTGGGAGGAGGAAGTCTAAGCTACCAACTTTCTTTGAGGTTTCAAGGTAAGATTGCTAAGAACATCCTTTTTGTTTCCAATAGTTGCAAATTAGTGGCCTATGGTGGCTTGCTAACATGATTAATGGATGATTTTGTGGATTAATGGAGAGTTGGTTAAATTTCTGATTTATTGGGAATTTTCTGCCCTAATCTGACCAGTGTTGTTCGGCCATGATGGAGGCCGAATTGGACTTAGCTCAAAACATGAAAGTTGTAGAGAATTGAGTGTAGGTTATGCCTGTAAAATTTCAGCTCAATCGGAGCACTGTATCCTGTGAAATGACTATTTTACCCCTGCTGCCCTGTTTCTGTCCGAGAATGGTAATCAGCCTCTGTAATTGGCTCTTTTGGCTGGGAAGATGAATGAATTAGCTTTTGATGCCTTCTTAAGAGTTGTAGCCTTGTATCTTAGATTTCATATGGCTTTGGAATCAACTGAATCGGAGTTTTGTGTGCTGAGTTATGTTGGAATATTTGGGCCTGGTTTTGGATGGCTGTAAAGCTTCAATTGGTTGCATTTTAAGGGTATTTGATAGCTTATGGTTTGTATATGAAATTGTGATTGAATGGTATGATTTGGTGGTTGGGTTGTAGCATGGAAAGTAAGGAAAACAAAGGGAAATGCTGTCCGTTTATTTTCTTGAACTTGAGTGAATGGAAATGAGATTGGAATGTAGTTTTGTGATGCATTAGACTTACTTGGCTTACTTGGCTTAGAGTAACTTAGTTCCACTTGAGTAGTGTTATGTGAGCTAGTTTACTTGCATTTGTACATTTCCATTTGTACCATAATGTTTGGTTCCAATTGTCGAGAGTTGAACTTCAAATACGTGTTCATTTTCGTTCCGAAACAAAAGGAGTGGCCTAGGGTTTCTCGGCCACAAAACCTAATTTTAACGCGCAAGGTTTTAAAGTGTGAATTCAAGGTATTTGACTACCTTTCTCATATGATTTTTAACCAAGATACTTGTTATACATTAATTCTTTGCAAATGTGTTAGTTTTGAGCCAAAAACACGTGTTACGAAAAATGAGGAAAAACTACTGTTCACTATCCGGCCGTGTATCCGACCAAGTTCTGGCCGGATTCTGAAGTGGCAACTGTTTCCAAATTTTTCCGATTTAATTTTCTAAAACCTTTTGAGCTTAGTTTTCATGTTTGGTTTGGAAAACCTTTAGTTACTCAATTCCTTTGATCAAAATGTACTCTTTCCACTTCTAAAATCATACTTTTACTTTGTATTAGTTTTATTCGGATTTCTTTGACTCACCCACATATTTTGATGATAGAACCATAATGTATTCTCTTGATTACTCTTAGGGTTTCTTGGAGACTAGGGTTGAGATCCGGAGGGATACTTTGGACGTAATTTTGCTTAATTAGGTGAGTGTTCTATATACGATTTGTTTTTAATGACTATGTGAATTGTTGTGACTATTTGGATTGTTGCCTTGTTATGTGATTGAGGTACGCTATATTTCCATTGACTACGTGGCTTTTTATAGTTATTTGAACTCTTAAATGTTTCAATGAATACTCAAAACGACTTTTCTAGGCGAGTGTGTACTTTATCGCACTCGACCTAAATGAACGTGAAATTTTCAATGATTGAATGATTGAATGTTACTTGTGCATGAATGTAAGCCTTCGGCTGAACTGGGCCCTTGCCCTTGGTTATTGGTCGACTCGAGCCAGAAGCGGACTCGGTCGGGCGATTAGTGACCCTGGGTGAATGAATGTTTGGTATACTCGAGTATGACCATGAAGTTTGGGAAGGACTGGCCAGTGCGCTGGCCAGAAGGGGAAGAACGAAATGAACGAATGAATGGCAAGAATGACGGAGGGATTTTCAATGACAAATGAAATTTTTCTAAATGATTGAAGGAATGGATGGTCGATGAACGAACGAATGAACGAATGACTCCGTATCCTTTTAATGAATGTGTTACTCTCGCTTTATATTGTAAATGTTATCTGGATTACTTGTTGTTACGTGCTTATGTCCTTGTTCAATTGCTTAGTTGAGTATATAGAACCTCGCTTGGCTTTTAGCTCATTCCACGTCTTTTGTTTTCCTTAACAGGGGTTGCGAGTAAGGGCGAGAGACCTGTATAGTATAGTTTAGCCTTTTGTATTGTTTTGGCTTTTGATCTCGTTCTAGTGCTTGATTAGGGTTGGAATGTACTAAGAATTTAAAGCTTATGTATACATTTGGGACTGTATATTTGGTTGAGCTTGAGGTAAATGTAAGTATATGTTTCAAGTCTGGGTTTCGTTTCCGCTTATTCTCGAGGCTTTATTTTACTTTCTTTGATGTGAGTGAACGAGTCCTGGCGAGAGTTGGGCAGGCGGTCCGCCGAACACTTTGGTTCGCCTTAGGGTAAGGTGGGGCTGTCACAAGTAAAGCGTTAAATTGTGTCCCGGATTTGATAGGGACATACTTATTCAAATGTTTCAATTCTCGCTGACACGACTGGACTTGAAGACACTTGAAAATGGCATGCATGTGTCGAATCGGGTCAGTAGTTTATTACGTTTACTCAAAACGTTTGTTTATCAATTTATTGATTGGATTAGTGATACGTAAACGTAACTGTAACACTCAATTACATGTTTTGGACACCTTTGGATATTGATTAGGTGATTGACATGTTTGCCCGTCTCATGAATTGGGGTGGAAGAATTGCCAAAAGTAGGAAGCTTGAACGCTACATTGTTGAACCTCTCGCAGTTGTGAGTTTGAAAATTGGATTTCATCCTATTATGTGTTAAATTTTCTGAGCATCATATCTAAATTGGTATTACAAGCCTTGGGACTATTACTGATTTCTTCCACACTGCTCCCACTCGCCCACGTTATTGTTTACAGGAAGGAATTTTAAAAATGGGAAAATTCGACAAGTTGTCTGATGCCAGCTTATCTGCTAAGCTGAAAAAGCTATTCAAAGTTCGCAATAACAATACGGGGGTTGATCCCGCGAATTCTAATTGGGTATGCAACTAACACCTTTAACCGAAGGTTTTTTTTTATTAGCTGTTGAATATTCAAAAATGTAGAATCAGGTTACATACCTTTTATGTGTTACCTTTTTTTATACCTCATTCGTTTCAGATACTTGTGCCAGTATGCACAGAGGGGTATTGGTTTGTCTATTGCTTTGATGTCTCTCAGAGAGAAGTGCATCTGTTAGACCCTAACAGCGATCAAGCAAAGAGTCAGGACATAAGTGTACTGAATCGACTGGTATGTTTGACTGTCACCTAAATGCATTATAAGAAAAGAGGATTGGACATTAGTGCTTTTAATCTGTTTAATTCAATCTTTGGTGCTATAGAAACGTGCTCTGGGGCTGGTCGTGGCGACAAAGTTTGGCAAGGAAATTGACTTCTCCAGTTTCTCGTACGCACTTGCCGATGTCCCTCATCACTCACCAAATAAAGTGTAAATAGTCTGACTTCTCCCATCATTATTGTTAGAACTGCAAATATTTTATTACAATACATGACTTTCCGACTGACTAACGAGAAGATAACATGAACAGATGTGACAGTGGTGTCTTCATTATGACATTTCTAGAGCATTAGAGTGGAAGGTTGGCTGTTCGGCTAACAGAAGTATTACAATTGCCCTCCCTTTTTTCCCTAGTTTACATCTGGAATTGTGGTTTATAGTTGTTACCGTTGCTTTGAAAATACTTATTACGTTTAAATTGGATAGGAAAATGTTTGGCAAGTATCGAGTGCTGTACACAACTCGATTGTGTACCTCAGTAGAGAACTCTAAGTTTCGGACAGCTTTGCAAACCTACAAGTACCCAAAAACGGGCACAATTGAATATTGATAATGCCTTGAACTTCAATTAGTCAGATGTGACTGTAGTTTGACAAATTGGATCTTCTCCCATTTGTACATTGTTATGAGTTGAATGTAATTTTTGGATTTGGTGTAGACGACGTTTTGGGGTATATTGCGAAGGACATATTAATGTTATTGTAGATTAATGCAACTTTTAAATTGACAGTCATCATATGTACATAAGGGTACCTATTGAATGAGGCTGGTGGAGTCACACTGCAAGTTTTTTGTGAACTTATATGATTGTTCTTACTTTCTGAATCACTTGTGTTTGTGAAGTGTTCTGTGTTAATGACTCCAAAAACTTTGAAGATATTAATTGTCTTATGCATACCCGAATTGTTACCTTAATTGTATATTGTTATATGTCATACGTTATTACTTACAGTTTTGTTCGTTCTTAGATACAACATTAATAAAATGAAAGGTCGAGTTAGAAATATCTACATTTGAATAAGGACCAGAAGAAGGTACGAATCAACTCATGGTTTCAGCAAATAGGGTCATCAAAATTGGTCATTCAAGATAGCAAATAGGGTAAGCAATTTGTTTCAGCACAGAAACAATTGCTTACCCTATTTGCATATTACTCATGGCTGTTAAACATCTGCATGTGGTAGTTTGAATGTAACAAATAGCTAACTTATTGTAACTCATTGTATACTGTTAGTTCTTCATGGTTTATTGCATTATAAAAGTTAGTTCTAACATTACAAATTAGAGAGGACATTAATTCAAATTTCAATTCCTAACAATTTTATATAACCCAATACAAACTATTGATGACTACTAACAACAGATGTGAGTACAATTGTAACCCACTTGTCTAAACTTTCAAAATATTGAAACATCAATGGTGCCTTGTACCACCTCCTGAATAACTTGTGCTGCTCTTACATCTGGAACCACTTGTGTTGTTGAATTGTTCTGTGTTAATGATTCCAAAAGCCTGCAACTATTAATTACGTAATTGATGCACGGAATGGTTACCTTAATACACGAACTTATACAAATAATATTCGATTTTAACTCATACTATTATCAACTCAGGTGTGAATATACTTGTGTGGCAAGAATCAAACGCAACCAACAGGTTTTTTTTTTGTTTATTTTTGTACTTGTCGGCTATTATCGCTAATAGGGAAGCCTTCAAGTCTTGATATTTTTCGCTATGATTCACAAACTGTGCGTATATTGTTTACAATGTAAATGTTATTACTTACGATTTTGTTCGTTCTTAGTTACGCTCATCATAAAAAATATATGGTATGAACGCAACCCTCACAAATATTACTAGAGTATTGAACCACAAAAAAGTACGCATGGCTCACAGAGATAGTAAATATGGGTCATAAAGTGACCGAGCGAATGCTAGTATTACTCGGAATACCTATTGAAGTGCCCCTAAGACATCATGTCAATGGTGCGAACCGTTCGTTCTGAAAATGTAACCCATAAGTAGTGAATTATGAAAATTTTTTGGTGACTAAATGACACGTGATAATTCACCAAGGCATCGTAACAAAATAATAACAATTTGTTAAGGCCGATTGCTATATGATACATATAACCATTCTAAGTGTCATCCATGTCAATAAAGATGTTATTTACGATTGGAGCTGAATGTTGGACAATACTATATATATCACGACAGCCATTTGTTATGGTATTCTATGAAAAATACCATAATCATAAAGAAGAACGTTCAATCGTATTGCAAAATTGTTACTCTAATTTTCGGTCAACTTTATAATTTCTTAACAACTTTATACAACCCATTACAGAACAATTGATAACTACTAATACTGAAAATTAGTACAATTGTAACAATATTGTCTAAGTTTGAACAGAGTGAAACATTGAAGGTGCCTGTACAGGCACATGAATAACTTGTAACAGCTTATTAAGTGCTTGTAACGTACATATGCAGCATTCCCAACATTGCCGACATGGAGGTCCAATAATAAATGTTCGTCAAAAAACACCGCAAATCTCGTTCAGGACAACTAATGTATGAAAATAAAAAAAAATATCTAGTCAGTTATAGTCAACATACACTAATTCATTTCAACATTGTAAATCAAGAGAAACTGACAATATGGAAGCGATCCAAACTGAACAATATCTTCAACAGAGAAGTACTAACATCAATAAATGAGGTCAACTTGGTGAATGAATAATCGGAACTCAATAGTTTGGTCAACCACTCAATGTGTCGTTAAAAAATTAGACGTACACATCAGTCATCAACCTGCCTCTGCGGGGGGGTGACGTCAATAGTTAGTTGCAAACTCTGGGTGTTATTTATTTCCTGAAATACGTAACGATGCCAAATCAGCTAATACAGCTAATGAAACATACGATTAATAATATACGATACCCAAGTATCCAATTAAGAATACTACATAAATATGTGATGTAACGAAAAAAGTTTGTCACCCTCGGTGATGGTGAAAATACATGATATGCATCAATGTCACAGTGTGTTGAAATTGTCGCACGCTCCTCCTATATTATATAATATAACTATTCAACTGTTAGCAAATCATTACCAGTGCCCATATTGCTCGCTTCAAAAGCTAAATTGGACAAGACAAGATAAAAAAATGATATATCAGACCATTAAGGTATCTCTGACGGAGTTATGTTTGGAAAAAATAGAAAATTTGGGGTGCATCCATTTCCGTAGGGACTATTGCAGGAGGCCCCTAATTAGGCAAACGGTGGACCTTCGGATAATACAAAATAATTTGTTATAAAAACGATCATACGTTAACTACATAATAAACATGCTTTGAAGCGTTCAGGTGCCCACCATTACAATAAGCAGAATATTAGTTGTACGATTCGAAAAACAAAGTCTTTATTTTTCCTAGTAAATGTATGCATACCATTTCACTTTCCTCGATTTCGGGAGCAACAGCGTTTGGAGGGCCATTCACTGACTGACTCCTTGAATGCGTCTACGAGTTTAGAATGGTCAAATAATTGTATAAGACAAGCAAAATAGGTATATCAGGAGGGATGACGAGCGTAACAAAATTATCACATAATGTAACATCAATGTAACTAATTATGCTATTACAAACATCTAAATAAAAGCTAAAGCCATGACCATTTTATACAAACCGAAACAGAGTCAGTAGATGAACGGCATCCCAAAAACATGTGTTCATCAAATTCAAGCGACGTCGGCTCCGATTCTGAGACCTGTATTATTGACACGACAATAATGTTGCTTCATAGTGGATGGTACCTAAACTTGAGTTAACAGTAATATAATAAAGTTGTTTTAGCATAAATGTTTACCATAAAAAAAAAATAGGATCCATACCATAGTTTGTGTAGTTCTTGACAATCTAGATTTTCTTTTCACTCTGTCTAATTTATCGATCCAACTTCGCATCACTCTATTTCTCTTCCCACCGGCTCGTTTTTTAATGCCTCTTGCGACTACTGCCTCTCCCATTTCATTTACAATTTCAATTTTATCACGTTCCTCCACATTCAGATTTTTTTGATTCTGCGAAGGTTGCTCTTCGTTTTCTAAGAGGAGGAGCTCAACTTTCTTTGCCAAATCGGATATGACGGTGATTACTATTTTGCTGGTGTCCTCCGACATTGCTGCTCGAGTTGCGACCTTAATCATGGCTGGAGCGAGCTCCCGATAACGAGTTGAAATGATTGCTTTTGGATCAGCCACAATTTCCCGTCCTCGCCGATCAAAACAGTCTCCAGCCCAAGCTCTTTTTGTCCATCGCTTCTTAACGTATTCAGGAGGAATTGTCTTTATGCCCACGGTATCAAACACCTTCAACGCGTGCCCACACAAAATTCCTTCATTCTCGTATTTTTTGCAACTACAGCGTACACTTAGATCATTCCGATTGAATACCACTATTCTTTCAGTCCTCCATCATATCTCATGACAGCAAACTCCACAAACATCCCTGCATCTTGTTGTCTCAATATAACCATAGCTGTTGACTGGCCATATTCATTTTGGAATGCAACAAATACGGTTGGTGAATACGTCTCTGCAGCATGCACAAGCATAGGTGTTTGCCTCAACCCAACCATGGGGAGCTTTTGCCTCATTTCATATTCTGCGATGAGTTCATTATATCTCTTATCATCAACCACCCGATTGAAATGTCTAAAGAACTGCACAAGGTCGTGATCCAGTTTCAAATGATTTTTAATTGCTGCATTTAGGCTTTCGCTAAGTTGGGTGCTTCGCATTCCCGCGGTTCATCTTTCTTTCATATACATCTTGCCCACTTATCACGAATTCGATACAGCCCGGAAAGCCATTCAATATTTTCAAGATTGTGTTTCTTCACCAGCGCCTCCCACACCCTGTTGAATTGTTCCACTTCTTCAATCTCATACATGCAGGCACCAAACATATATGGAAGGTCACTACTTTCCTTGTAGTGATTGCCAAGATGTTTCATAAAATTACGTCTTATGTGAAACGTACATAGACCATGAAACGTTTGGGGCATGACAAGTGAAAGAGCGGCTGCCGTGGCGTGATCTTGGTCGGTTAGTATGGTACTTGGACGCTTTCCGCACATTGCTTCTAGAAATGTACCAAACACCCATTTGAAAGAATCTATCGTCTCATCGTACATAAGGGCAGCACCGAATATCACAATTTGCCTATGTTGGTTAAAACCCACAAATATTCCAAGTGGCCGGTATTCTTTATTTGTTTTGTAGGTTGTGTCAAATGTGACTACGTCTCCAAAAAAGTTGTAGTCAATTAACATTCCTGCGTCAGCCCAAAAGATATTCGTTATCTGCTCTTCACAGTCCAGCTGTACGGCATGAAAAAGGTGGATTCTCGAGTGTTTGCTCCTGAAAATAATTCAGCATGCTACCTGCTTCTCCATATTTCAAGCTCATTTCCCGTCTCGTTCGAAGATATCGTTTAAGATCATCCCGAGTATATCCCACATTACCCATCCACCTGCCTCCTGTCCCATAAGCTCATGGCTCTGTTTCACTGAAAGCCCAGCATCCTCGCTTATTTCAGCTTGGAATCCTTGAACCACACTCACTTTTCTTTGTGATGGCATCATGTGCTACATTCAGCAATGTGCAACTCATGGTTATGCTCTAAGACAAGGTCATGCACACGGTACTTCATTGTCCCTCTAAGCAACACGATAACCATTTTAGCTCCACCCTGTTTTCGTCGGCGCTCGTGTCCTCTTTGGCATCACATCACCTTCGTACTTGCGCTTCACACCTTCCTTGCAGCAACTATATCTCCTAGACGTGGTCACGTCTTTGTCTTTATTCAGATAGTCTTTACGTACACTAAAACCCGTTTTAAAGGCATACTTGTTGTAAAACTTGTACGCATCCTCTTCACTGTTGAATTCCATTCCTAACTCAGGGGTCCCATCTTCTGCCAATTTGCTGCAATCCATTACTTCTGCTCCTGCCAATTATGCATCAAACACCCTAATTTGCATCACTTCATGAATAGTATGTACATAAACGACAACATAAATGTATATTACCATTCATAATGTCTTATGAATCACACATTACTCGTATACCAAATCCTATTATTACGCTTATTAATATGATTAATGATTCACATCACATTACTTTTACTCTAATACAACGTCATTATCTATGTACAAATACAACTCCATGTACACTAACTTATACGGACTGTAATGTATTGGTCACACGATGTAAGTCTATTTTAACTGTATGTACATCCACGCTGGTGATTATATTTTCATTCTAGGTTCTTTAGCTCACTGGACCTTGTGTCATTCGTTAATGACAACCGCATAAGCCAACTCCGCATTCTACTATTTGTGACAGCCCCACCTTCCCCTAAGGCGAACCAAAGGGTTTGGCGGACCGCCTGCCCAGCTCTCGCCAGGACTACGAAGTCGAATCACACAAACCTAACTTATGCGCGATCGAACCCAAAGAAACCCAACAATTGGAGCTTACCAAATCAAGAACACATAGGCATACATTCCTCAACAATTATACGGGGAAAACAAGAATAATTACTTATATACATACGTTGGAACTTTACAAGTCAAGGGAAATACTGGTTCGAAGTAAAATTAGGGTTTTGATTACAAAAGAGTGTAACAAAAGAACATTTACACTAGCTCAACCCTTTCTTCCAAATCACGGTTCAAAAGTGTTGTTCCCTGTAAGGAAAACAAAGATAACGGGAAGGGGTGAGCTTACGCTCAATGAGGTACCAAAAGTACAAGTAGTCACGAATCATGGCATTTCACATATCAATCATGCAGTTGTACACACCAGATAGGGAAATGAATAAATACTTCAAATGAAAGGATACAGGTGGCTCTCAGGAGCCAAAGTTCTCATTGCTTCATCGGAGCTTGATCAGATAGTAGTTGACACTCCGTCAACTTTCAAATAAAGTAACCCGTCCAGTAGAGCACCACTTTAACGCCGATTCCGTCCACCAAACATACCCCTCACCGGGCCCGAACACCTCAACCGAACAGAGGGTGGTAATACTCGAGTATACCAGAAATCCAGAGTCTCAATTACCCAAAGATTTCTCAGAAACAGACTACTGTGGTTCGTCATCTAATCGACCAGGCCTTTACCGGCTCGACTCGAATAACTAGCCACAGGATTTGAGCTCAGAGGTAACAGAAAGGTCGTTGGATTTAATTCTCCAAACGACATCAACAAATACAGAAAACAGGTACAGTTAACAGGTACAGAGAACAGATACAGATTTATACAGTATACAGGAACCAGAATAACCAGATGAGAGAAACGAGTGTGATAAAGTACACCCTCGTTTCATACGAAGCATACAAAAGTCACAGATAATCAAGTTGCAAGTTGCAAGTACAGATGAATCAGATAAGCACCAATTTAAGGGGATGGTACACTCACCAATTTAAGTGCAGCTACTTCAAAAGTTTTCCCCAAATGACTTTAATCGCCCAGAAACCCTAAAATAACCGAGGTAAATAATTGAGGTTTTCACATCCCAAATTCTAGTAAACAAAATGCACAAGTGAGGCTCGACTACAAGTCGTATGCCTATCCAAATGAACTATGAATGCAAGGTTGCAAAAGCGTGATTTCGGAACGAAAAGGTAATAGGGGGACCTAGGGGCTTGAATGACCTAAAAGCCGTTCATCTACTAAGAATCAACTCAAACTTGAAGGAACCAAACGGTCTAGAAAATTGGGCAGCATGCCCTTTGTGTTTACCAAATTTCCAGCCATTTATGGCTTCATTATTTTCCTCAATCAGCCCCAGAAACACACACAAATAAGGTTACCACAATAGCCCTTCCATAGGCTCCAAAATCATCCCAGTATAACACAAGTGCAAAAGTATCATTGAAAATCAGTTTTGAAGACAAAACTAAACGGCAGATTTGGCATTTCGTAGCATTTTAGTCACAACCGGAGCTATGGTTATCGAATCGGGGTGAACCTTATACCATTTCAAAGCTAAGACAGAGGGGAACAACTTTTATGAAGGCCACTTAACCTAATTTATAGCTTATCTAAGTCGAATTTGCCAATCACAGATCCAAAAGTTTAAGATCAGTCTAGTTGTCAGCACTGACTTTAACCGGCAATAACTCAGGCTACACAACTCCGTTTGGGGTGTTTTCAGAGGATTTAGAAAGCTAAAACATAGGGCTACAAGTCTTGTGTTTTGGCCAAAAGCTAATTGGATACGAATCAGGGTGAAAAATGCAGTCCAAACTGGTGAATTCACAAAACTGTTTACGAATTGCAGCTTGTAACTGTCAGGGTATTTCGGTCATTTCGCAAGTTTCGGTGCTCCGATTGAGCTGAAATTTTACCAGTAGCTAGCTAACTCAAATACCTACAACTTTCATGTTTTGAGCAAGGGCTAATTCGGTCTCCCTCAAGGTCGAACATACAGTGCAAAAACAGGGCAGATTACTACCATAGAAACCCTAAGCTGGAATTTTTCCACATAAAGCTGAAATTTCCGCAATTAACCACAAGTAACGCATAATAGCTTCAATTCCATACCATATTAAGCCATCAATCCAAGCCAACAATAATTATCATATGAAAACAGAAAAATTCCCAAGAAAATAAGAAATTCACCTAACTTTACTTTAAACCACAAATTCATCCATAAACTAAGCTCCTTAACCGATATAAGCCACTACTTTGCAATTATTATGGACAAAATTGAAGTTCTAAGCAATATACCTCAATCACCAAGAAAGGTAGCAACTTAGGGCTTCTCTTTGCAAAATCACTCCACAAGCACCTTTGATCTTCCTTAATAAGCAATTCCTACGGAGGAAATCGGATTTTTATCGGTTGATTTGCAAGATTTGGACAAGAAATTGAAAGAAAAGTTGAAGGCTTCTTTCCTTTTTTTCCCTCAAAAATTTCGGCCAAGATGCTTGAAGAATGAAGATGATTTTGGTCAAATTTTACTTTTAGTAAAGTTGTAAGAAAGTTAGGCAAAACTTGGCCCAATAGAAATGCGACACGTGTCACCTTTTTTTGATCTTTTCCTTATCCTTTAGCTTACTAATGACTAAGCATCTAACCAACCTCTAATTATCTCTTAGCACTCAGTAATTTAATGCCTTACTGCACAACTTAACCTAATTGGCCGAATTTCTCTCACTTAACGCCCTAGCGGGTCCCACATCCGCTATTCGCTCCAAATCTCTCGTGAACTCACTTATATTAGAAAAATGGTTTAAAAACTATATTTACTTATAAAATATATGTAAAATGAATATAATAAAGAAAATAAAAAAAAGTGTGCACGAAAATCGATAAAACCCTAAAACCCTAAAATCGGATTTTTGTCTTCCTCGAGTTCTCACACTCTCTCCCCCTTAAAGAATTTCGTCCTCGAAATTCTCTCTTTTGCTCATAAAATGATTCCACAGTGAATTCTTCTATCTCACAAGAGCGTCTCCTCATTCATGCCCTAATCAAATCAGGATAGTTCTCGAAAGGCACTCAGGCACTAAGGATCACTCTAATCAAAATTCAAAAATATCCGAGATCTCCCATCCCGTCACACTAACAAGTTAATCCAAGCATTTCCTTTGCCTCAAGCTTTGTGGAAAGGGAATAAATATTTTGGGGTAAGCTAAAAGCTCAACAAATGTCCAATAAAAATCAATAATCAAAGAAGTTCACACTAATGCATTTATCAGTAATCAAATGTAAGTTTATTGCTCTTGTGAGTCAGGGAAATCGTAGTACTTAAACTTCCAACTCTCCAATAAAATCCAGTAACAGTCAAGCAGTACAAGAGAGCCATCAGTGCTCCCATATTCAAATCAAGTGCCAGTAAAATGGAGACGTTGGTTTTAAGCACAAGACTTTCAAGCACTCATCTGAACCAAATCATTGCATGGCACACACGCAAGAAAACAGTGCAGGAAATAGTTTGAAAATAATTTTGGAAACAGTTTTGGAATCACTTACCAACCACAGCTCATGATCCTCATTCATCATAGATAGCTTCCTAGCTCTAATTCAATAACCCCTTCTGATACCAACAACCCCTTCTGATACCACTAAACTACCAAAAAATGTAGTTTAAAGTAGTCCATAATAAAAACAAGTGAACACATAACAATTTACACATTCATAGGGGAAACAAAATAGATTTTCAAAGCTAACACGTTAAACATCCACAACAACTATTAAAGTCCAAATCTAACCACAATCTAGTAAAACCCTAGCTAAACTTTTATTGGACAAGTCTAAGATAGCATTCCTCATTCCAATTTCCTCAATCGGGTCAATATCAAGTCCAATACAGGAATTCTCCGTGCTCTGAACTTTGTCATCAGGACTTATCTCAAAATCACTTATGAATTCTAGTCACCTCATAATACACAAGACTATACCCCTTCCGAATTCGCAAGTATTCCCTCAGGAAAAGTATTTGGTACTCAAGTACAAGAATCCCAAACTAAGAGAATTTACAACTCAGGCCGTACGCTCCCAAGTGTAAATCAACAAGGTTTAAGATTCCTACCTGACGTACACATCTATCCACCTCAAGTAGCATGGCAAAGATTTTACACTTACAACTATCATAAGTCATAACCTTTCCTCGAAAAAAAACACTTAGTCCTTTACTCTTATTCTCATGATCGGGACCATATCACCACATGGCCCAAGCTCACTCCGCGCAGAGACCACGCGACGTGGCTCTGATACCAACTGTGACAGCCCCACCTTCCCCTAAGGCGAACCAAAGGGTTTGGCGGACCGCCTGCCCAGCTCTCGCCAGGACTACGAAGTCGAATCACACAAACCCTAACTTACGCGCGATCGAACCCAAAGAAACCCAACAATCGGAGCTTACCAAATCAAGAACACATAGGCATACATTCCTCAACAATTATACGGGAAAACAAGAATAATTACTTATATACATACGTTGGAACTTTACAAGTCAAGGGAAATACTGGTTCGAAGTAAAATTAGGGTTTTGATTACAAAAGAGTGTAACAAAAGAACATTTACACTAGCTCAACCCTTTCTTCCAAATCACGGTTCAAAAGTGTTGTTCCCTGTAAGGAAAACAAAGATAACGGGAAGGGGGTGAGCTTACGCTCAATGAGGTACCAAAAGTACAAGTAGTCACGAATCATGGCATTTCACATATCAATCATGCAGTTGTACACACCAGATAGGGAAATGAATAAATACTTCAAATGAAAGGATACAGGTGGCTCTCAGGAGCCAAAGTTCCATTGCTTCATCGGAGCTTGATCAATAGTAGTTGACACTCCGTCAACTTTCAAATAAAGTAACCCGTCCAGTAGAGCACCACTTTAACGCCGATTCCGTCCACCAAACATACCCCTCACCGGGCCCGAACACCTCAACCGAACAGAGGGTGGTAATACTCGAGTATACCAGAAATCCAGAGTCTCAATTACCCAAAGATTTCTCAGAAACAGACTACTGTGGTTCGTCATCTAATCGACCAGGCCTTTACCGGCTCGACTCGAATAACTAGCCACAGGATTTGAGCTCAGAGGTAACAGAAAGGTCGTTGGATTTAATTCTCCAAACGACATCAACAAATACAGAAAACAGGTACAGTTAACAGGTACAGAGAACGGATACAGATTTATACAGTATACAGGAACCAGAATAACCAGATGAGAGAAACGAGTGTGATAAAGTACACCCTCGTTTCATACGAAGCATACAAAAGTCACAGATAATCAAGTTGCAAGTTGCAAGTACAGATGAATCAGATAAGCACCAATTTAAGGGGATGGTACACTCACCAATTTAAGTGCAGCTACTTCAAAAGTTTTCCCCAAATGACTTTAATCGCCCAGAAACCCTAAAATAACCGAGGTAAATAATTGAGGTTTTCACATCCCAAATTCTAGTAAAACAAAATGCACAAGTGAGGCTCGACTACAAGTCGTATGCCTATCCAAATGAACTATGAGTGCAAGGTTGCAAAAGCGTGATTTCGGAACGAAAAGGTAATAGGGGGACCTAGGGGCTTGAATGACCTAAAAGCCGTTCATCTACTAAGAATCAACTCAAATTTGAAGGAACCAAACGGTCTAGAAAATTGGGCAGCATGCCCTTTGTGTTTACCAAATTTCCAGCCATTTATGGCTTCATTATTTTCCTCAATCAGCCCCAGAAACACACACAAATAAGGTTACCACAATAGCCCTTCCATAGGCTCCAAAATCATCCCAGTATAACACAAGTGCAAAAGTATCATTGAAAATCAGTTTTGAAGACAAAACTAAACGGCAGATTTGGCATTTCGTAGCATTTTAGTCACAACCGGAGCTATGGTTATCGAATCGGGGTGAACCTTATACCATTTCAAAGCTAGGATAGAGGGGAACAACTTTTATGAAAGCCACTTAACCTAATTTATAGTTTATCTAAGTTGAATTTGCCAATCACAGATCCAAAAGTTTAAGATCAGTCTAGTTGTCAGCACTGACTTTAACCGGCAATAACTCAGGCTACACAACTCCGTTTGGGGTGTTTTCAGAGGATTTAGAAAGCTAAAACATAGGGCTACAAGTCTTGTGTTTTGGCCAAAAGCTAATTGGATACGAATCAGGGTGAATAATGCAGTCCAAACTGGTGCATTCACAAAACTGTTTACGAATTGCAGCTTGTAACTGTCAGGGTAGTTCGGTCATTTCGCAAGTTTCGGTGCTCCGATTGAGCTGAAATTTTACCAGTAGCTAGCTAACTCAAATACCTACAACTTTCTTGTTTTGAGAAAGGGCTAATTCGGTCTCCCTCAAGGTCGAACATACAGTGTAAAAACTGGGCAGATTACTACCATAGAAACCCTAAGCTGGAATTTTTTCCACATAAAGCTGAAATTTCCGCAATTAACCACAAGTAACGCATAATAGCTTCAATTCCATACCATATTAAGCCATCAACCCAAGCCAACAATAATTATCATATGAAAACAGAAAAATTCCCAAGAAAATAAGAAATTCACCTAACTTTACTTTAAACCACAAATTCATCCATAAAGTAAGCTCCTTAACCGATATAAGCCACTACTTTGCAATTATTATGGACAAAATTGAAGTTCTAAGCAATATACCTCAATCACCAAGAAAGGTAGCAACTTAGGGCTTCTCTTTGCAAATCACTCCACAAGCACCTTTGATCTTCCTTAATAAGCAATTCCTACGGAGGAATCGGATTTTTATCGGTTGATTTGCAAGATTTGGACAAGAAATTGAAAGAAAAGTTGAAGGCTTCTTTCCTTTTTTCCCTCAAAAATTTCGGCCAAGATGCTTGAAGAATGAAGATGATTTTGGTCAAATTTTACTTTTAGTAAAGTTGTAAGAAAGTTAGGCAAAACTTGGCCCAATAGAAATGCGACCACGTGTCACATTTTTTTGATCTTTTCCTTATCCTTTAGCTTACTAATGACTAAGCATCTAACCAACCTCTAATTATCTCTTAGCACTCAGTAATTTAATGCCTTACTGGACAACTTAACCTAATTGGCCGAATTTCTCTCACTTAACGCCCTAGCGGGTCCCACATCCGCTATTCGCTCCAAATCTCTCGTGAACTCACTTATATTAGAAAAATGGTTTAAAAACTATATTTACTTATAAATATATGTAAATGAATATAATAAAGAAAATAAAAAAATGTGTGCACAAAAATCGATAAAACCCTGAAACCCTAAAATCGGATTTTTGTCTTCCTCGAGTTCTCACACTATTTGTACATTTTGAGGTCCAAACAAGCACTTCTACTCATTGTAATATATTTCTTATATCATGTAATTTACTTACAACACAAGGTTCACCCATTTATTATTCACATATATGTCTTTTCCTCTGCTTCACCTCATTCAACTCTACGCCTCCATTTTATACACACTGCATGGTTAGGAGAGAGGCAAACTAATATTGCCCCATGAGCATGGACCAACTACTAGATGCACAATGATTCATATCAATTGTAATACGGTGGCTATAACATGTAACTAATTTACAACAGAATGTACATTCATTCACTTGTTAAATGTGACTTTGTTTCGCTCATCTTTCCCTAATTCTTTTGGATACGGTTTACTTGAATACATACCCCTAGGTCTTCCAATAACTACTATCCCATTATAGTCCATCACTGAAAAGCTGAATGCTCACACACACACAAATACTGTACACACATACAAATACAGTACAACTTCACTATTCTTCTATCATCTTCATATTATGTCTTCAGTGACTCTAATTTCATCCTTCATTTAACAGATGTGCATTTGCGTGACAAATTATTGGCCACAGTTACTGCCATGGTTCAGTCACGTTACCTTGGTCTGCTAATACGCTTTACGTTTCACCGAAGTCAGGAGAGCATAGCTGCTTCTGCTATTAAGTTGAAGGACAAAATCTGACTTCGTGAGATGCTGAATTTCCTCTGTTTGCTTCTACCTTACCGCCTGCCTTGCACGCATTCAAAATGGATACAACACTCTCATACCCAGTTGAAGGCCACAGCTGCTTCTGCTATTCAGTTTTACGGACAAACTCTGGCTTCGTCTCTGTTTGCTTCTACCTTGCTTCGTCTCTGGCTTCGTCTCTGTCAATTGCTACCTTCATCAGAGTAGACTACACCCACTTCACCTACAAACACCAGTAGGTTGAATCCCACCCGAACTTCAGCTTTCTACCTTCAGTGAGCTCACGAAGCCACAAAAAGACAACCTTCAGAAGCACGCCAAGACTCTTCCCTCGGTTTTGTTTTCTGTGGCTAATTCAAAATTTCAACTTCAATTTCAAAATCTACTTCTCTTCCGTTTGCTCCGTCTGCTCCCGTTTGTAAGTCAACATTTTTTATTTGGAACGGCGTCGTTTTTGTGCCCTGCTTGAGCCTTGCTGACTTGGCTCATTTGTCTCCTCACGTTTTTTATTGTGAGGAGACCGTTCGGGAGCGGTCAGCCTGACGACCGCTCCTGCCCCGTATCCCGCTTAAAGACTGGAGTTTTACGTCTTGATTTCTTGTGTTTTTTAACTTTGATTGGACTGGCGGGTCTGACAGGTCAAACCAGAAACTGAATAGGCATTCGATCCGAGTATCATTCAAAAACTACCATTTAAAAATCCGATCAAAACTCGGTTTGATCAGGAATCAATAAAACCAGACAAAACTTGGTATTCTTCATTTTTGTACTTTGTAACTCTTTTTTTTCTTTGGCTTTCTCCTTCAATAGTTGACTAGTGGCTAAGAAGTTACAAACTCATATTAGGAGAAATTTGCATTCTCTTAATTCTAAACCTGCTTCTCATGCAACTAATTTCTTAAAACACTTGAAAGCAAATGGGAGGACAAAAAAAAGAGCAAAGAAAGGAGGATAGCGAAAAAGAAAACAACAAAAAAATAGAGAGTTTTCATATGAGTTATTGTACTTGATAAAAGAAAAGAGTTACGGTGTAGAGAAAGAAGAAGAAACAAGACAAAAAAAAAAGAAAAGAAAAGGAGATGTAGCCGCATAAAAGGAAAGAAGAAGAAGGAATTAGGTTTGACATTTATCAGCTTTGGATGCCCAAAAACTTTTTGATAATTGTATTTCGACCTTTATGGTTCTAATAAAGTTTAAAATTAACCCGTTACATTTTTCAAATTGCAATGCTTATAAATTTTAAAATTATTAAACTTTTAAAATTATTATGTAAATTTATAAACCACCAATTTAAGGGAAATTTTTAAATATTCTTTTGATTATATACCATCAATATGTGTTTATGACACGTATATGACGTTATTTGATTTGACCTCTGGACTAACTAGTCAAACCCATTAATCCCTGTGTGATGCCCCCACTTCTCCCAAGGGCGAATCCAAGGGTATCGGCGGGATGCCTGCCCAACTCTCCTCAGGACTCGATACAGTTCCAATTCAAACTTAAGGACAAATGATCGAATAATGGAAGTCGAAGATATAAAGAAAAGTCACTTCCTTAGAATATTCAATCTTACATCACAAGATACCAAAATACATCAACATTTCCAAAATATACAACCTCCAAAAGTTGTCTAAACAAATACATTCAAAATCCTAATCAAAAGTCCATCAAGTTGGCTTCTCCAAGATTCATTCCATTTCGGCTCCTGTTAAGGAAAACAAAGCTAATGGGATGAACTATTACTCAATGAGGCCAAAAAAAACATGCAAGCACGTAGTTCAAGTAGCAATAGCACTTATGCGAAAAATAAAGCTATAACATTCAAACAATTCACAATTTAATATAAACACACTCAATAAGGATACAGGAGCTCTCAGGAGCTAGGTTTCACTTGCCTTGCCAATGCTTGATCAAATACTTCTCCGCGATGACACTCCGTCAACCGGGTCAGTATTAAGTCCGTAGAACTCCACTTACTTCACAGTTCCTGTTCACCGTTACAACCCCCAGTCCCGGGTCCGCTCTTCTATAAAAGGCACTACTACGCGAGTAGACCAAGCGAGATCTCTTAATAGATCAAGCTTATAATTATTTCATGGTTCACCGAGCTTCTCGACCTGAAGGTGGGAAGTAAGTGGAGTTCTAAAGTTAACAAAACGACCAAAGTTCGTAAAATGTTTCAAGGCTAATCTGCCCTCTTACTTTTCTTTCCTTTTCAAATGTTTTGCACAATGAAATCAGCCCCAATTCGATCTATTTTTGAAACCAAGGTTCTAGAAACATTTAATAAGCAATTGACATCAAAATTTTCTAGACAAAACATCCCAAAACAACTCTGACCATTCGGCCAGCAAGAAGGGAAAAACTTCCAGTTTTCCAGCTTTGTTGCACTTTCAAAATCAGACCACATCTCACTCAATACAAGTTCAAATTAAGAATGGTTTACTGAGTTGGAAACTAGGTTCAAAATTCTACATTTCATCAGGAGAAAATGTTTTCAAAATCAGTTCATAAATGAGAGAAAATAGAGCCACAAAATGCAGCTTCTCCATTCCTCTCGAACAGACCATCACAACAGGACAGTCAACTTTGTTATATCACTACAGTTCACTCAGTTCGAACTAGCAGATGAGTTTTATACCGTTGGAAAGCTATGAATGTCTAGTTTCAAATGCCACAAACGGCACTCGATTTTGACTTTTGTACAAAGAGATATGTTCAAGCAAAGTAGTACTGTTCGGCTGTCCTGAACACCATTTCCAGATTTCTTTCTTTTTCGAAAACTCTAGTTTGAGCAACCAATTGAAACGATTTTTGGTAGACACTTTGTACACACAATATACAACATATATCACTTAATTTCACAGCCAAACAACCAAAAAAATTGAAATACAAGTAAGATAACCACAGGACAGTTTCGGCCAGCTCTCATGCACAGCTTGTCATCGATTTTTCCTTCACTTTCTAACCGTATTCATCTCAAATAACACATAAACAACCACAATCAACTAATTACACCTCAAGTCAGCTACCTATAATCCACCTCAAGCCGCTAGCCTAGTGATTAAAGCAAGATAAAATGGGTTTTCTCAAGTCCTCTACCTATTTCTTGCTTAGGGTTGTAAACCCATGCAATCTAAGCTTGATTCTTGAAGAAAATGGAAAGATTTGAAGGAGATGGTGGATACCTCTTGAACCCTTGAAGAAACCAGAAATTTCTCACCACAAAACCTCCAAGAAACTCCACTAGATGATGTCTTTCTCCAAGCTAGAACTAACCTCCAAGTAGTATGTGAGTTGGGTGAAGATTTGTGAGGGAAATGGAAGCAAAAATGGTGCAAGATGAAGAGAGCTTTCTTCTCTTCTTTTCCTTTGCTGTTTGGCTGACCAAGAGAGGGGAGAGAGAGAAGGGTTTGTGTTGTGAATCTTCCCTTGGAAGATTGGAGGGAAAAAGGTGCAAAAAGGTGTCCAAGGTCAACTTTGAATAGTGCACGAATAGTGTCCCGTACTACCACTTTTCTCTCTTGTTTGTTTCACTTGTGCACTAATCCTCAAATGCAATTCCTTTAACATTGTAATTATTCACTCTTAGTAGTCTAGTATAAGTTTCTTAAATCTCCATTTAGTCGTTTCGACGCGAAATACGCGAACTTCCGATTCGCGCGCGTTAATGCAAAATTTAAAAAGAAATTCATATAACGATAATATAATTAACCAATACTAGGGTAAATAATTATAAAAATAATTATTTTAAGAATAAAAAACATGAAGTCCTCACACCCTGGACCCTGAGTTCAATCAAGTCGCTCCAGGTCCAACCTTCAAAGCATAGCTCGATTCTATAGTATAAGTACACTAGCCATGTATAAATTTCCGCCAAAACACAGTACTAATTGTGCATCTAAAAGTAGCAATTTTAAATTCGGATCAGACTATCGGATCAACTAGTTGAAATGAACACTGATCAACAATTTGATCTAAGTCAATAAATCAAATCAGGTGGCTGTTGACTAATTCAAAATAAGGAAATAACTGATTTCTTCAATTTTTTGGGTTTTTATTGTTTCTTTCTTTATTCTTTTTATTTTTTAAGTTTCTCTTGATTTCTCTTTACTTGAATTTGATGTTCAGTTATAGTATTCTTTTCTAATTTTTGGACAATTTGAACAATTATAAATGCTTTTATCTATTTTTTCAAATTTCAATTACAGTCTTAATTCTATTTTTGTGTCCATTTTTTAGTCCTAACCTAACTAGTTGAATCCATTTTGATCTCTGGCCCCTAAATTTGGCTAGGTCACCTTTCTAGTCCAAATTTTAAAGCATTGCCTAAAAATCAATGAGACAATTGTTGGGTGTCCAATAGCTGCTCAAAAGCTATATGGATGTTTTTAATCTTTCTATGGTATCATCAATACATATTGGCTCTGTCGGTAAAGATTGGTCACTTTCTTGTACAAGGTAATGTATTCCAAATCTCGCTACTGTCATGAGGGTGTATTGGATGGATGAACTAGTAACCGGACTTATATGGTTACAGGCATGTCCTAACCTGTAGTAGTAGTTAGAATCAAAACCAGCTATATTTTTATTCACAAAAAAAAAAGTCTTTCTATGGTATCGTTGACAGAAGAAATAAAAGAAACAAGACATACAAAAACGACCAATAACCAAAGATCAAAAGTCTGGAAGATTTAGTACGTGAGAAGAAAATATAGCTTACCAATTTGTGCTAAGGTAATTTGAATACGCAGAAAATTTTACGAAGAAGTGGGATCAAGTTGTATGTGATTGGCAGAACCACCATGTGAATGAACTCCTGCTGGTGCAAATGAATCACACTAAAAATATTCATCTTTTCTCTTTTATTTTTCGGAGGACTAGTTCCACATCACCCTTGATGATTTCGTCAGACGATTGCACGTCAAATTTCTAAAAATGCACATTTACTTGTCGAACTTATATTTTGTACACAATTGCACCTTATGAATTCGTCCCAAATTTCCAAACTCTAACACTTATAGGAAACCATATCAATATTCTATATATGTACCACATCATTATTCCTTATAAATAGTGAAAATTGACATCATTCCCTAAGAGTCCAAATAAACTGAGTGAATCCCTATATTTGGTTCTAGTACCTTACATTGAAATTGGGTGCAATTGCGTTGATTTGGGACACTTGGATTATTTAAGGGTGCAAAGTGTCCAAAAAAACTATTAAAGAGGAAAGAAGAATTGATTAAACATTAATGGTGAAAAATGGAATTAGTCTTTGTTTCATAATAACAAAAAACCATTCTTCATTCCAACCGGTATCCATCTAAGTTTTACATTACTAACCTATCAAAAACTCCGAAAATATCTACCTAATCTTCCTGCTTAGGATCAGAAACAACTAAAACATGACCAGATTAATAAAGATTATATATGTCTAATTATGGAACAAGGTAGAATTTAGTAAGAAGCATCGCATCAAGTATAAATGACAACAGGCTCAGGGAGCTAAAAAAAAAACTTACTTTGGCAAAGCTAGGAACTTGGCGATTCTATTCTGATTTGCGTCCTTGACTTCAGTGCATACTGCACTCAGTCTCCCTAATCGCACTTCAAAGTAATCATCGATAAATATGCTGTCGGTCCCTGTGTTTCTTTAACAATTTAAAAGCAAAATAAAAAAAAAAATGTCGAGAATCCCATCACATTATAATCCACAATTAAGAACTGCAAAAAAAAAAATGTGATCAATTAAGCAAATCTACCGATGAACAAGGGGTGGAACACACTCATGATGTAGGAAGTACAGGCCCTCAGCCAGCTCCAGTTGCAATCTTCAATCTCATTTTCCATTCTAACGATTTGAAACATCCATTGTCATCGGTCTGCAACGATTTCTTATGTAAGAAACTGGATAAGTTCCCGTATGGCATATACTTGTAAACAAGAAACTTGTACTCATTCTTCGTGCAATGTCCCAGAAGAGGAACAAATCGAGGATGACGAATTTTGGGTGTAAAAAACCCAGTTCCAGTGTCAAGAAAAATTCTTGCTCCATCAAGGATAAGTCAATTTTCTAGACTACTGCTTGGATTCCGCCTTCCAAAACGCCGTTAAAACAGATCCCCGGTGAGGCCATACATGATGAGGTTGGAACGGCTGAAGAAATCTGTGGCTTTGAGAATTTGATCATAATTGAATGTCATGTTTATTAACAGAGACGATGATGCGGATAACGATGATGAAAGATGTTAAAGAGAAATCGCTTGGTGTTCTTTGAGCAATGAGCCGGAGCTCCTGCCGGTCTAGCGTAGCTCCGACCAGCCTTTCCCAGTTGTCGTGAATTCTGGTCATATTTGTAGTCTAAGTCACGGTTGAAACATCTCGCACTGAAATAGCAATAATGAACTTGGGGCGCTAAAAGTTGGGAAAGTTTGTACAATGTATGGTATGAAATCATCCAAATTATTATTATTATTTATTCAACTTAGATTTATATGTGAAGTCAGAAACTTAATACTTCCTCCATCCAATATTTTTCCATTACTTTTCGAAATTTCAACTTTTTAAAAAATAGAGAATTGGTTGTAAAAATGATAGTGCTTTACGACCGCGACTAAAGTGGCTATACATACAAATCTATTTACGAATCTATATGCTTCGATTGATCGCTATCCCCCTCGTTTTGCTTTTCCCCTTGAGGGGAGCAGCTACATCAACTCTTAGGGTCTGTTTGGTTGGGTGTAAAATATTTTCCCTTGGAAAATGTTTTCAGTGCAAGTCATTTTCCATGAAATGATTTCATTTTCCATAATTTTTCCTGTGTTTGGTTAACCTACTGAAAATATTTTTGAACCCATTTTCTAGTGTTTGATTTAAATGTTCAAGATACTTTCCTACAGACCTTATGGTAATTACAAATATTTCTCATTTGATTATAATTTTACTTCATTCTTAACCTTAAAAAATTAGAATATTTGACTTTTTCACATACTTCCATTCATGTTGTACTCTTTCACCAAACCTGATATTTCAAATATGCTACAAAGAATCGAGTGTTTGCTTTTGCAAAACTTAAAAATGTATGTATAGATTAAGTTATTTGACATACTACTTAGTCACAACACAAGAAAAAAACTCTTCCAGAATTGTTGCATACAGAAAAACTGAGTACTTATCATGTATCCTGTCTTTCTAGTTTTGGCATTTCACTAGAAATTTTGCTAGTTGCTCATGTTCAAATATATGACTAAAACAGTCG
The DNA here is from genome assembly GCA_023065735.1 of Coffea humblotiana. Lineage (NCBI taxonomy): Eukaryota > Viridiplantae > Streptophyta > Magnoliopsida > Gentianales > Rubiaceae > Coffea > Coffea humblotiana. The sequence goes on from JACYVW010000023.1 coordinate 185,945, forward strand.
TGCCAATTATAGTAACAACAATATTGAAACTGATAGTATATGCTTCAGAGTTATGCACCATAGTTATGCTGGCAGACCAGAAGCAGAAGTCCAGAACACCAATCAAGACAAATCTAAATTTAAACAAAACACAATCACCACTCACACTCCGAGTAAGTAGTGGCATTCCCTAGTCCTAGAAATGACAAGTCAGATTTTCTTATTGATGAAACTAAACTACATTCACAAAAGGCTTACGATCTCCTTGATATGACAACAATGTGTTTCACAAGACATGAAAACATTCGAGCCAATCTGTAAATTACCAAGTGACTCAAAAAAAAACTTACCAAGTGACCCCAGTACAAGATAAGACAAGAAAACCATTACATCTAATCGATAACAACTCAATTACCATGTATTTCTCCTTCATGTCTACCGACAAACATTTGGAAGAATAACTCAATCAGTATACTTTCAAGCCTATAGTTATGCTGCTCAAGAATAATTGATACCATTTGCTTTTCTTCAAAGTTGGTTGTTGCAGCTAGGTCATGTTAACCACAATATCTAGCTCTCACCATTATCAACCAAATTTATGTCCTTTACTCCAAAGTTATCACAAGTGATATCACCAGATACAACTAGAATCATTTGTGCAACAAAGGCTGTTAGATCTCTTATCACATTTCTCTTTTAGGGCCTTGAACAAGTCCTTTGCTATGATCTAAAAAAGAACAGAGAAAACAAAAAAAGTTTCCAAAATTAGCTGACAACATCTAAATCAATACCCTAAACTTAAATAAAATTTAAAATACAATAATGAAAGTATCCTTTGCAACTTATACAGCAGTATCATATATCTTCCATGCTAACCACTCAAGTATTAATTAGAAAGGATATTTGGCAGCAATAGCTGTACCAATTGAATACAAACAACACAAACTGCGAGTTGCTAAAATAAGATGTATTTATGTGTTCAATAAAGCAATTTGAACAAGAGAGTTTAAAGTCAATATTGACCCTTAACCCAACTCTCAGTAATACTATTGCAATTGGAAAAGGAACATTTGCTGCATTATGGAAAAAATAACTCGAAAGCAAAGTTCATTAGCACATAAACTAATATACTAATAGTTTAGACACTGAAGATAGCTTCTCATCTACCCTCAAAAGAAAGAAAAAAAAAAGATAGCTTCTCATCGCCTAATCTTTCGGCGAAATAATAAAATCAGTACATGTAGCACTTGTCACTATCTTACAAGTGAAATCATATCTCAATTCTCAAGAATGGATACTAGAGAATGAGGCAACAGGTTATAAGATGGCTTTCCAATCAATGCCACAACTACTACCAGTATGAAAAAGGGGAGCAGAGCAAAGTTTTGCCAAATATTCAGAATACCAAGAGCTTTCGTGGATTGAAAAAAAGTTTAAAGATTTTTCAAAGCAAAATCTCAATTCCTTAAGAAAAATTAGTAATGTAATTCAGCAATTGTAGCCGCACAACAAAAAGTCGATAAATCCCTAAATTGGAAAACCAAAATGAAAACCTGTAGACTTGCATAACACTGGAGTCTTACCTGAGTCACGTAGCTGTTGCCGTCACCAGAGATGGAGGTATTCGTTGGTGATCTCTCCCTTCTTTCCACTGTCAGTGTCCTTGATCGAAATACAAAAGACAGAGTTGCATAGTGCCCTTTAGAGGGGGAAAAAAGACCCAGAGAATTTTACATCATTGGAATCTGACCTTGAATCAGTCCCTTCGCCGGAGATGGAGGTTGTTGTTGGTGACCTCTCTGTCTCTTCCGATATATGTCTCCTTGATCAAAAAGAGCCCACCCAGAGACGCTCAATTAAAAGAAAATAACTTCAGTAGCTCGCGGGGGTAAGTTGTTTTCCGCCCTTTTGAAGGAAAATTTTTTCCCCTGCAAATATTTTCCCCACTTAATTAAGAGCCAAACAGCGGAAAATGTAGAAAATGTTTTCCGGAAAACATTTTACATCCAAACAAACACACCCTTAGTTCAAGTTCCTTTAGGTGGAAATAGCACCATTGGAGGAAAAGGGAAGGCCTGCCATGCCGTATGCCCATAGGTGCAGGATTCTTCATAAAAAACGTAGGCTAACTCGGAGACCTTGGACCTTGGCTTACTCGCTGTCACAGCACGAATGCAGCTAAGAGTTTTTTTCTTCTTAACAGAAGTAACACTTCCAATGGAGCTATTTCCAGCTTTTATTTCCAACTCATCCTTGAAAATTTAAAGTTCAAATTTGAATACAATGTAACATATAACTAAAGGTAGGGGTAACATTGAAAAATAATAAAAATAAATTTAATTTTAGTAAGATGACAATTGCTTTGGACATTTTAAAATGAAAAGCACGATGCTTTTAATAGGAGCAAGAGAGTACTAGTTAATACTGAAATAATTTATTAGTTGGGTTGACAAATGATCCATTTGGTGAGAGGTTGGTTGGAGTTGAACAAAGGCATGTGCTAACCAACCATAGATGGATTTGACCCATAATGTGCGGCATTAAGAACTCTCAATTGTTGCATTTTGTACTATATTGCATTTTATGCGGCATTAAGAACTCACTTTTTTCACAAGATTCAATGTAACTCACATAGTGGACCGCATTAGTATAATCAAAAGTCAGACAACTTTACAAAGGAAATACACCTCAAGAACGTCACAAACAAACCTGCAATCATTGGGGTAAAATACTACTTTTTAAGTAAAGTACTAGTAGTGCATTTTAAAACATTGTTTTGACAACAGCAACTTAAATATGATAAGTAGAGATTGTCATGACGTTTCTCCCATTTCACAAAAAGTTCAGCAATCTTGATAAGACCAACTTAGGATAATGGTTATTCAGGGAAATTACCATTTTTGTTCCTTATCATTGGGTTGTGGTCCAATGTAATCAACAATCTGGCAAAGCTAATCAGTTTAATCCCTTATTTTGCCAAAACATGATCAATGTAAGACTTTTAACATCAAAATTGGACGATGCTAATGCAAAAGGTCACATGAAGTGCACGTACAACATTAAGACACAAAGATAAAATATCAAATAAAAAAACCCTTTGATTATTTCAGTCATGCAACCCTCATCCTCATTTTTCCACTTGAAGAACAAAAAATCCCTAAACTACATTGTTTTGAGAAAATCTCAAATAGAATCACAAGCCCTAATCTGCAATCAAACTTCTAAAAATTGAACCTGTGACAGCCCCGCCTTCCTCTAGCGCGTACCCAAGGGTTTGGCGAACCGTCTGCCCAACTCTCGCCAGGACTCACTCACGAATCTCAGAGAATAATAACAATTCCAATACTCCAATAGTATAACCTCAAAGTAAGTATCAAAACTTCATGGTTAAACATTACAGACCATCTAATATTCCGAGTTATCTCTACTTATACATACAATCGAATGGATAAAATCTAAGTCGTCTAATCAAATCACCAAGTACAACTAGGATGGCAAGTTACTTAAAGCTAGACGCCAACGCTCGAACTGTCTATTTCCCCGCTTCCACATTGCCAATGCTTGCTAAGGAAAACAAACTAAAAGGAATGAGCTAACGCTCAGTGAGGCCAAGAAAACAAGCAAGCAAGTAAAAACAAGTACCATAATTCAATTCAACTGGCACTGCACCGAATAACAACAATAGTTCCACGTAAAACCACAAAAGAACTAAAACACGTTCATTAAAAGGATACAGGAGCTCTCAAGAGCTAATCCACTAGCTTGTCATTTCACGATCTTGGATATCATTTTCTTTTGTTGACATTCCGTCAACCACACAAATAACAAGTCCATAGAATTCACTTGACACGGATCCCCATCCACCGATTCACCCCCTATCGGGCCCGAACGCCAAATAGAAATAGTGGTGGTAATACTCGAGTATACCCAAGTAAGAACAAGTATGGTCGATGAGATAACACTCCAATCGACTTAATCAAGATAGAGGTACTGAGACGGGATGAGAGGCACCTCCCACTCGGATTGAGTGTGGTACATGCTGCCGCTCAGCACTAGGGTCGACGAGATAACTCTCCAATCGACTTAATCAAGATAAAAGTACTGAGATGGGATGAGAGACACCTCCCACTCGGATTGAGTGTGGTACATGCTGCCGCTCAACACTTACAAGTCAAGCACAAGCACAAACATAAGTACATGTCAATCAAGTTCAAGCGAGCAGAAGATCATTCAAGAAGGGGATGGCGTGTGTGGTAAAGTACACCCTCACCTCATCCAGTTCAGAATTCAACACATAACACGTGGTATCATTCAAATCAAGATATCAAGAAAATGCACTTGACACTCACCATGTAAAGCAAAGCTCAAACGTCCGCCTCGGGTGCAAATCTTGTGTTCACTTACAAGTCCTAGAACCAAGTAATTAGAGTACAATGAGATTCACTACTCCAAACCACCATTTAATCAAAACTACCCCCAAGTCCCAACTTAGAAGTCCCAAGATGTTCCTCAAGATTTCCAAATTTTTACGTCCCTAAAAGTCTTCCAAAACACATGTTTTCAAGCTCAATTCAAAGGAAAAATCCTTGTACATGTTAGGTCAATGGTTCAGGTATAATATGGAGTGAAAAATGTTAAATTGAACCAAGAAAAGTGAAGGAAAGAGTGCAAAGGAGAGGAATTAAAGTGACAGCTTTGACACCTCTTGGAATTTTGATCATAACTAGAGATACACTTATCAGATTGAGATGCATTTTATGGCATTTTGAAGCTAAGACATAGATCTACATTTCTTATGAAGACATCGAAATTCAGTTCATGCATTTTCATGGTCAAAAATAGCAATCATAGAGGCACAAGAAAGCTGTCGCGTCATATCAGGGCATTTGAGCAGTCTCGGGAAAACGGTTATAACTCAATGTACAAAAAATGAAATCGAATGCTGTTGGTTGCGTTTGAAACTAAACTCAAAGAGCTTTCCAACGGTATAAAATTTAGACTCTAATTCGTTTTCAATTAATACCAAAAAATCTGACAAGTTGACTGAAAATGCTCTTTGAGTTTCAGTCCATTTTGCAAACTTTCCAACAAGAAAACAAGGAAGAAATTCTTAGTTTTGGTTCAAATTCAACATACAAGTAAAGAGTGATGTGTTAACAAGTGTCTTGAACAAGAACTTGCCCAAAATTATTAAGAAAAAGTGGAAATCAAGGCTGGAATATCTTCCCCTATTTTGGACAGCAAAGGCAGAATTTTCCCACAAGAATTTTCTAAACATTTCTCCATCAAATCTTCCCAATTTTCCATAACAAATCCATGAACATATCAAACAATATATAGCCAAGATTTTTAGCAAGAAAAACCATGAAAATTTGCACATAAACAACCCTTAACAAAAGATCAAACACTTGATGGACATAGAGATTTCTTCCATTTTCACCAACAAATCACTAGAAATATAACTCAAATCCTCAAGGGTTTCATCAATCATTAACCCTTGGATATCAAGAAACAACAATCCACAAATTCTTGCCCAAAATTTTCAAGACTCAAACATACAAGAGACTATCAAGCTTCTAGTACCAAAACTTCCATAAAATTTCAAATCCACCATGGATCTTCCAAGATTTAACCTAAATCCACTTGAAATGTAAAAGAATGAAGTAGATTAGCCACTTACCTCTTCAAAACTTCAAACCCTAGCAAGATCTACCCAAGATGATGGCAGGATCAACCCCTAGGAGCTTCTTTCTCCCAAAATCTTCCAAAGGTGCAAGTAGGTTGGTGGAAGAAAGCTTGGATCTTCAAAATTTTTCAAGAAAAGTGAAGTTTTCTCCCTCTCTCTCCCTCTCTCAATTTCGGCCAGCCAAGGGAAAAAAATAAAGGCCTCTTGGTTGTTTTTTGATCTAAAATACTAGCCACAAGAAAGGTTTCTTCAAGTCAACTTTGAATAGTGTCCAATAGTGTCTTCCACTTAAGTTTTCTTACTATCAACCATTAGCCTTTCTAACCTTCTTTTAACTCTCAAAATCTTTCTTAACTTCACTAATATCTCAACTTATAATTTCTAAGGTTTTGGCCAATTTCACTAATAAGTTGCAAAATCAACAATTTTCAAGAAATTAATCACTCGAAGGATAGAATAAGCAAGTAAGAGAAACTCGTTTAACAATTAACAAGTAAATCACTAAATGAATGTAAACTTTATAAAAATATAATTTAAATAAAAATGCAAATAGTTGGGAGGTGAGAAAATAATTTTCTAGGTCATCACAGAACCCGCCCTAAACCCTATTCAGGCATTTAGAAATTAACTCCTTTTCTCGAAGCAAATATTTGGAATAATGAAGAGTTCTCGCACTCAAATATCAACAAATCCAAGATTATAGAAGAAAAAGTATGTCAAAATCATTCTTTTTTTTGGGTAGAATGCTAGTCCTAATTTTATTATTAAGGGAGGGTGACATAAACCTTATCTCCAAGTTAGAGTACAATTATATGACATTGGAGAAGAATGGAAGTTTATTTCAAGAAACTATCTATGCCCTATCAAGCTCTGATATTGTATATGTCTCATATATTCTAAATTTTTGATAAAGTATGTGACAGCCCACCTCTCCCCAGGGCGAACCCTAAGGATTAGCGAACTGTCTGCTCAGCTCTCACCGGAACTCAGTCAACTAATGTACCAGCAACCCAAGAAAACTAACGAAATATCTTCGTAGTAAAGGTTATAACCCATAAGGGAAATATAATCATCACGCCAACTTCCCAAACTTAGAATATAGAGCTAAATGTCAAACTTATAATCCTAAACTTAATTTACATAATAAGTGCCAAACTTACAAATTCAAACTATGGCGATGCCCACCTATGCTATGTCATGTTTTAAATTGTCGTCCAAGCTGTGTAAATACATTAGTTCCATGATGGCTAGATTCTGGTAGGGTGAGAAAGATGGGAAAAGCAAACTGCATTGGTGCTCTTGGAAGAAGCTGACTCAGGATAAGGGGAATGGAGGGTTGGGTTTCAAAGACCTGCAAAGATTCAACAACGCATTGCTGGGGAAACAGGTGTGGAGGCTCTTAACCAAACCAAATCTATTAGTGAGTAAGGTTCTCAAAGCTAAGTATCACCCCAACGAGTCAATACTTAGAAGCAAAGTACCTAAAACAGCCTCATGGATCTGGCATAGCGTTATGGGAGCAAGAGAGGAGGTGGAAGAAGGTATACGGAGGAAAATAGGAAATGGGAGGAGCACAAGGATATGGGATGGATACCTTGTGAGGACCCGAATTTTTCTTACTTTTAATTCTATTTTACTGGTCTATTTAATTATTTATTCACCCGTTTTCTCCGAATAATTTATTTCAACCATTTTAAATCTAATTACATGGAACAAGGTCTCATTTATATTTTTAAAACGTCTCGTTAGTAAATTTAATTTTCTGTGGCTCGTCTAGTAAGAAATAGTGAATACATGTTTTTCGAGACAATATTCGATTCGAGAGTGCAATAATCTTGGAGAATTAAGAATGATCAATAGTGGACTAGGAAAAGTTAATTGAGGGGTTAGAGCTGAGTGAGTTCAAATTTTCGCTTTATCATGCGCGCGTCGATAGTTTCTCGAAGTCGCACCGAGGGACTAATTGGAGTTTAATAAATTTATATTAGACTACTAAGAGTGAATAATTATAGTGTTAAAGGAATTACATTTGAGGTTTAGTGCACTAGTGCAACAAACAAGAGAGAAAAGTGGTAGTGCACTTCACTATTCGAGCACTATTGCGAGTTGACTTTTTGCACTTTAACTTGGCTTCCTTAACACACTTCATCCACCAACCATTAACACACAAAACCCTCTCTTTTCTCTCTCTTGGAGCCGGCCGAAAACAGCAAAGGAGGAAGAGGAAGAGAGCTCCATTTCATCTTGCTTCCATTTCACTTCCAAATTGCACCCAACTTCAAAACCTCTTGGAGATTAACTTTAGCTTGGAGGAGGACAACATCTAGTGGAAATTCTTGGAGGTTTTTGTGGTGAAATTTCTGGTTAATTCAAGGGCTAAGGAGGTAACCATCAACTCTTGCAATCTCTCCATTTTTCTTCAAGAATCAAGCTTAGATTTCATGGGTTTGACAACCCTAAGCTTGAAATAGGTAGAGGACTTGAGGAAACCCATTTTATCTTGTTTTAACTCTAAGCTAGCGGACTTGATGATGCCTTTAAGTAGCTGCCTTGAGGTGTAATTAGTTGATTGTGGTTGTTTACGTGTCATTTGAGTTGAATACGGTTAGAAAGTGTAGGAAAAATCGAAGGAAAATGGAAGTGCAAGCTGGCCGAAATTCTGTCCTTGTTGGTCAGTGGTTGGTTCGAATTTTTGTTGGTTGTTTGGCTGTGAAATTGAGTGATATATGTTGTATATAATGTGTACAAAGTGCCTTGCAAAATTTATTCCATTTGGTTGAACAAAACTTGGATTTTCGAAATTGAAAGAAACCTGGAAATGGTAATCTGGGCAGCCGAACAGTGCTCCTTTGATTGAACATAACTCTTTGTTCAAAAATCAGAATTGAATACCGTTTGTGGAATTTGAAAATAGACAACCGTATATTTCTAACGGTATAAAAACCATTTGCTGGTTCGAAATGAGTGAACCGTAGTGATCCCACAAAGTTGACTGTCCTGTTATGAATATCTGTCCGAGAGGAAATGAGAAGTTGCAACTTGTGGCTTGAATTTGAACTACTTGTGAACTGATTTTGGAAATGTTTTCTCCTGATGAAATGTGGAATGTGGAACCTAGTTTTCAATGCCTCCAACCATTTCCAATTTGAACTTGTATTGAGTGAGATGTGATCTGATTTCCAAAGTGCAATAAAGCTGGAAAACTGGAAATTTTTCCCTTCTTGCTGGCCGAATGGTCTAGTTTGTTGTGGGATGTTTTAATTCGAAACTTTTGATGTCAATCAACCATCAAGTGTTTATTAAAGGTTTCTAGGACCTTGGTTTCAAAAATGGATCGAATTTGGACTGATTTCATTGTGCAAAATGTTTGGAAAAGAAATAAAAGCAAGAAGGCAGATTAGCCTTGAAACATTTTACGAACTTTAGTCATTTTGTTAACTGCCTTCCCACGTAAGTTTTTGTATAAAATTTGATAAAGAGGTAGTCCATATATAGAGGTTTAAGTGTACCAAATTTGGTGGAAATTCAATATCATTTTGATACCCAAATAACGCCCCAAAGTTGGCTCTTCAAATCTGGAAAATTTCTGTAGTGTACAAATTCAGCTGACTTTATCCTAATATATCTCGATGCTCAAAACTATGAATTTAGTTCCGTTTGTCGTGTTTGAAACCTTGGTTAGATCTCTTATTGTGTGATGAATTTCAAGGGTTGATTCATTTTCTGTGAATTACACCGAATTTCCAAAGATGACTGCATAACCAAAACTGGTTTAAACCTGTCCTATTGGAACTGAAACTTTGAGTTGAAAAATGAATGCTTTCCGTTTAGAATCTTGGAAAATTGTCTTCTAGGAAATTTTAGTACTTTGGATCTGGTTTTCCAACGGTATAAATTTTTCCATTTTTTGAACTACCGAGTACAAGATCTGATTTTTCTAAATTTGACGCACAAAACTGAAATTTTCGGACTTGTTGGGAAATGAGTTTTTGGAAACTTTTCCCTATCCTTTGATATTGATTGATCGTTCTAAACTCGATTTCATTGAGGAAATCAGTTTCTCTTGTGTTATTAAATCATCACTTTCCAATCTCGATTTTTGAATGATTGAGGTTCTTTTTTGAGACTTTCATTTAGTCTAAATAAGTGAACCTTCTTTCTTGGTTAATACATGGTTGTGAGTGAAAGTATTTGTTATTTATTCAGGTGCTCAAGGAGATCTTCAAGAGAATCTTGAAGCGGACGCCTAAAGGCTTAATTGCTCGCTCACTCACTTTTGTTTTGACTTGGTGAGTGTCAAGTGCATAAAATGTTGTTACGTGCTTAATTGTTCTCATTGATTGAGTATTTTTGAAAGTGTCGAGTCGAGTGTGTACTTTATCGCACTCATTCTCGTTTAAGTGAAGTGTATTTGAATTGCTTGAAGTGAATTGCTAAGTGAATTAAGTGAAGTGTTGCAATAGTGAGTTATGCTATGGTTGCATATGTCGATTGGAGTGAATCTCCTCGACTCCTAGTGATAATAGTGGGGGACGCCCAAACTCATCGGCCGACCTTGCGACTCGAGCCGGCATGGGCTTAGTTGTGAAGTTTGGTGAGTCATGAGAAAATTTTATATGCTTGATCTATTGGAGAGATCTCGCTTGGCATACTTGAGTAGTAGCGCCTTATATAAAATAAGTGTGGGCCCGGAGTAGGGGGTGTAACGATGAATGGAGAAGTGTAAGTGAAGTTCTACGGACTTATAACCTACCTGGTTGATGGAGTGTCAACTCGTGGAGGTACTGGATCGAGCAAGTGGAATATAGCTCTTGAGAGCTCATGTATCCTTATCAAGTGTGCTTTATGTTATTGGAAATTTCTTGAATGTTATCGCTTTATTTCTCGTATAAGTGTCATTGCTACTTGAACTACGTGATTGCATGTGTGTTTCTTGGCCTCACGAGCATCCGCTCACCCCATTAGCTTTGTTTTCCTTAACAGAGACCGAAATGGAAAGAATTGTGGAGAAATGAACTTGATGGACTTGTAATTAGAGTTTTGAATGTATTTGACTAGACATCTCTTGAAAGCTGTGTATTTTGGGGAAAGTTGATGTATTTTGAAACTTTTGATGTAAGATTGAATACTTGTGTATGGAAGCGACCCCTTTTCTTTACTTCAACTTATATTTTTAGTTGTTATCCTTTAAGTTTGAATTGGAATTGTATCGAGTCCTGGCGAGAGTTGGAAAGGCGTCCCGCCGATACCCTTGGGTTCGCCCTTGGGAGAAGTGGGGGCGTCACATACCTGACACTCCATAAGGGTAGCCAACAACAGTACAACCACAAAATTGCAACATCAGCACTGTGGACCAGTTGATTTCCAACTTCAGATGGAATAGATCAGTGGTTTTCAGCACCTTCAATAGTGAAGACGCAGGAAAGATACTGAAGATTCCTATAAGCTTGATAGGGAGAGAGGATAGCAATTTTTGGATCCATAGTGGGAGTGGACAATATACTGTGAGATCTGCATATAAGGAAATGACAAACATGGAAGCTCAGGATACCAGAAGCAGTGGAAGTCTGGATAACCCAAACGGGAGTTTAGGGGGCAGAATGGGGTGGAAGCAACTGTGGAACTTGAATGTCAAACAAAAGATTAAGGTCTTTATCTGGAAATGCATAAACAATGCGTTACCAGTTAGAGAGCTTATCTTTGACAGAACTAAGTTGGGTGATCCTATATGCACAGGTTGTGGAGAAGAAGAAGAAATGGTGGAACACTTACTCTTCCACTGTAAGAATGCAGAACAAGTGTGGAACATATCACCTGTACAGTGGAGTGGGATAGCTGACCAAAGGGGATGTTTCAGGAGATGGTGGAGTGCTCTAATAGGAGCAAGAGTTAGGCAAGGAGGATTGGAGCACATAAGCCTAACTGCTAATATTTTATGGCAACTGTGGAAAGCGAGAAATGAAAGAGTCTTCAAGGAAAAGAACAAGCAACCTTTACAAGTAATACAGAAAGCTATGCAGGAATGGATGGAACACGGGGCAGCTATGGAAGGAATCAGGAAAGAGAGCATTTCAGAAACTTTTGATGCTTTGGACGAGCCAGAACACAACACAGGTGAGGGGGAAGGCATCGATGTACAAGTATCTATAACTATCAAGAAGGAAAGACAGGTGGTGGGGATTGGAGTGATGGCAAATGACATCAATGGCCAGGAAAAAGCTATATGGGCTATGAGAGAAAGGAGTGCAGGACAATGGCTATTGGACTATGCAGAAGCTTTAAAACTAGCCATGGCGAAAGCAAGAGCTCAATAGTGGTCTCATATAAAAGTGGGAATCACGGACCAACAGTTGCTAAGACAACTAAGGTCAGGAAGAGCCAAAGATATCAGGTTGTTCGCTCAAGTGGAGGAGATTGATAGACTAAGCTCCATGTTTGTGCAATGCTCTTTTTATCTGATACCAGATGAACAACATGATAGAATTAGACAGATTAGTTCATATGCTACAAGCATTCCATTAGATGAGGAGCGCTAGCTTCCTCCGTGTCTGTGTACACGATGTATAGGTGGATTGGGCCTTTGCCCATACTTTTGTATTTTACAATGATTATCAATATAACCTTCTAACGTTTCCGGAAAAAATACAAATTTAAACTTATGAGAGTCAAAGATAAAGTTTTCTAAACAAAAGGATTACAACCCAAAATACAAGTTCAAAATAAAGATTTAAGGCTACGCAGGTTCTTGACAATAGCCCCAGCACAGATCTGTTAAGGAAAACAAAAGGGAGTGGAGTGAGTTAAAACTCAGTGAGGTTCCAAATAAACATGTAGGCACACAACCAATTAGAGGCGTAATATAAACAAGGAAACACAGTATAATGCTAGAATAATTTAATCACAATTCAATTTAAGAATACGGGTGGCTTTCAAAAGCCAAATCCACTTAAGTTTGATCGTATCAAGAATCCGTTGACTTTCCGTCAACGTTTGCATTTAAAGAATTTAAGTTCCGTAGAACACCACTTTCTCCAAATTCCGTCCACCAGTCACCCTCTTACCGGACCCGAACACCTCAAACAGTATAATTAAGTAATACTCGAGTATACCAGTTTCCAGATTTCAGTAAATAGTCCTCAGGATTCATCGGCTTTCTCGACCAAGCCCTTGCTAGCTCGATACAACCGACTCACCTATAAGGTTGGGTACCCAAACAGTCACAATAGTCGATGGGATATCACCCGAAACGACGTATAGTCAAATATAGAGAAATCACATCTTAAATTATCAGTATACAGAGCCTCAATAAAATCGAAAGAGATCGAGTGTGATAAAGTACACGCTCACCTCAAGTTTGTCAAATCAAATGTTTAGATCAAACAATCACATACCAAGTATTCAGATATCTTACATAGATAGGTAACAGGCTGTGGAACACTCACCTGTTAAGAAATGTAGAGTTTATCCGTCAAGTCTCGTGGTTACCCTCACCTTTGTTTTCCCAGTCCTAGGGCAATGAGTAAAAGTCGTTAATATCCTAGATTCATTTTCCAACCCAAACGTAAGTTCATTAGGTGACCAAGTGGATCGTTTAATCAACTCAATTTACCATGCAAGTTAGACGAAAAATGTAGGAAAAAGTCATAAGAAAATGAGTTTGACAAGTGCAAGAAAGTTGAGCAAAAGGAAAATTTCATTCAAGTTCAAAAGGGTTTTCCCGGGTATAACAGTTACGCTCGTGCAGTCTCGGAAAAATGGCCATATCTCACTGTAGAAAAGTCAAAATCGCGCGCTGTTGGTGGCATTGGAAACTAGACTCGAAGGGCTTTCCAATAGTAGAAAATGCAAACTCTAGTTCCTCTCCTATCAATACCAGAGGTCCGGGGAAGTTGACTAATTTTCCTATTCTGATCAGCTCAGGACTTTGATAAAATCACCCAATTTACTTGCTCCATTTCACTTCAATTCACACACAAGCTTAAACCAATGTTTAACTAAGTTTTTTAAGCTTAATTAAGGTTCAATAAGTCAAAAAGATCAAGGAAAAGCCTCCAATCCATGGCCGGCCAGTAAGGAGAAAAGAGAACAGTCCCAAGTTCACATTCACCACCAAACTCCATCCTTTCATTATTTTTAACTTAACCAACATTCCAAGAGTTATTTATAACTTAAGAGGGTTCATTAACATGCTAATACATCAAGGGAAAATCACAAACAAAACTTAGGCAAAGAATCAAACACATGGCATGCCATACATCCAACCTTACTTCCACTTACTTAGCTCAAAGAATTTAACCACAAACAACATCAACCCAACTTCTAGTTTATCATCAATACCTTAAACACTTTATATTAAACAATAAAGCTAGGGTTTAAGGATCAATTACCTCTTTTAAATGAAGTTTGAATCACCCAAAGTCCACCAAAGCAAGAGTTCCAAGCTTAAATCACAAGCAAGCCTTGAAGATAGTTTACTCAAACTAACTATGGTTCCTTCTCTTTTGATTTTCCTCAAAGTCCAAGCTAGGATTTCAAGCAAGAAAATGGAATTTTTCTTCTCTCTTTGGAGCTCAAGAGAGCCGGCCAAAAGGTTTAAATTTTGCTAATTTCCTTGGTCAATTTGTTTGAGTGGTTGGGACATTGACACTTGGCTCTATCTTGGCCAATCCTTCCCTTAAAATTTGCCAAATAATGTTTCTTCCCTCCAAGTACTTTAAATGTCTAATTAGCACCCTTAAACTTTCACATAAGGTCTCAAACACAATTAAAAGGTATTTGGTCAAGTGCATATAGTGAAATAAAATGATGCCAATTCAAGGAGATGTTACAATTTATGTAGAAATGCAATGCAAGGAAATGTTACAATTTATTTAGTCTTAGAGAAATGCAAGTGATTTAGGAGAATTTATATTTTTAAGTGAAGGTTCTCACACTTTCTCCCCCTTAAAAGAATTTCGTCCTCGAAATTCTCACATTGATTACTGAATAGCTCAGGATACTTTACTCGTATTTTCTCTTCCATTTCCCAAGTAGCTTCTTCTATCTCATGATTTCTCCACAAAATCTTTATCAAGGGTATCCATTTAGTTCTCAATTCCTTTACTTTTCGATCTAAGATCTGTACCGGTCTTTCTTCATAAGTCAGAGATTCGTCAAGGTCAATTTCTTCTGGCTTCAACACATGAGTGGGGTCTGGATGATACTTCTTTAACATAGAAACCTGAAATACGTCATGAATCCTGAATAGACTCGCTGGTAACTCTAATCGATGTGCCACATTCTCTACTTCTTGAAGAATTTTGAAAGGTCCTATGTATCTCGGTTGAAGCTTCTTTCTTTTCCCACTGTGAAACTTCGAAGTGGTGTAACCTTTAAAAATACTTTATCCCCAACTTCAAACTCCAAATTCTTTCGTCGATTATCTGCGTAACTCTTCTGTCGGTTTTGCGCTGTCTGAAGCCTCTAACGTATCACCTTCACATTCTCATAGGCATTCTCGATCTATGGTACTATGATTGGGGTCTAAAACCTTTGTTTCCCCTACGTCATCCCAATGTATTGGTGATCGGCACTTTCTTCCATAGGGAGCGTCGTACGGTGCCATTTGTATGGAGGAGTGATAACTATTATTGTATGCAAATTCAACTAATGTCATATACTGTCCCCAACTTCCATCAAAATTCAAATACAATCCTTAGCATATCCTCAAGTGTTTGAATGATTCGCTCTGACTGTCCATCAGTTTAGGGATGATAAGTGGTACTAAAGTTCAAATTAGTCCCCAAGACTTCTTGTAACTGTTGCTAGAAACGAGACACAAACCTTGGATCTCTGTCGGAAACAATGCTCACTGGGATCCCATGCAATCTCACTATTTCATCCATGGTACAGTTTGGCCAATTTTTCCAAGCAGTATTTCATATTGATAGGCAAGAAATGAGCAGATTTGGTCAACCAGTCGACTATTACCCAAACTGTGACGCTCCCACTTCTCCCTAAGGCGAACCAGAGGGTATCCGCGGGACGCCTGCCCAGCTCTCGCCAGGACTCAAGGCAATCTCCGATCAAGCTTAATGAAATACTAGCCATCCACGAAGTAGAGTAAGAAAATGCCGGAAAACTTTCAAACTTAACAATATATCATAATCATCCAATCCTTACATCGGATTTCCAAAAGTTACATCAAATCCCAAATTTTACAATAATCGAGAGTCTAGCCAGGTACATTGAAAACCCTAATACAAAGTACATCACAAGGGTTTTTCTCCGAGGTTCACTTCCGATCCATTCCTGTTAAGGAAACAAATCTACAGGGTGACCAAAACGCTCGTGAGGCCAAGAACACACATCCAAGCACATAGTCCAAGTAGCACATCCAAATAATAGGTTAATTGATAAAGTGCGAGTAATTAACAATTTTAATGAAATGTAAACAGAAACAATTCAAGGATATGGTAGCTCTCAGGAGCTAAGTTCCACTTGCTTTGCCAGGGTCATTCGTATACCTTCCCGCGATGACTCTCCGTCAACCGGGTCGGTATTTCCAATCCGTAGATCTCCACTTACTTCTCATATCCGTCCACCGTACACCGCACCGGGCCCGAACGACATTTATAAGGCGATACTCCATGAGTATGCCAAGCGAGACCTCTTCAATAGGTCAAGCTTATCATGTAATTCTCATGGCTCACCGAGATTCCCGACCAAGCCCATGCCGGCTCGAGTCCCAAGGTCGGCCTATGAGTTTGGGCATCCCCCATGTAACATTTGTATGTCGAGGAGATTCACTCTAGCGACGTATGCAGCCATAGCATACAAATTAATGTCATTCAAGCTTTGATATCCAAGCATTTAATGTCATTCAAGCATTTGATATATTCCAGGATTTCAAGCATGAGTTATTTATTTCAAATGAGAACGAGTGCGATAAAGTACACACTCGGCTCCATTTTCAAAATCTCAAGTCATGGATAACAAGTAAGAATGTATCAAGTTCACAGGAGTTCAAGTAACCATGCACTTGACACTCACCAAATAAACAAGAAGGAATGTCACTCGAGATTCAAGCGTTCACCGTGGGATCCTCTTGAAGGTCCTCGTGAGTGCCTGAGCAATTAATAATAATCTATCACTCATAAACCCCAATTATCAAGGAAGATTGTACACTTGTACAATCTAAGAAAATTTTTATGAAAATGAGCCCTATTTTTTCGTAAATCGAGGCTCAAAGGTGGGGTTTTAAAGCACAAGAAAAATCGATTTTTCACCTTTGAAATCAAGTGTAAAACGTTCAAGTGATATCGAGGGGAAAAGGAGAATTCGAAAAACACCAATCCCTTAAGTTTCGAAAATTTCAGATTTGATACGAGATCTTTGAAAAATCGTATCTCACTCATTTCAAGTCCAAAATTGGAAAACTTGGTACCGTTGGAAACTCCTTCAAAATTAATAAAAGTTCCTTGAAGACACTTTTTCATGATTCCAAATGGAAGATATTCAAAACTCAGCTCAAAATTGCTGCCTTAAGCCTACTAAGACAGTTTTGGGTTGGTTTTCGGCTAACTTTGAAAATTCGGAAAAAATCACAGAATTCGATCTAGCCTCTAAACTTTGGTACTCAATTAGAGTTGTAACAAGGTTTAAAACTAAACAAACAGAACAAGAATCGGAGTTTTGAGCACCAAGATATAGTAGTTCAAAGTTGCTGAAAAATTGAGACGGTTAGGCAAATTGCCAGGTTTAATTTACAAACTTTGGGACTTTGTTTGTGTGACGGCCCCACCTCCCCCTAGGGCGTACCCCAGGGTTTAGCGGACCGCCTGCCCAACTCTCGCTCACTTATTTCGGATAAAATAATTCACAATCTCGAACGGGAATGGAACAATCGCTTTCAAAGTTGGAACATACAATACATTCATTTCTGTCTCAATTTCCATACAATCCTAAATACATTAAAGATTGGAGTTCCAAATACATTAAACCCTAGTCGAGCGACTAGTGCGAGTACCATTACAAAATTTCCAAAAAACTAGACTAAACTAGCCTGTACCAGTCTCACGCTTCGCTCGTACCCCCTGTAAGGAAAACAATGGCGTGGAATGAGCTAAAAGCCCAGTGAGGTTCCAAATAGCAAGTTGACCATTATTTAAAAGTACAAATATTACTGTAGTAAAATAGCGAGCATAACACGTTCATAAAGTGAGCAATAACACTTCAAGTAGCAAATCTCAAAATGAGCGAGTGTAAAATTCTTTTTTAAAAGAAACAATAACACTACGAATAACAATCAGAGTATAAGGATACAGATGGCTCTCAAGAGCCAATTTCCCGTTGCTTCACCGGAGCTTGATCGAGTATTAGTTGACACTCCCGCCTGTGAGAACTCGAGGAAGACAAAAATCCGATTTTAGGGTTTTAGGGTTTTATCGATTTTCGTGCACACATTTTTTTTTTATTTTCTTTATTATATTCATTTTACATATATTTTATAAGTAAATATAGTTTTTAAACCATTTTTCTAATATAAGTGAGTTCACGAGAGATTTGGAGCGAATAGCGGATGTGGGACCCGCTAGGGCGTTAAGTGAGAGAAATTCGGCCAATTAGGTTAAGTTGTGCAGTAAGGCATTAAATTACTGAGTGCTAAGAGATAATTAGAGGTTGGTTAGATGCTTAGTCATTAGTAAGCTAAAGGATAAGGAAAAAGATCAAAAAAAGGTGACACGTGTCGCATTTCTATTGGGCCAAGTTTTGCCTAACTTTCTTACAACTTTACTAAAAGTAAAATTTGACCAAAATCATCGCCGAAATTTTTGAGGGAAAAAAAGGAAAGAAGCCTTCAACTTTTCTTTCAATTTCTTGTCCAAATCTTGCAAATCAACCGATAAAAATCCGATTTCCTCCGTAGGAATTGCTTATTAAGGAAGATCAAAGGTGCTTGTGGAGTGATTTTGCAAAGAGAAGCCCTAAGTTGCTACCTTTCTTGGTGATTGAGGTATATTGTTTAGAACTTCAATTTTGTCCATAATAATTGCAAAGTAGTGGCTTATATCGGTTAAGGAGCTTAGTTTAATGGATGAATTTGTGATTTAAAGTAAAGTTAGGTGAATTTCTTATTTTCTTGGGAATTTTTCTGTTTCATATGATAATTATTGTTGGCTTGGATTGATGGCTTAATATGGTATGGAATTGAAGCTATTATGCGTTACTTGTGGTTAATTGCGGAAATTTCAGCTTTATGTGGAAAAAATTCCAGCTTAGGGTTTCTATGGTAGTAATCTGCCCTGTTTTTCCACTGTATGTTCGACCTTGAGGAGACCGAATTAGCCCTTGGTCAAAACATGAAAAGTTTGTAGGTATTTGAGTTAGCTAGCGACTGGTAAACTTTCAGCTCAATCGGAGCACCGAAAGGTGCGAATGACCGAAAATACCCTGGCAGTTACAAGCTGCAATTCGTAAACAGTTTTGTGAATTCACCATTTTGGACTGCATTTTTCACCCTGATTCGTATCCAATTAGCTTTTGTCCAAAACACAAGACTTGTAGCCCTATGTTTTAGCTTTCTAAATCCTCTGAAAACACCCCAAACGGAGTTGTGTAGCCTGAGTTATTGCCGGTTAAAGTCAGTGCTGACAACTAGACTGATCTTAAACTTTTGGATCTGTGATTGGCAAATTCGACTTAGATAAGCTATAAATTAGGTTAAGTGGCCTTCATAAAAGTTGTTTCCCTCTGTCTTAGCTTTGAAATGGTATAAGGTTCACCCCGATTCGATAACCATAGCTCCGGTTGTGACTAAAATACTACGAAATGCCAAACCTGCCGTTTAGTTTTGTCTTCAAAACTGATTTTCAATGATACTTTTGCACTTGTGTTGTACTGGGATGATTTTGGAGCCTATGGAAGGGCTATTGTGGTAACCTTATTTGTGTGTGTTTCTGGGGCTGATTGAGGAAAATAATGAAGCCATAAATGGCTGGAAATTTGGTAAACACAAAGGGCATGCTGCCCAATTTTCTAGACTGTTTGGTCCTTCAAGTTTGAGTTGATTCTTAGTAGATGAACGGCTTTTAGGTCATTCAAGCCCCTAGGTCCCCCTATTACCTTTTCGTTCCGAAATTACGCTTTTGCAACCCTTGCATTCATAGTTCATTTGGATAGGCATACGACTTGTAGTCGAGCCTTCACTTGTGCATTTTGTTTACTAGAATTTGGGATGTGAAACCTCAATTATTTACCTCGGTTATTTTAGGGTTTCTGGGCGATTAAAGTCATTTGGGGAAAACTTTTGAAGTAGCTGCACTTAAATTGGTGAGTGTACCATCCCCTTAAATTGGTGCTTATCTGATTCATCTGTACTTGCAACTTGATTATCTGTGACTTTTTGTATGCTTTCGTATGAAACGAGGGTGTACTTTATCACACTCGTTTCTCTCATCTGGTTATTCTGGTTCCTGTATACTGTATAAATCTGTATCTGTTCTCTGTACCTGTTAACTGTACCTGTCTTCTGTATTTGTTGATGGTCGTTTGGAGAATTATATCCAACGACCTTTTTGTTACGCTCTGAGCTCAAATCCTGTGGCTAGTTATTCGAGTCGAGCCGGTAAAGGCCTGGTCGATTAGATGACGAACCACAGTAGTCTGTTTCTGAGAAATCTTTGGGTAATTGAGACTCTGGATTTCTGGTATACTCGAGTATTACCACCCTCTGTTCGGTTGAGGTGTTCGGGCCCGGTGAGGGGTATGTTTGGTGGACGGAATCGGCGTTAAAGTGGTGCTCTACTTGACGGGTTACTTTATTTGAAAGTTGACGGAGTGTCAACTACTATCTGATCAAGCTCCGATGAAGCAATGAGAACTTTGGCTCCTGAGAGCCACCTGTATCCTTTCCATTTGAAGTATTTATTCATTTCCCTATCTGGTGTGTACAACTGCATGCTTGATATGTGAAATGCCATGATTCGTGACTACTTGTACTTTTGGTACCTCATTGAGCGTAAGCTCACCCCCTTCCCGTTATCTTTGTTTTCCTTACAGGGAACAACACGTTTGAACCGTGATTTGGAAGAAAGGGTTGAGCTAGTGTAAATGTTCTTTTGTTACACTCTTTTGTAATCAAAACCCTAATTTTACTTCGAACCAGTATTTCCCTTGACTTGTAAAGTTCCAACGTATGTATATAAGTAATTATTCTTGTTTTCCCCGTATAATTGTTGAGGAATGTATGCCTATGTGTTCTTGATTTGGTAAGCTCCGATTGTTGGGTTTCTTTGGGTTCGATCGCGCGTAAGTTAGGGTTTGTGTGATTCGACTTCGTAGTCCTGGCGAGAGCTGGGCAGGCGGTCCGCCAAACCCTTTGGTTCGCCTTAGGGGAAGGTGGGGCTATCACACCGCCAACTTTCGAGAAATATAACCAGTCCAGTAGTACTTCACTTCACACCAATCCGTCCACCATTCAACCCCCTTACCGGGCCCGAACACCAACTAAACACTGGTGGTAATACTCGAGTATATCGATTAGTCGAGGAGATAACACTCCACTCGACAACACTAGATACCCATGGTTCGTTATCTAATCGACCAGGCCCTTGCCGGCTCGACTCGATTAACTAGCCAGTGGGGTTTGGGTTCCCAAGAAGTCGATGAGATAACATCTCCAATCGATTGAATCAAGATAAAAGTACGGAGACGGGAATGAGAGGCACCTCCCACTTACCTTGAGTGTGGTACATACTGCCGCTCAGCACTTACAAGTCAAGTACAAGTATATCAAGTCAATTGCAACAATAAACTAGTATATATCAGATTAGGGCAAGTGCGATAAAGTACACTCTTGCCCGATCAAACAAATTACATATCATTAAATCACATTGATCAAGTATTGAAAACAAGTGTCCAGTTCAATCAGGTATTTGGAAGCACTCACCAAAGATTTAGTGCTTTTCAAAAATCACGCTCAGGTGTAACTCCTTGGTTGGAGTCCAAATCTGCGATACAATATCATTTAAAAGCTTGAAATCAACCAGGGTTCGAAACTTAAGAGTTTCGCTTCAAAAAGATCAAGTAAACGAAACTCATTTAGATAGGGTTCATGTTACGTATCAAACTCTAGAAAATTCATGCTCGCTCTTTTGGTTTTGGCAATGAAAAGATTAAAACTTAGAATTCCCATTTGAGTCGAAAAAAACGAGGAAAACGTATTTCTATTGGTCGCTACTTTCATTTTTTCAAGGGTATGGATTTCGGCCAAATTCCAGCTTATATACTTCTACAAAAGAGGACTCGAATACCTTAGACAAATTAGGTTCAATTCGTCTTCAAATCTTTGCTCAAGACAAGCGTAATTCTACTTAAATCTCGCGTATAAATTTAGGCAGCACGCCCTTTGTGTTTACCAAATTTCCAGCCATTTATGGCTTCTTCTTTTCCTTAATTCAGCCCCAAATACACACAAGTAAGGTTACCACAATAGCCCTTCCATTAGGCTCCAAAATCATCCAAGTACAACACAAGTGCAATAGTACAAGCAAATATCAATTTTGAAGACAAAAGCTAAATGGCAGATTTGGCATCTCGTAGTATTTTAGTCATAACCGGAGCTATGGTTATCGAATCGGGGTGAACCTTATACCATTTCGAAGCTAAAGACAGGGGGGAACAACTTTCATGAAGGCCACTTAACCTAATTTATAGTTTATCTAAGTCAAAATTTCCAATCATAGCTCCAAAAGTTCATGATCAGTCTGGTTGTCAGCACTGACTCTAACCGGCGATAACTCAGGCTACACAACTCCGTTTGGGGTGTTTTCAGAAGCGTTGGAAAGATAAAACATAGTGCTACAAGTTTTGTGTTTTGGTCAAAAGCTAATTAGATACGAATCAGGGTGAAAACGAAGCCAAACTTGTGAAATCTCAAAACTGTCCACGAAATGAGGCTTTTGGCAGTCAGGGGTATTTCGGTCATTTCACATACTACCGTGCTCCGATTGAGCTGAAAATTTACAGAAACTATATAACATCATTTCCTACAACTTTCATGTTTTAACCTAAGCCTAATTCAGCCTCTAATATGGACGAATTACACTGGTCAGAACAGAGCAGATTCCACTATCAAAGCTGGAAATTCAACTTTTAAGGCTAAAAATCACAATCAAACCACTAATCATCTCACAAATTCCATATCCAAACCCATTACCAACATTTGAAAGTTAAAAACATATTCAAGGCTTAAAATTATCAAACCCTAGATGAAATTTCATGAATCACCACCAAAACTACAAAATCTTCCATAAAACCTACTACAAACAAGCATAATCTCATTCAAGTGCAAGATTAAAGAAATAAAGTAGCTTCTTGCCAAAAGTACCTTCAAACCTCAAGAAAGATGGAAGTTTAGTGCTTTTCCTCCAAAAATCTCTCCACTCAAATCCTTAATCTTCCCTAGTGAACCACTTTTATGGAGTATTTTGCAAGCTTGTGGATTGAAACTCAAGATTCAAGCATGAAGTTGAGGTTGAAGATGAACTTTTCCCCCTTATTTCTCCTCTCAAACTCACGGTCAAGATGGTGAAAATGTGCAGGAATTTTTGGTCCAAAACAAAGTTAAGAAGATAGGAAAGTTTGTTGGTCAAATTTGGTTGGCCAACACTTGTCAAGCCGCCATTGGTCCTCTTGTTTTTTTTTTCTTTCTTCCTTTTCTTTTGGTCAAAAATGGTGGCTGTTTAATAGGATATTTTAGGGTTGATTTTGCTCAATTAATGACAAAGAAATTAAGGTAATAAAGTAGTGTTCGAGTAGTGCACTCAATCGGTAGCAAACGGTACACATCGGTTCACACCGTTTTTCCTTAACTCGCGCGTACTAGGGTTTTCACTTATAATTCACTAACTTATTATTATTACTTCTAATCACACATTTAATATCATCTAAAAACTCACTCTTAATCACTAAATTTAATACACACTCCGCACCGATACTCACACTACGGAAAGACGTAAAACCCTAGTTTCTCTTAACGGTGAAAGTAAAGGGGAAAGCCTTGGTTCTATGATTATTTGTAGCTAGTGGGGAAGTGAATGAGTAGTATAGCTATTCTAAAGTAATAATTTCCAAATTAAAGGGAATTTTAAGAAAAATATAAGGGATTTTACACGTCCTCACATTCTCTCCTCCTTAAGAGAATTTCGACCTCGAAATTCATACCTTTTGTTGTAAACAAGTCTGGATATTTTTCTTGCATGTCTTTTTCTAGCTCCTAGGTCTCACCATTAACAAAATTTTTAGTCAGCCAATGGACATCATGAATCGTACCTTGGTGGTCTAAGGCATACACTCTAACTGGCACTCTGGGTTTATCCCCTCCTACATTGGGTTGTTTAGGGCTTGATCTGCCGACTGGCTGGGTATCACCGATCAATGGACAATTGGCGATCTGGTGCTCAGGACTTCCACATCGTAAACACTTTCGAGCCTTTCGCCAGCAATTATCCTCTGTGTGGTTGGTTTTTCCACAGTACCCACAAGATACTCGAGAGGCTGAGGTCTGACCTCCTGCGAGGCACCTCTTGCTTGTCTCCTTCCACCTGGGCTCCTCTTGGGTAACTTCCTTAGGTGTCCCCGAATTTTCTCCCCACTATCTCCTCGACCCATCTTGGAGGGTGGCATATCTAGATCACCTTGTTCCTGCCCTTGACTTCCACCAGGCGCACCTCTCCGTTTTGCATGAAAAGTCCTTACCTGTGCCCTAACAATTTCTATCCTCTGGGCTTTCTCAAGAACCTCGGTGAAAGTATTAATTTGTGCCGCTGCCAAGGCCTCCTGTATTTCCACATTGAGTCCCTGTACAAACCTCCTAACCCTTCTTTGCTCCGTAGTTATAATTCGGGAGCAAATTTCGATAGTTTAGTGAATTGAGTCTCGTACTCAGATACACTTAGGGTTCCCTGACGGAGCTTAATAAACTCATCCTCCCTCTTTTCCTGGACTATCGGTGGAAGGTACTTCTCATTAAACTCTTATGAAGTTCAACCAGTCCATGCAGTCCTGCTCTCTCCCATTTAGCCCTAATTACGTTCCACCAAGCCCTGCTGGACCCTCAAACTGAAAAATAGCAAATTGCACTTGCCTATCTCTGCATAGTTTAAAGCAGCGAATATATTGATCATGGTTTCTAACCATCTCTCCGCTACCTCAGGGTCAGGTCCTCCCAGAATTTCGGAGGAGAAAACTTTGGAATCTCTCTAGAGCCTATCTTGCCCTATTTCAAGATCCCTAGGTTGATTAACAGGGGCTTGACCCTGCTGCTCTACCAAACGAGCAAGAATATTGGTCATCTGTTGAATTGCAGTGGCCACCTGATCCCCCCTTCCACTCGGGGTCCAGGTTGTGGTCCAACGGTTTCCTCTCTTTCCCCTCTCGATTCGCGTATCGGTTCCTGTGCCCGTCTATCCCCACGGCCACGATTAGAGCCACGTCCTCGGGTAGTTCCACGTCCTTGACTCCGCCTACCCTCCATATCTCTTTTGAACAATAGCCTATATAAGTATAAGCAAAATAAAGTAACTATAAAGTTCGATAAAAGCATTTTCAAATCACAAAATGAAACATAATAGAACACATTGAAAATAACATACGTTCTATCATAGCAATTCGCATATACTATAGGACATTAACTCTACATATCGCTCAAGCACTACACTTAATCAAAACTTGAAGAAGTACAACCAAGTACGTACACGTGAATAAGAAGGGTCCCAAATCTCACTAATATCTTCAATATATTCCAAATCCAGACTATTCGCATCCCCTGTGCCTTGGCTTTCGCCATCCAAACTTATCCTAATATCACTCGAGATATTGACTTGTCATAAAGGTATCACTCTTTGGTATTCGGGTACAGGAATCCACAATAAGGTAATTCACAACTCGAGCCGGCCGGTCCCAAGAGTAAATCACCACATTAGAGATTCCTATCCAACATACATATCTATAGCCCCAACAATAGACATTTGTTTCACACTTAACAAGCCACTCCCCACAGTCCGAGAATCCTCTCCCGGCACGAGCTCGATAAGAGCTCTGATACCATGTGACGGCCCCACCTCCCCCTAGGGCGTACCCCAGGGTTTAGCGGACCGCCTGCCCAACTCTCGCCAGGACTCGCTCACTTATTTCGGATAAAATAATTCACAACCTCGAACGGGAATGGAACAATCGCTTTCAAAGTTGGAACATACAATACATTCATTTCTGTCTCAATTTCCATACAATCCCAAATACATTAAAGATTGGAGTTCCAAATACATTAAACCCTAGTCGAGCGACTAGTGCGAGTACCATTACAAAATTTCCAAAAACTAGACTAAACTAGCCTGTACCAGTCTCACGCCTCGCTCGTACCCCCTGTAAGGAAAACAATGGCGTGGAATGAGCTAAAAGCCCAGTGAGGTTCCAAATAGCAAGTTGACCATTATTTAAAAGTACAAATATTACTGTAGCAAAATAGCGAGCATAACACGTTCATAAAGTGAGCAATAACACTTCAAGTAGCAAATCTCAAAATGAGCGAGTGTAAAATTCTTTTTTAAAAGAAACAATAACACTACGAATAACAATCAGAGTATAAGGATACAGATGGCTCTCAAGAGCCAATTTCCCGTTGCTTCACCGGAGCTTGATCGAGTATTAGTTGACACTCCGCCAACTTTCGAGAATATAACCAGTCCAGTAGTACTTCACTTCACACCAATCCGTCCACCATTCAACCCCCTTACCGGGCCCGAACACCAACTAAACACTGGTGGTAATACTCGAGTATATCGATTAGTCGAGGAGATAACACTCCACTCGACAACACTAGATACCCATGGTTCGTTATCTAATCGACCAGGCCCTTGCCGGCTCGACTCGATTAACTAGCCAGTGGGGTTTGGGTTCCCAAGAAGTCGATGAGATAACATCTCCAATCGATTGAATCAAGATAAAAGTACGGAGACGGGAATGAGAGGCACCTCCCACTCTTGAGTGTGGTACATACTGCCGCTCAGCACTTACAAGTCAAGTACAAGTATATCAAGTCAATTGCAACAATAAACTAGTATATATCAGATTAGGGCAAGTGCGATAAAGTACACTCTTGCCCGATCAAACAAATTACATATCATTAAATCACATTGATCAAGTATTGAAAACAAGTGTCCAGTTCAATCAGGTATTTGGAAGCACTCACCAAAGATTTAGTGCTTTTCAAAAATCACGCTCAGGTGTAACTCCTTGGTTGGAGTCCAAATCTGCGATACAATATCATTTAAAAGCTTGAAATCAACCAGGGTTCGAAACTTAAGAGTTTCGCTTCAAAAAGATCAAGTAAACGAAACTCATTTAGATAGGGTTCATGTTACGTATCAAACTCTAGAAAATTCATGCTCGCTCTTTTGGTTTTGGCAATGAAAAGATTAAAACTTTGGAATTCCCATTTGAGTCGAAAAAAACGAGGAAAACGTATTTCTATTGGTCGCTACTTTCATTTTTTCAAGGGTATGGATTTCGGCCAAATTCCAGCTTATATACTTCTACAAAAGAGGACTCGAATACCTTAGACAAATTAGGTTCAATTCGTCTTCAAATCTTTGCTCAAGACAAGCGTAATTCTACTTAAATCTCGCGTATAAATTTAGGCAGCACGCCCTTTGTGTTTACCAAATTTCCAGCCATTTATGGCTTCTTCTTTTCCTTAATTCAGCCCCACAATACACATACAAGTAAGGTTACCACAATAGCCCTTCCATTAGGCTCCAAAATCATCCAAGTACAACACAAGTGCAATAGTACAAGCAAATATCAATTTTGAAGACAAAAGCTAAATGGCAGATTTGGCATCTCGTAGTATTTTAGTCATAACTGGAGCTATGGTTATCGAATCGGGGTGAACCTTATACCATTTCGAAGCTAAGACAGGGGGGAACAACTTTCATGAAGGCCACTTAACCTAATTTATAGTTTATCTAAGTCAAAATTTCCAATCATAGCTCCAAAAGTTCATGATCAGTCTGGTTGTCAGCACTGACTTAACCGGCGATAACTCAGGCTACACAACTCCGTTTGGGGTGTTTTCAGAAGCGTTGGAAAGATAAAACATAGTGGTACAAGTTTTGTGTTTTGGCCAAAAGCTAATTAGATACGAATCAGGGTGAAAAACGAAGCCAAACTTGTGAAATCTCAAAACTGTCCACGAAATGAGGCTTTTGGCAGTCAGGGGTATTTCGGTCATTTCACATACTACCGTGCTCCGATTGAGCTGAAAATTTACAGAAACTATATAACATCATTTCCTACAACTTTCATGTTTTAACCTAAGCCTAATTCAGCCTCTAATATGGACGAATTACACTGGTCAGAACAGAGCAGATTCCACTATCAAAGCTGGAAATTCAACTTTTAAGGCTAAAAATCACAATCAAACCACTAATCATCTCACAAATTCCATATCCAAACCCATTACCAACATTTGAAAGTTAAACAACATATTCAAGGCTTAAAATTATCAAACCCTAGATGAAATTTCATGAATCACCACCAAAACTACAAAATCTTCCATAAAACCTACTACAAACAAGCATAATCTCATTCAAGTGCAAGATTAAAGAAATAAAGTAGCTTCTTGCCAAAAGTACCTTCAAACCTCAAGAAAGATGGAAGTTTAGTGCTTTTCCTCCAAAAATCTCTCCACTCAAATCCTTAATCTTCCCTAGTGAACCACTTTTATGGAGTATTTTGCAAGCTTGTGGATTGAAACTCAAGATTCAAGCATGAAGTTGAGGTTGAAGATGAACTTTTCCCCTTATTTCTCCTCTCAAACTCACGGTCAAGATGGTGAAAATGTGCAGGAATTTTTGGTCCAAAACAAAGTTAAGAAGATAGGAAAGTTTGTTGGTCAAATTTGGTTGGCCAACACTTGTCAAGCCGCCATTGGTCCTCTTGTTTTTTTTTTCTTTCTTCCTTTTCTTTTGGTCAAAAATGGTGGCTGTTTAATAGGATATTTTAGGGTTGATTTTGCTCAATTAATGACAAAAGATTAAGGTAATAAAGTAGTGTTCGAGTAGTGCACTCAATCGGTAGCAAACGGTACACATCGGTTCACACCGTTTTTCCTTAACTCGCGCGTACTAGGGTTTTCACTTATAATTCACTAACTTATTATTATTACTTCTAATCACACATTTAATATCATCTAAAACTCACTCTTAATCACTAAATTTAATACACACTCCGCACCGATACTCACACTACGGAAAGACGTAAAACCCTAGTTTCTCTTAACGGTGAAAGTAAAGGGGAAAGCCTTGGTTCTATGATTATTTGTAGCTAGTGGGGAAGTGAATGAGTAGTATAGCTATTCTAAAGTAATAATTTCCAAATTAAAGGGAATTTTAAGAAAAATATAAGGGATTTTACACGTCCTCACAGTTTGAGTATCGAAATACTCTTGGAATGGCACCAAATTTGGTATTATTATACTACCAAATGAACTCTATCCCTCTATCAATTTTCATGGAAAAATATGCACGGAAAGTTGGTTATCCAGCTCACCAAAGTTTCAAAAGTTCCAAGGTAAATCGGCCTTCGTTGTTCCGTTTTCCGTTTTCAAAACGTTTGGCCAACAAAATGTCTCAAACATGGTCCTTTTATGTAGGTAATGTCTAAGAAACATCCAATATGTATTTGGTAGGTGATTGACATCAAGAATTTCGAAACAACAAGTCCCAATCAAGATTTAGACATTTACTAGCCAAAAGGGGTTTTCAAATCATTGGGTCAGTTTCGGATTTTGACCACAAATCACTCAATTCAACTTCGAATTGAGCGTGGTCAGTGGCGTTGAAAATTAGATTCATAAAGGTACAATTTCTCAGAAGAAATCATTTTCAAAATCTGTCCACAACTAGCTCATATTTGAGCATCAATTGTCTGCTCAAAACAGAGCTCCCAGTGTAGACGCAAAACAGAGCAGTCATGTTCAAACGATTGGTATGGACTACTCAGGTGAATAAGAAAGTCAATTTATACCGTTGGAAATCTGGGAATGTCTAGTTTCCAGTGCCAAACGTCACTCGATTTCGACGTCGGATAAAAAAGTTATAGCCAAAACAAAAACACTGCCAGAGCAGTTACGGGAAACATTTCCAGTTTTGCTGACTTCCGAAAACACATCATTTGGCCAACCAAATCATGAAATGTTTTGATGAAACTTTCTACACATCTCACACAACATGTATACATCATAACCAAGTCATTAGAACCACAAAAATTTGCTCTAAGGGCCACGGACATCACAGGGGCAGAAACGGAAAAATTCTCCCCTTCACCACCTTTGAGTTATCCTTCAAAATCTCACTTATTTCTACTAATTTAAGCACTAAACCAAAGTTAACAACTTCACAACACCACGAATCAGTCCAACAAGCCATAGTGGGAGTTCATAGAGCCCACACAACAATTTCCAACATAAACGAAGCTACCCACATGATTATATGAACTTATAAATGCAATACTACTTCCATAAACCAATATTTGCAAGGTTGATCGTGGATTACCTTTGTTGGTGACTCAAGTAGAAATTTTCGGCCCTTGATAGCTAAAGAAAACCGTGGAAAGCAAGCTCTTTTTGTAGCTCTTACCAAGTGCTTAGCAAAGTGTGGTTAAATTTTGGTGTGATTTTGGTGGAGATTTGATGAAGAAATGAAGAAGAAATTTGAGGAACTTGGAGTTGTTTTTCTCCTTCCTTTGGGCGGCTGTCTTGGAGCTTAAGAGAGAGAGTTTTGTGTTGCAATGAAGCTTCCTTGAGAAGCTAAAAATGTATGGCTAAGAATGCCTCAAAAGTCAACTCTCTCCCCGCGCGCACACGCGCGCGTTTCGTGCTCGATCCTCTCGAGTTTGTTTCACTTGTGCATTATACCTCTAATGCACTTACTTTAACACTAATATCATTCACTCTTAATAGTCTAGAAATAATTTCTAAAATCCTCCAATTAGTCGCGCGCGCGAAAACGCGAACTCCAACTTGTGCGCGATACGCGAAATCTCTAAGAAATTTTTATAACGATAGTATAACTAACTATCACTTGAGTATTTAAACTTAAAAATAACCATTTTAAAACTAATGTACAAGTCTCCAATTTTCCAAGCTTATTATATCCTCGAATCGATTATCATTTCCAAACGCGCATTCACTATTCACACTTAACGAGCTTTCAAAAATTAAATTTTGAAACAAGTCATTTAAAAATATAACTAAGCTATAGATCCATGTAATTAGGTCTAAAAAGTTAGAAAATAATATTCTGGACAATTGGCCAAATAAATAATTAAATAAGCTAGAATTAGGAGTTTAAAATAAGAAAATTTGCGAGTCCTCACATCCTCTCCCCCTTAAGAAAATTTCGTCCTCGAAATTTACCTTGATTGGCGAACAGGTCTGGATACTTTCCTCGAATTGCTTCTTCAATCTCCCAGGTTGCCTCCTCTATTCCATGATTCTCCAAAGAACTTTTACCAATGGTATCCGCTTATTTCGTAATTCCTTCACCTTCCTATCCAGAAGTTACCGGTTTCTCCTCATAGGTTAAGGTCTCATCAATTCAATGCTTTCCGGTTGCAAAATGTGAGAAGGGTCTGGATGGTACTTCTTAAGCATAGACACATGGAACACGTTATGAATCCGAGACAAACTCGGTGGCAATTCCAACTTATAGGCCACATTTCCTACACGTTGGATAACCTTATAAGGCCCTACAAACCTCGGTTGTAACTTCTTTCCTTTCCCAGACATTAACTTGCTTTAGAGGTGTAATCTTAAGAAATACTTGATCTCCAACCGCAAATTCTAAGTCCTTTCTCCGATTATCTGCGTAACTTTCTGACGACTTTGAGCGGTCTGAATCCTCTGGCGTACCAGCTTTACTTTCTCATTGGCTTCCTCAATCCAAGGTATTGTAGTCGGGTCTAAGATCTTACGTTCACCTATTTCATCCCAACAAATCGGAGATCTACACTTCCGACCATAAAGTGCTTCATACGGAGCCATTTGAATAGAAGAGTGAAAACTATTATTATAGGCAAATTCCACCAATGTCAAAACTTACTCCAACTTTCCCCAAAATCCAAAACACAAGTCCTCAACATGTCTCAAGGGTTTGAATTGTTCTCTCAGACTGTCCATCGGTCTGGGGATGATAGTGGTACTAAAGTTCAATTTAGTCCCAACACCTCTTGCATCTTTTGCCAGAACCTTGAAACAAATCTTGGATCTCTATCGGACACAATACTCACAGGTATCCCATGTAACCTGATAATCTCATCCAAGTACAACTTAGCTAATTTCTCCAATGGGTATTTCATATTGATTGGCAGAAAATGAGCCGATTTGGTCAGTCTATCCACTATTACCCAAATAGCATCGTGGCCTCTTTGTGTCCTTGGTAACCCTGATACAAAATCCATAGTGATATTCTCCCACTTCCACTCAGTATCTCCAAAGGTTGCAAAAGTCCTGATGGTCTCTGATGTTCGGCTTTTACTTGTTGACAAGTCAAACAAGTTTGGACAAATTGAGCAATTTCCTTTTTCATGCTCTCCCACCAATACAAACTCTTCAAGTTTTGGTACATTTTATTCCCTCCTGGGTGTACCGTAAATTTCGATCGGTGTGCTCTTCCAAAATTTCCTTCTTAAGCCCTTCATCCTTTGGCACTACTATTCGATTCCGAAACCTCAAAATCATTTGATCCCAAGTTAAAATCCGACTTTTCTCCCTTTTTAACTTTTTCCACCATTTTTGCACTTCAGGGTCCTTTTCTTGAGATTCTTGATACGTTCCAACAGATGGAATTCACTACAATATTTCCCAAAATTACTTTTCTCGGCTCAAGTCTAGGATCCAATAACTAATTTCCTCTAACAGGTGTAATTCCTTAATCATCAATCCGGCCACTTGTACTTGACGACTCAAAGCATCGGCCACTACGTTGGCCTTTCCCTGGATGGTACTTTATCGTACAATCATAGTCCTCCAAAAATTTCATCCATCTACTGCCTCAAATTCAGTTCCTTTGAGAAAACAAATATTTAAGGCTCTTGTGGTCAGTAAAAACCTCAAATATCACTCCATACAGGTAATGTCTCCATTTTTCAAAGCAAACACTACAGCTGCTAACTCCAAATCATGAGTCGGATAATTTCCTTCATGCGTTTCAATTTCCTAAGCATAAGCTATTACTTTGTCATTTTGCATTAAAACACATCCCAAGCCTTCTTTAGAAGCATCTGTAGACCACAAAACTATCCTTCCCATTCGGCAGAGCTAACACAGGCGCTCTTGTCAAACGTCTTTTCAACTCCTGGAAACTCTCTTCACACTTAGGACTCCAAATAAACTTCCCATTTTTCTTGGTCAACTCAGTCATGGGTCCAGCAATTCTAGAAAAATCTTGGATAAATCTCCGGTAATACCCTGCTAGTCCTATGAAACTTCGAACCTCAGTAGGGTTTTCCGGTCGTTTCCACTTTGAAACACTTCACTTTGGTTGGATCCACTTTAATCCCATCCTTAGAAATTATGTGCCCCAAGAAAGTCATTTCTTTTCAAAATTCACACTTGCTAAACTTAGCATACAATTGGTGTTCCCTCAAAGTTTGCAAAACAATACTCAAGTGTTTCTCATGATCTTTCACATTCTTAGAGTACACTAAAATATCATCAATAAACACCACCACAAATTGGTCCAATAAGGCTTAAAGACCCTGTGCATTAAATCCATAAAAGCAGCAGGTGCATTCGTTAATCCAAATGGCATTACTGCAAACTCAAGTGTCCATACCTCGAGTTAAAAGCAGTCTTGGGTATATCTTTCTCCAAAATCCTCAATTGATAATAACCCTGTCTCAAATCCAACTTGGAGAACACTACTGCCCCTTGCAATTGGTCAAATATTCATCAATGTGGGGCAACGGGTACTTATTCTTGATGGTAACATCATTCAAGCCTCGGTAGTCTATACACAACCTTAGACTCCCATCTTTCTTCTTAACAAATAAGACGGGGCTCCCCAGGTGAATCACTTTCCTTTATAAAGCCCCGTTCCAACAAGTCCTGTAGTTGTAATTTCAATTCTTTTAATTCGGCTGGAGCCATCCGATATGGCGTCTTAGAGATAGGTGCTACTCCCGGAATCACATCAATCTTAAAAGCTATTTCCCTTTCCGGGAGTAAAGACTCTAACTCCTCAGGAAAAACATCCGGATAATCTTTTACTATAGGCATGTCCTCCAATCTCACCTTATCACTAGGGGTGTTGATTAGAAAAGCCAAATATCCCTGAACTCCTTTACTTAACATTTTCCTAACTTGGATCCTTGAGATAAGTGCAGATGAGGCTAATCTCCCTCGTACGTCCAGTTTCAAGGTTGCCTCTCCCGGAATGCACAATTCTGCTATCTTTGTCCTGCAGTTCAATTGGGCATTATAACGGGCTAGCCAATCCATTCCTAGGATCACATCATATCCCTTAATCGCTAAACCTATCAAATCGGCCAATAGTTTTCGTTCCCCAATCCAGATTTCACAATCTCTATACATCAAGTTAGTTATTAGACTTTGGTCCCCAGTAGGCGTTTTAACCTCCAAATCATACGGTAACTTAATTGGCTTCAAGTCTATTCCATTATTCTAGACTTGCCTAGTGCAAGAAATAAATCAATTATGCAAGAAAAGTCGAAAACAAGAACCAATCAAGAAAACATTGAAATAACAATAATTTACATTCATTAACACTTCAAGTTCATACAATTAGCAAGTCAGGGGCAATCACAAAAATATAGCATGCAAGTGCCACAAGAGTACTTTTAGTCACAGAAGAGTAAAATAAAAGCAAGTGCCTCAAAAGAAAGCCATACAGTCATGCAAAATATAATGGTCTCAGCACTTAGCATTACCCCAGCTAATCCTAACTATCCCAGTCAAAAGGATCAAAAGAGGGTCAATCACTGGGGCCTAGTCTACAGTAGGACTACCAGGCGGAATCTCCTCCTCAGGATCCTCCTCCTGATCAGAGCTCTGGACTACATCCATCGCCTCATCTACCAGCCTAGTAGCATCAGCTAAGATCCCGGAAGCCCGATCACGGACCTCCTCACCTAATCTAGTGAGTCGAGCCCTAGTCCTCTGGAGCTCCTCACGAGTAACTGCAGCAATAGCCACCTCGCCCTCTATCACCTCCTCGAGCTCAGCAATCTGTTCACCCCTGAGCGCTAACCATCTATCTCAGCTCGTCCACCTTCGCCTACAAATCTGAGTTGGCAGTCACCAACTGACGACGCTCGTCGTCCAAGGCTAGCACGAGGTGGTTCGGGTAGGCAAAAGTCAACTTACACGAACATCGAGGGTACCTATTAGCAGGCGAGTAGCGTACATGAGCTCCCCCACCTAGAGGTCGGTAGTAAATAGGCCTAGGAGGCTCTACATGACCATTCGCATGCCCATTCCCATTAGCTGCGGGGTCCCCATTTCCATTTTCCATCCCTGCAAAACAATTACACTTTTCAGGTTAGAAACTTAATCACTAACTCGCACGAATGTCACTTACGGCATGCCTAATTTAGTCATTAACTTGCCCAAATATCTCTTAAAATATGACTAAGTCATTCTGTCTCAGGTCTTAAGGGTAGAGTATCTAGTAGGTCTCCCATATAGATCTCTAGCCTAGTGCTCTGATACCAACTGTGACGCCCCCACTTCTCCCTAAGACGAACCAGAGGGTATCCGCGGGACGCCTGCCCAACTCTCGCCAGGACTCAAGGCAATCTTCGATCAAGCTTAATGAAAATACTAGCCATCCATGAAGTAGAGTAAGAAAATGCGGAAAACTTTCAAACTTAACAATATATCATAATCATCCAATCCTTACATCGGATTTCCAAAAGTTACATCAAATCCCAAATTTTACAATAATCGAGAGTCTAGCCAAGTACATTGAAACCCTAATACAAAAGTACATCACAAGGGGTTTTCTCCGAGGTTCACTTCCGATCCTTTCCTGTTAAGGAAAACAAATCTACAGGGTGAGCAAAACGCTCGTGAGGCCAAGAACACACATGCAAGCACATAGTCCAAGTAGCACGCCCAAATAATAGGTTAATTGATAAAGTGCGAGTAATTAACAATTTTTAATGAAATGTAAACAGAAACAATTCAAGGATATGGTAGCTCTCAGGAGCTAAGTTCCACTTGCTTTGCCAGGGTCATTCGTATACCTTCCCGCGATGACTCTCCGTCAACCGGATCGGTATTTTCAATCCGTAGATCTCCACTTACTTCTCATATCCGTCCACCGTACACCGCACCGGGCCCGAACGACATTTATAAGGCGATACTCCACGAGTATGCCAAGCGAGACCTCTTCAATAGGTCAAGCTTATCATGTAATTCTCATGGCTCACCGAGATTCCCGACCAAACCCATGCCGGCTCGAGTCCCAAGGTCGGCCCTATGAGTTTGGGCGTCCCCCATGTAACATTTTGTATGTCGAGGAGATTCACTCCAACGACGTATGCAGCCATAGCATATAAATTAATGTCATTCAAGCATTTGATATATTCCAGCATTTCAAGCATGAGTTATTTATTTCAAATGAGAACGAGTGCGATAAAGTACACACTCGGCTCCATTTTCAAAATCTCAAGTCATGGATAACAAGTAAGAATGTATCAAGTTCACAGGAGTTCAAGTAACCATGCACTTGACACTCACCAAATAAACAAGAAGGAATGTCACTCGAGATTCAAGCGTTCACCGTGGGATCCTCTTGAAGGTCCTCGTGAGTGCCTGAGCAATTAATAATAATCTATCACTCATTAAACCCCAATTATCAAGGAAGATTGTACACTTGTACAATCTAAGAAAATTTTTATGAAAATGAGCCCTATTTATTCGTAAATCGAGGTTCAAAGGTGGGGTTTTAAAGCACAAGAGAATCGAGTTTTCACCTTTGAAATCAAGTGTAAAACGTTCAAGTGATATCGAGGGGAAAAGGAGAATTCGAAAAACTCCATTCCCTTAAGTTTCGAAAATTTCAGATTTGATACGAGATCTTTGAAAAATCGTATCTCACTCATTTCAAGTCCAAAATTGGAAAACTTGGTACCGTTGGAAACTCCTTCCAAATTAATAAAAGTTCCTTGAAGACACTTTTCATGATTCCAAATGGAAGATATTCAAAACTCGGCTCAAAGTTGCTGCCTTAAGCCTACTAAGACAGTTTTGGGTTGGTTTTTCGGCTAACTTTGAAAATTCGGAAAAAATCACAGAATTCGATCTAGCCTCTAAACTTTGGTACTCAATTAGAGTTAAAAACAAGGTTTAAAACTCAATAAACAGACCAAGAATCGGAGTTTTGAGCACCAAGATATAGTAGCTCAAAGTTGCTGAAAAATTGAGACGGTTAGGCAAATTGCCAGGTTTAATTTACAAACTTTGGGACTTTGTTTGAGTATCGAAATGAACTCTGAATGGCACCAAATTTTGTAGTATTATACTAACATATGATCTCTATCCCTCTATCAATTTTCATGGAAAATTACGCATGGAAAGTTGGTTAACCAGCTCACCAAAGTTTCAAAAGTTCCAAGGTAAATCGGCCTTCGTTGTTCCGTTTTCCGTTTTTCAAAACGTTTGGCCAACAAAATGTCTCAAACATGGTCCTTTTGTGTAGGTAATGTCTAAGAAACATCCAAGATGTATTTGGTAGGTGATTGACACCAAGAATTTCGAAACAACAAGTCTCAATCAAGATTTAGACATTTACTAGCCAAAAGGGGTTTTCAAATCATTGGGTCAGTTTCGAATTTCGACCACAAATCACTCAATTCAACTTGGAATTGAGCGTGGTCAGTGGATTTGAAAATTAGATTCATAAAGCTACAATTTCTCAGAAGAAAACGTTCTCAAAATCTGTCCACAACTAGCTCATATTTGAGTTCCCAGTGTAGACGTGAAACAGGACAGTCATGTTCAAATGATTGGTATGGACTACTCAGGTGGAATAAGAAGGTGAATTTTATACCGTTGGAAATATGGGAATGTCTAGTTTCCAGTGCCGCAAACTTCACTCGATTTCGACGTCGGATAAAAAAGTTATAGCCAAAACAAAAACACTGCCAGAGCAGTTACGGGAAACATTTCCAGTTTTGCTGACTTCCGAAAACACATCATTTGGCCAACCAAATCATGAAATTTTTTGATGAAACTTTCTACACATCTCACACAACATGTATACATCATAACCAAGTCATTAGAACCACAAAAATTTGCTCTAAGGGCCACGGACATCACAGGGGCAGAAACAGAAAAATTCTCCCCTTCACCACCTTTGAGCTATCCTTCAAAATCTCACTTATTTCTACTAATTTAAGCACTAAACCAAAGTTAACAACTTCACAACACCACAAATCAGTCCAACAAGCCATAGTGGGAGTTCATAGAGCCCACACAACAATTTCCAACATAAACGAAGCTACCCACATGATTATATGAACTTATAAATGCAATACTACTTCCATAAACCAAGATTTGCAAGGTTGATTGTTGGCTTGTCAAACCAGCAAAAATAAAAGTTCCTACTCTAAAATATGAATTCGAGCATAGCAGTGAGTAGGGTCGTATCCACAAGGACTGGGTGATTTATTTCTTTGTGAAAATGGGAGATTAGTTGAAATTAACTAAATAGCTCACTTGAATAAAAAATAAAGACGGTATTACAAAATTAAATAAAACTAAACCAAGAATAGGCAATACTCTAGTCAAAGGTCTAATTTCCACTTTGGTTCATTTAACTGATCATCGATGCAAAGGTGAAATCGTTTATTCATAAATAAACTGGTTATGGTTGTCAACACGCTCTGACAACCTGCCTCGCCTTACTGTTTCGATAACCACAACACGCTCTATGGCTATTTCTCTTGCCAATTAAGCAACCCTAAACAAGCTCTTAGGATTTAACCTATTGACAGCATTAATAATTAGAGAAGCTACCAATTCTAACCAACAAACACACACGCTCGGTTCATTTAAGTTAGATTATATATTCCCATGACATAGATTCGAAAGTCTCTTTTACAATCAAATTATATCACGCGCCACAGATACTAAAACCATCAAACAATTACGGATTTGATATTTTAGATGGCAGTAGACTATTTCGACAATTAAATATTAATCAGGTATTTAACTGTAGAAAATAATCATAATCATGAATGAACAGAGAATATATAAATACTCATGAATAAATGAAGCAAACAAATCAAATTAGATCTCACAGTGTTGTCGAACCAAAGCTTCAATTATCCTTCAACTAGAAAAGGAATTAGCCGCTCCTCCTGGTGGATTCGCGGCTACAAAATACTAGTGTTTATTGTAGAGAAAAGAGGAAAAAGAATCCAAGATGGCCGCCCACGGCTCTTCCTTTCTCTATTAATAAGGGTAGCTCCCCCCTTTTTTTGTTTCTAAGAGTCCTACTTAAACTAAACTAACCAACCAAGACCTATCAATTGGTTTCCCAAAATAATCACATCGAGTCATGGCCCCTCAAGGTCTCCAATCCGTGGCTAATTGTGTCAAGCCCTGGAATGCAAACGGGCTTCTTGATCAATTGATAGATCAAACTCTTGACTGCCTTGTCAAATAAGGCGTGGGCACGCTTAACAGACTGGAGTCTTCTGGACATAGAGCTTTAGAGGCACCACTTCACGTTTGACAAAGCGTGGGCACGCTTAACAAGATGCTTTTAGGAAAGTCGACTTTTAATGCGCCTTTTAATTCATTCTCACCAACAATCCCTAAAACCAACACCAAATTCAAATATGAGTGAAACATATCGATTAACGCCATATTTAAGCAAAATAAAGGGGAGAATATTCACCAATTATATGCACAATTAACCACTTAACATTGATCGTGGATTACCTTTGTTGGTGACTCAAGCAGAAATTTTCGGCCCTTGATAGCTAAAGAAAACCGTGGAAAGCAAGTTCTTTTTGTAGCTCAAGATGATCACCAAGTGGTTAGCAAAGTGTGGTTAAATTTTGGTGTGATTTGGTGGAGATTTGATGAAGAAATGAAGAAGAAATTTGAGGAACTTGGAGTTGTTTTTTCTCCTTCCTTTGGCCGGCTGTCTTGGAGCTTAAGAGAGAGAGTTTTGTGTTGCAATGAAGCTTCCTTGAGAAGCTAAAAATGTATGGCTAAGAATGTCTCAAAAGTCAACTCTCTCCCCGCGCGCACACGCGTGCGTTTCGTGCTCGATTCCTCTCGAGTTTGTTTCACTTGTGCATTATACCTCTAATGCACTTACTTTAACACTAATATCATTCACTCTTAATAGTTTAGAAATAATTTCTAAAATCCTCCAATTAGTCGCGCGCGCGAAAACGCGAACTTCCAACTTGTGCGCGATAGCGCGAAATCTCTAAAAAATTCTTCTAACTATAGTATAAATAACTATCACTTGAGTATTTAAAGTTAAAAATAACCATTTAAGACTAATGTACAAGTCTCCAATTTTCCAAGTTTATTGTATTCTCGAATCGATTATCATTTCCAAACGCGCATTCACTATTCACACTTAACGAGCTTTCAAAAATTAAATTTTGAAACGAGTCATTTTAAAAATATAACTAAGCTATAGATCAATGTAATTAGGTCTAAAAAAGTTAGAAAATAATATTCAGGACAATTGGCCAAATAAATAATTAAATAAGCTAGAATTAGGAGTTTAAAATAAGAAAATTTGCGAGTCCTCACACAAACGGCATCATGACCTTTCTGGGTACGGGGTAATCCTGACACAAAATCCATGGTAACATGTTCCCATTTCCACTCAGGAATTTCAAGAGGTTGTAGAAGACCTGAGGGTTTTTTGATGTTCAACTTTTACTTGTTGACACACTAAATATTTTGGGACAAACTAAGCAATTTCTTTTTTCATGTTGTCCCACCAATACAGTCCTTTCAGATCCGGGTACATTTTACTGCTCCTGGGATATACTGTATACTTAGATTGATGTGCCTCTTCCAAAATGTCCGTTTTTAGCACATCATCTTGCTACACCACTATCCGATCACGAAATTTCAAAATACCCACGGAACTCACATTAAAGTTTGGATTTTTCCCCTGTTGCACTTTTTCTACCCATTTTTGTCCCATCCGGTCATTCTTCTGAACTTCTTTAATTGGATCCAACAAATCATATTTCACCGTGATATTTTCCAAGATCACTCTCTATCGGTCCAATCGCGGATTCCATTCACTCACTTTTTTCAACAAATTCCATTCCTTAATCATTAATCCAGCCACCTGTGTGACGCTCCCAC
Source organism: Coffea humblotiana (assembly GCA_023065735.1). Lineage (NCBI taxonomy): Eukaryota > Viridiplantae > Streptophyta > Magnoliopsida > Gentianales > Rubiaceae > Coffea > Coffea humblotiana. Next base: position 227,026 of record JACYVW010000023.1, read on the forward strand.
CTCTCCCTACGGCGAATCCTAGGGTATCAGCGGGACGTCTGCCCCAACTCTCGTCAGGACTCACTCACTCGTTCAAACTTAATAAAGGATCACAATTAATCATCGACTTAATTAAGAAGTATTTCGAATATACAAGTCAAAAACTTCTAAGGCTAATAATCATAGTTACAATCCACCAACCAACAGTAACAAAAGTTACACTTTAAGAGTCACCAAAATCATACAAAAGGTATACTAGCTTCCACCAAGTCGCTAGTCTAGAACCTCCAATCCCCCTCCAAAGTCTGTTAAGGAAAACAAACTTAAAGGGATGAGCTAACGCTTAGCGAGGCCAAGAAAATCAAGCAAGCAAGCAAGTAGCACCAATTAATCAAATAGCATTCTTCAAAGCAACTTTAACATAAACTTTCATTTAAGTGCATAAGTAAGAAATAAACACACATAGAAGGATACAGGAGTTCTCAGGAGTTATTTCCACGTCTCGATCCATTCAAGCCATCCGGGGTTGACTCTCCGTCAACTCAAGTAATAACATGATCGTAGTGCTCCACTTACTTCCTCCATCCAACATAACACCCTCTCGGATCTGGAACCAAACACGCATGAGGTGGCAATACTAATCGAGTATGTCAAGAAAGATTTCAAAAGATCAAACTATAAAATTTCCCATGGTTCACCAAGCTTCTCGACCAAACCCTTACCGGCTCGAGTTACAAGGTTAACCAATGGCTTGGGGCGTCCCCACAAGTATAATTGGCCGATGAGACAACGCTCCAATCGACTTATCTCATCGACCTAGAATTGTTCACGGTTCTGAGTCGGTATGAGAGGCATCTCCCACTCGATTAGGATGTGGTACATGCTGCCGCTCAAAGGATTGATCATAGCACCGAGTCGGTATGAGAGGCACCTCCCACCCGAATAGAGTGTGGAACATGCTGCCGCTCAGTGCTCACAAGTAAAAACATGTTCGAATACAAGTGCAAGTCATATACATTTATTTAACAAATATCAATCAATCAAAAGAGAGAGAGAGAGAATGAGAGCGGTAAAGTCCACCCTCGCCTCGGCAAGTTCACGTATCATATAGCACTTGTACACATATCATTTCAATCATAGTAACATTGAACATGCACTTGACACTCACCGAAAATCAAGGCAAAACAAGAGCAAAACGAGAAGTTAAATGAGCTCTTTGGCGTCCTCATGACCATTTGAGACATGCACAATCACGATTACCTAGGTACTCGACCAAGGTTAATAAGAAAATCATTTTCTCGCTACCCATTCTCAAGGTCACAAGTTCGAGTCAAGTTAAATGAGCTTTTCTCGCTAAATCATCGAAATAATAATCAAAGGAAACTCAAAAGTCGTTTTCGATTCAAGTCTTAGCAAGAACTCTCAGTTCCAAATGAAAGTACCATATTTACTTTCGGCACAAAAATCACGAAAAGGGAAGATGGTTTTCATCTCTCAAAATTTCATCTCTCACGAAAAGTTTGAAGTACTTGACAGAGTTTCAAAATCTGATCATAATTGAAGTTACACAACTCAACATTTAGCGTGGTTTGCGGCGTTCAAAACTAGATTCAAAATTCTATAAATCACTAGAAGGAACTGTTTTAAAATTCATTTTGTAAGATAGGTGAAATTGAGCTACAAACTGGAGCTACACTTGTTTCTCGGATGAAAACAGTGAGGAAATTCAGTTATCTTTGCCGGTTCACTACAGCTCATAGGAAACAAATTAGGGGGTGAATTTTATACTGTTGGAAAACTCTCAGAGTCTAGTTTCAAATGCCATAAGCGGCACTTGATTTCAACTTCCAGACAAAATGTTATGGGCCCAAAATGTGAACATTGGTCGGGTCTTCTGATCAAAACATTTTCCAGATTTGCAACCTCACTTTCCCCTACTTTAACTCAACCAATCATAAAGTTTTTTAGAGATATTTAACACACATAAATACCAACATATGTCAAGCATTATAGCACCAAAATAACATCAAAATTTGAAATTAACATGAAAGATTCATCCAGCCAAAATTCGGACAGCAAGAATCCTTCATTCTTCAAGTTTTCTTTTCAACTTCCCAACCAAAACTAAGTCATAATCCATCAAAACAAGCATCAAACAAGCAAGTAAACACACAAAATCCTCAAGGCCTCTACCTATAAAGCCACCTCAAATCCTCTACCTAGTGTCAAGGTTCTTGTGAACCCATCAACAACCCAAAAACTAACTAGGTAGAACTAACTAACTACTATGATTTGAGAGGAAAAGATGAGAGCTTTGGATGATTACCTTGCTTCCAAGAGATGTAGACCAACCACTAGTGTACAAACTCTTAAACCCCCAAAATTCTTTCCTCCTTCAAGTCACCCTTCAAGCTTGTGCAATGAACCAAGAAAAGAAGTAAGTTTGGAGTGTCTTCTTGGAGCAAAAGAGGAAGAAAGCTAGCTGAAATGTTTTGGTAGAAATGAGTGAAGGAGAGCCGGCCAAGAAGGAAAGGAAGAAGAAAGGTTTTGTGTGGTTAGTTGGTGATTTGATGGAGTGAAAAGAAAAAGGACATAAAGGTGCTTCGGTACCCAAAAGTCAACAATTGAATAGTGTGAGCAATTAGTGCTCCTAATTAAGTTTAATTTAACTCACTCACCTCTAATCTCTCAATTAACTTTCTTAGTCTACTATTGATCATCCTTAATTCTCCAAGATTAATGCACTCTCGGACCGAACTTTGTCTCGAAAAATGTGTAATCATTATTTCTTACTAAACGAGCCACTGAAAAATTAATTTTACTGGTGAAACATTTTAAAATATAAAATGAGACATTGCTCCAAGCAAATGAAATTAAAATGGATGAAATGAATTAATTGGAGTAAACAAATAAATAAATAATGAAATAAACCAGTAAATAAAATAAAAGTAAGTAAAATAAAAATTCGGGTCCTCACATCCTTCCCCCCATAAAAGAATTTCGTTCTCAAAATTCATACCTCGATCTACGAATAACTCTGGACACTTCTTTCAGATCTTCTTTCAACTTTCTCAAGTTGCTTCCTCGATTCCATGATTTCTCCATAAAAACCTTCACTAAAGAAATTTGCTTGTGCCTTAACTCCTTCATTACTGGCACGTTTTCCTGTATTTATAAGAAAGACTAGATATCCTTTAGCCCCACTACTTGTCAATTTCGTAGCTCGAGTCCTCGAAATTAAAACAGACGTTGCTAGTCTATCCCTCACATCTAACTTCAAAGTTGCTTTCCTCGTGATGCACAATTCTACTTATTTCATCTTACAATCCAACTAAGTATGGTATCGAGCTAACCAATCCATTCCAAGTGTCACATCATTTCCCTTAATTGTTAGGCTCATTAAATCTGTCAACTATTTACTTTCACCAACCCAAATCTCACAATTTTAATACATCAAATTGACAATCAAACATTGGTTCCCAGCTTCAACCCTAAGTTCTCGATTTTTGGTCCACCGCTGATCCCTGGTCACCTCCAAGACTTCGGGGTTGCCTACGCTCTCAAGTACGATGTCGACCACGTCTACTACCGTTCATGTCTTATCACAAATCTAAAGGTGTGGAACAAAATTTAAATATACAGATAAGCCATAAAATCAATTAAAAGCAAAATAAATTTTCATATGTTATAAAAGATCATAATAGTTACATTAAGTTAGGATAGGTTTATCAAATCATTTCAAAAGAAAAGAGGAACAACAAGATCATAGCAATACGTGCCAACTCGCAAATATACAAAACAACAAAAGGATTTCATCCCCTACACAAAAGATTACAATCTCTAAAAGTGTCAGTCTAGACTAGGGTATAACCATAACCCCTATCTCCCGAGTGGAGTCAGATCCATCTCCTCTCGTAGGATTCCCACTACTTGGATCTCTCTCACATCCATTAGCATTAATCACTCCCTTTGGCACTCAACTGCTTTGCAGCGGATTTAGCAGGCTGTTGAGAATTTCCTCCTTCCTCAGAAGCACTAGGGCAATTCGAAATCTGATACTCGGAACTACTGCAAATCAGACATTTTCCTTGCTTCCTCCAGCACATTGCCTCAGTATAGTTAGACTTGCCACAGTATCCACAAGTCACACAAGGAGTCACGGCTTGACCAGCTTGAGAAATCCCTTTTTATTGATCTCGCCCACTTTGATTTCCTTTTGTCGGTGCTCCCCTTGATGGAGTTCCTCCGGGTTTTTCGGGCATCCTCACTCCTCCAGCCCCTCTTCCCACTTTAAGGGCATCGTTTGGGTACCCCTTTTTCTAGCATGAAAAGTTTTAGATTGAGACTTAACATTTTCTACCATCTGTGCCTTCTCCAAGGCATCCGTGAAAGTTGTGATCTGGGGGGTTGTTAGAGATTCTTGGATTTCTACATTTAACCCATGAATAAACCTCCTTATCATTTTGCGTTCCATGATCACTAGCTCAGGGGCAAATTTTGAAAAGTTTGGTGAACCATTCCTCATACTTGGCCACACTTAGTAACTCTTGCTTCAATTTAACAAAGTCGTCCTCCCTCTTTTCTTGTATCATTGGCGGGAGGAACTTGACATTAAACTCCCTCTCAAAATTGGCCCAAGTCCAGGGGGTTTGTTCTCTTTCCCACTTCGCCCTCACAACATTCCACCACGAGCGTGTCGCTCCCTCAAACTGTAAAACGGCAAAAATTCACTTGCCTTTCCTCGGCATAATCTAAAGCAGTAAAAATCTCTACCATCCTTTCAAACCAATTTTTCGCTACCTCGGGATCAGACCCTCCATGAAACTTAGATGGGATGAATTTCAGGAATCGCTCTAAAGCTCTATCCTCACCCCTCTCTAGATTCCTAGGTTAGTTGATTGGTTCAAGGCCTTGGCGCTCAACTAAATGCTCCAAGACATCTGTTATGCGGTTAAGGGCCTTAGCCACTTGGTCATTTCCTTCATTCCTAGGGTTTTGGTTCGGACCAGTCGTTGATCTCTCACCTCTCTCGGGAGTGCGGGGTTGCCGAATCCCACGCCCACGACCCCGTCCATGTCCTCGCTGATCCATATAGCAAGATTCTAAACGCATAAATAAAAAGGGAAAAATAAGTATAGAAATTTAAAACATAAATAAGTTGCACGAAACACTTTAAAATCAAAGTATAACTCTTAACATAACTAATAGTCATGCCACATGTCAAGAGTGCATACAACAAGTCAATAATATCAAATACATAACATAGGCATCCAACTGCCTCAAAATATAGGGGTACATGCAACAAAATACAAAAGGCCTCAAGGCGAGAATCACCCCTACTAATTCCTTAGCAAAAGTCAAAAGGTCGGGAGATCACTAATATCAGTGAACCGAACTAGTCGATCTTACAACCTCAAAAGAGTCCTCTTCGGGGTCCTCCTCGAGATCCTCCTCCATCAGCTCTATCTCCACCTCCACAACAGGTGCAGCCTCTCGAGGTGCATCCCCAAGCAAAGCCTCCTCTAGACGGTTGGCCATAGTCACACACTCAGCCATAATACCATCCACGCGGTTCCCTGCCTCCTCAATAATCCTGATAAGGCGCCCCTTGGTCTCCTGAAACTGTGCATGAGAGGCGTCGGCCCTCTGACGCTCCTCAAGCACCCTAGCCCCTAACTCCTGGATCCGGGCAGCCTGGGCCTCCATCTCCTCTCTCTCAGCTTGTGCGATCCTGAGGTCAAGAATCAACTGCCTCCGCTTTTCGGCTACCCCTAACACCAAGCGGTTAGGGTAGGAGAATCTTTCTCAGCATAGACACATCCTACCCCGCCTAGTAGGTGAGTACCGCAGGAGGGGTTCACCTCCAACCATAAGATACGGGATCATGGGGAGAGGTCCATCAATCCTATCATCATTACTGCTGCTGTCCATATCCAACAAATAACCCACAAAACTAAAGGTCAAGCCCTTATAGTCACTGATACCAATTAAAAATTTAACTTAAGATCTATCATGGATTTCTATGACCAAAAATTCATGACTAAAAACTCCTAACTCTACTCCATGTATTTCAAACCTAGCGCTCTGATACCAACTGTGACGCCCCCACCTCTCACTAGATCCAACCCTAGAGTATCAGTGGGACGCCTGCCCAAATCTCATCAGGACTCACTCACTCGTTCAAGCTTAATTAAGAAGTACTTCAAATATACAAGTCCAAAACTCCTAAGGCTAATAATTATAGTTACAATCCACCAACCAAGAGTAACAAAAGTTACACTTTAAGAGTCACCAAAATCATACAAAAGGTATACTAACTTCAACCAAGTTACTAGTCTAGAACCTCCAATCTCCATCCAAAACCTGTTCAGGAAAACAAACTTAAAGGGATGAGTTAACGCTCAGCGAAACCAAGAAAATCAAGCAAGCAAACTAGTAGCACCAATTAATCAAATAGCATTCTTGAAAGCAACTTAACATAAACTTTCATTTAAGTGCACAAGTAAGAAATAAAACACACATAGAAGGATACAGGAGTTCTCAAGAGTTATTTCCACGTCTCGATCCATTCAAAGCCATCCGGGGTTGACTCTCCATCAACTCAAGTAATAACATGACCGTAGTGCTCCACTTACTTCCTCTATCCAACATAACACCCTCTCGGATCAGGAACCAAACACGTATGAGGTGGCAATACTAATCGAGTATGTCAAGCAAGATTTCAAAAGATCAAACTGTAAAATTTTCCATGGTTTACCAAGCTTCTCGACCAAGCCCTTACCGGCTCGAGTTACGAGGTTAGCCAATGGGTTGGGGGCGTCCCCACAAGTATAATTGGTCGATGAGACAACGCTCCAATCGATTTAGAATTATTCATGGCTCTGAGTCGATATGAGAGGCATCTCCCACCCGATTAGGGTGTGGTACATGCTGCCGCTCAGAGAATTGATCATAGCACTGAGTCGGTATGAGAGGCACTTCCCACCCGAATAGGGTGTGGTACATGTTGCCGTTCAGTGCTCACGAGTAAAAACATGTTTGAGTACAAGTGCAAGTTATACACATTCATTTAACAAGTATCATTCAATCAAAAGAGAGAGAGAACGAGGGCGGTAAAGTACACTCTTGCCTCGGCAAATTCACGTATCATATAGCACTTGTACACATATCATTTCAATCATAGTAACATTGAACATGCACTTGACACTCACCGAAAGTCAAGGCAAACAAGAACAAAGCGACAAGTCAGACGAGCTCTTCGGCGTCCTCGTGACCACCTAAGACATGCACAATCACGATTACCTAGGTACTCGACCAAGGTTAATAATAAAATCATTTTCTCGCTACCCACTCGCAAGGTCACAAGTTCGAGTCAAGTTAAAGGAGTTTTTCTCGCTAAATCAGTGAAAAAATACTCAAAGGAAACTCAAATGTCATTTTCGATTCGAGGCTTAGCAAGAACTCTCAGTTCCAAATGAAAGTACCATATTTACTTTCGGCACGAAAATCACGAAAAGGGTAGATGGTTTTCATCTCTCAAAATTTCTAGTCTTACGCCCAAACTTTAGGAATATAAGGGGCGTTCACATTTTCTAAACTAATGGAGTTAAAATGCATCAAAACTCCACTCATTTTCATAGTAAATGTCAAAGCTAAGGTTCAAAGTTTCGAGTATAAAACTAGTGAAATTTTTCAAGAATTACTCTAGTCAAAAAGCTCCCTTTTTAAGAGTTCAATCTCATGAAAATCAAGGTCATAAGACTAGGGTTGAAAATCCATTTCTCAAGCATGAAGTGAGGTGCAATTAACTAAGAAAATTGAACAACCAAGAAAACGCATCAAAGAGAGGTTTAATCCTTTGGAAACCAAGATTCAAAATGAAGGTTTAAAGTTCAAAGGGACCTTGTGTCCAACCATGAAATTAAACTTAAAACGAACTAACAATCTCAAAGGAAGATTGAAAGTGCTTAAAAGAGTGTTTTGTTTGAAATCAGAAAATTTCCAGTTTGGTGCGACACTATTTGAAAAATTCATATCTCGAGTTTCGTAAGTCCAAAAATTGGAAACTTTGTACCGTTGGAAACTAGACTCAATGTACTAAAGCTCTTTAGAAGACACTTTTCTCATAATCCAATTCAAAATCATTCAAATTTTAGCCTCAAAGTCACTGTTCCAGACAGGACAGAGCAAAACAAGCTTGAAATTTCAGCAAAGTTTGGAAATTCGGCAAAATTCGTAGAAATGGAATCCACCCTTTGAAATTTTAACAATAATATAAATTTAAATATAGTTCAAATGCAACAAACGGAACTCAATTCGGACCTTTCTACACTAAGATACAACAGTTTTTAAGAAAACTGATTTTTGGAACCTGTTTCACGGAATTTCGAGTTTGAAGTACTCGACAGTGTTTCAAAATCTGATCATAACTGAAGCTACACAACTCAAACTTTAGCGTGGTTTACGGTGTTAAAAACTAGATTCAAAATTCTATAAATAAATAGAAGGAACTGTCTTAAAATTCATTTTACAAGATAGGTTGAAATTGAGCTACAAACTGCAGCTATGCTTGTTTCTTGGATGAAAACCGTGAGAAAATTCAGTTATTTTTCCGGTTCACTACGGCTTCATAGGAAACAAATTACGGGATGTATTTTATAACGTTGGAAAGCCCTCAGAGTTTAGTTTCAAATGCCAGAAACGACAATTGATTTCAACTCCCAGACAAAAAGTTATGGGCCAAAACGTGAACACTAGTCGGGGTCACCTGATCAGAAAATTTTCCAGATTTGCAACTTCACTTTACCCTACTTTAACTCAACCAATCGTAAAGTTTTTTGGGAGATATTTAACACACATAAACACCAACATATATCAAGCATTATAGCACCAAAATAACATGAAAATTCGAAATTAACATGAGAGATTCATCCAGCCAAAATTCGGACAGCAAGCATCCTCCATTCTTCAAGTTTTCTTTTCAACTTCCCAACCAAAACTAAGCCACAATCCATCAAAACAAGCATCAAAGAAGCAAGTAAATACACAAAATCCTCAAGACCTCTACCTATAAAGCCACCTCAAGTCCTCTACCTGGTGTCAAGGTTCTTGTGAACCCATCAACAACCCCAAAAACAAATTAGGTAGAACTAACTAACTACTATGATTTGAGAGGAAAAGATGAGAGCTTTGGATGATTACCTTGCTTCCAAGAGAGGTAGACCAACCACTAAGTGTATAAGCTCTTAAACCCAAAAATTTCCTTCCTCTTTCAAGTCACCCTTCAAGCTTGTGCAATGAACCAAGAAAAGAAACAAGTTTGGAGTGTCTTCTTGGAGCAAAAGAGGAAGAAAGCTAACTGAAATTTTTTGGTAGAAATGGGTGAAGAGAGAGCCGGCCAAGAAGGAGAGGAAGAAGAAAGGTTTTGTGTGGTTAGTTGGTGATTTGATGATGTGAAAAGAAAATTGACATAAAAGTGTTTTTGGTACCCCAAAAGTCAACAATTGAATAGTGAGCAATTAGTGCTCCTAATTGAGCTTAATTTAACTCACTTACCTCTAATCCCTCAATTAACTTTCTTAGTCTACTATTGATCATCCTTAATTCTCCAAGAATAATGCACTCTCAAATCGAATTTTGCCTCGAAAAACGTGTAATCTCTATTTCTTACTAAACGAGCAGCAGAAAAATTAATTTTACTAGCGAAACGTTTTAAAATATAAATGAGACATTGCTCCAAACAAATGAAATTAAAATGGATGAAATGAATTAATTGGTGTAAACAAATAAATAATTAAATAATTAAATAAGTTAGTAAAATAAAATAAAAATTCGGGTTCTCACATCCTTCCCCCTTAAAAAAATATCTTTCTCGGAATTCATATTTCGATCTACGAATAACTCTGGACACTTCTTTCGGATCTTCTTTTCAACTTCTCAAGTTGCTTCCTCGATTCCATGATTTCTCCATAATACCTTCACTAAATAAATTTGCTTGTGCCTTAACTCCTTCACTACTGGCACGTTTTCCTGTATTTATAAGAAAGGCTAGATATCCTTTAACCCCACTACTTATCAATTTCCTAGCTCGAGTCCCCGAAATTAAAATAGACATTGCTAGTCTATCCCTCACATCTAACTTCAAAGTTGCTTTTCTCGTGATGCACAATTCTACTTATTTCATCTTACAATCCAACTGAGTATGGTATCGAGCTGACCAATCCATTCCAATGTGTTACATCTTGTCCTTTAATTGTTAGGCTCATTAAATCTGTCAACTATTTACTTTCACCAACCCAAATCTCACAATTTTAATACATCAAATTGACAATCAAGCATTGGTTCCCAACTTCTACCCTAAGTTCTCGATTTTTGGTCCACTGCCGATCCCTGGTCACCTCCAAGATTTTAGGGTTGCCTACGCCCTCAAGTACGATCTCGACCACGTCTACAACCGTTTATGTCTTATCACAAATCTAAAAGTGTGGGACAAAAATTTAAATATACAGATAAGCCATAAAATTAAGTAAAAGCAAAGTAAATTTTCATTTGTTATAAAAGTTCATAATAATTACATCAAGTAAGGATATATTTATCAAATCATTTCAAAAGAAAAGGGGAACAACAAGATCATAGCTAAATGTGCCAAGTCGCAAATATACAAAACAACAAAAGGATTTCATCCCCTACACAAAAGATTACAACCTCTAAAAGTATCAGTTTAGACTAGGGTATAACCATAACTCTTATCTCCCGAGTGGAGTCAGATCCATCTCCTCTCGTAGGATTCCCACTACTTGGATCCCTCTCACATCTATTAGCATTAATCACTCCCTTTGGCACTCACTGCTTTGCAGCGGATCTAGTAGGCTGTTGAGAATTTCCTCCTTCCTTAGAAACACTAGGGCAATTCGAAATCTGATGCTCGGCACTACCGCAAATCAGACATTTTCCTTGCTTCCTCTAGCACTAGGCCTCAGTATGGTTAGACTTGCTACAGTATCCACAAGTCACATGAGGAGTCACGGCCTGACCAACTTGAGAACTCCCTTTTTGCTAATCTCGCCCACTCTGATTTCCTTTTGTCGGGCTCCCTTTGTTGGAATTCCTCTAGGTTTTTCGGGCATTCTCACTCCTCCATCCCCTCTTTCCCACTTTAAGGGGTTGGGTAGACTTCTCGCACTGTCCAAGGGCATCGCTTGGGTTTCCCCTCTTTCTAGTATGAAAAGCTTTAGATTGGACTTAACATTTTTTATCCTCTGTGCCTTCTCCAAGGCATCCGTGAAAGTTTGTGATCTGGGCGGCTGCTAGGGATTTTGGATTTCTACATTTAACCCTTGAATAAACCTCCTCATTCTTTTTGCGCTCCGTGATCACTAGCTCAGGGGCAAATTTGAAAAGTTTGGTGAACCGTTCCTCATATTCGGCCACACTTAATAACCCTTGTTTCAATTTAATAAAGTCGTCCTCTCTCTTTTCTTGTATCATTGGCGGGAGGAACTTGACATTAAACTCCATCTCAAAGTTGACTCAAATCCAGGGGGTTTGTTCTCTTTCCCACTTCGCCCTCACAACATTTCACCACGAGCGTGCCGTTCCCTCAAATTGGAAAACGGCAAAATTCACTTGCCTTTCCTCGGCATAATTTAAAGCAGCAAAAATCTCAACCATCCTTTTCAAACCAATTTTCCGCTACCGTCGGGATCAGACCCTCCATGAAACTTAGATAGGGCGAATTTCAGGAATCGCTCTAAAGCTCTATTATCACCCCTCTCTAGGTTCCTAGGTTGGTTGATTGGCTCAGGGCCTTGGCGCTCAGCTAAATGCTCCAGAACATCTGTTATGCGGTTAAGGGGCTGTAACCACTTGGTCATTCCCTTCATTCATAGGGTTTTGGTTCGGGCTAGTCGCTGATCTCTCACCTCTCTGGGGAGTGCGGGGTTGCCAAAACCCACGTCCACGACCCCGTCCATGTCCTCGCCGATCCATATAGCAAGATTCTAAACGCATAAATAAAGAGGGAAAAATAAGCATAAAAATTTAAAAACATAAACAAGTTGCACGAACACTTTAAAATCAAAGCATAGCTCTTTACATAACTAAAAGTCATGTCACATGTCAAGAGTGCATACAACAAGTCAATAATATCAAATATAGTACATAAGCATCCAAGTGCCTCAAAATACAGGGTACATGCAACAAAATACAAAAGATCTCAAGGCGAGAATCACCCCTACTAAGTCCTTAGCAAAAGTCAAAAGATCGGGAGATCACTAATATCAGTGAACCGAACTAGTCGATCTTACAACCTCTGAAGGGTCCTCTTCGGGGTCCTTCTCGGGATCCTCCTCCATCAGCTCTATCTCCACCTCCACAACAGGTGCAGCCTCTCCAGGTACATCCCCAAGCAAAACCTCCTCTAAACGGTTGGCCATAGTCACACACTCAGCCATAATACCATCCACGTGATTCCCCTGCCTCCTCAACAATCCGGATAAGGCACCCCTCGGTCCTCCTGAAACTGTGCATGGGAGGCGTCGGCCCCTCTGACGCTCCTCAAGCACCCTAGCCTCTAGCTCCTGGATCCGGGCAGCCTGGGCGTCGATAGTGGCCCTCCATCTCCTCTCTCTCAGCTTGTGCTATCCTGAGGTCACGAGTCAATTGCTTCCGCTCCTTGGCTACCACTAACACCAAGTGGTTAGGGTAGGAGAATCTCTCTCTCGGCATGGGCACATCCTACCCCGCCTAACAGGTGAGTACCGCAGGAGGGGTCTGCCTCCAACCATGCAATACGGGATCACAGGGAGAGGTCCCTCAATCCTATCATCATCACTGGCTGCTGTCCATAACCAACAAATAACCCACAAAAACTAAAGGTCAAGCCCTTAGAGTCACTGATACCAATTAAAAATTTAACTTAAGATCTATCTTGGATTTCTATGACAAAAAATTCGCGGACTAAAAACTCCTAACCCTACATGGTCCATGTGTTTCAAACCTAATGCTCTAATACCAACTGTGACGCTCCCACCTCTCCCTAGGGCGAACCCTAGGGTATCAGCGAGACGCCTACCCAACTCTCGTCAGGACTCACTCACTCGTTCAAGCTTAATAAAGGATCACAATTAATCATCGATTTAATTAAGAAGTATTTCGAATATACAAGTCCAAAACTTCTAAGGCTCATAATTATAGTTACAACCACCAACCAAGAGTAATAAAAGTTACACTTTAAGAGTCACCCAAAATCATACAAAAGGTATACTAACTTCAACCAAGTTACTAGTCTAGAACCTCCAATCTCCATCCAAAACCTGTTCAGGAAAACAAACTTAAAGGGATGAGTTAACGCTCAGCGAAACCAAGAAAATCAAGCAAGCAAACTAGTAGCACCAATTAATCAAATAGCATTCTTGAAAGCAACTTAACATAAACTTTCATTTAAGTGCACAAGTAAGAAAATAAACACACATAGAAGGATACAGGAGTTCTCAAGAGTTATTCCACGTCTCGATCCATTCAAGCCATCCGGGGTTGACTCTCCATCAACTCAAGTTAATAACATGACCGTAGTGCTCCACTTACTTCCTCTATCCAACATAACACCCTCTCGGATCCAGGAACCAAACACGTATGAGGTGGCAATACTAATCGAGTATGTCAAGCAAGATTTCAAAAGATCAAACTGTAAAATTTTCCATGGTTTACCAAGCTTCTCGACCAAGCCCTTACCGGCTCGAGTTACGAGGTTAGCCAATGGGTTGGGGCGTCCCCACAAGTATAATTGGTCGATGAGACAACGCTCCAATCGATTTAGAATTATTCATGGCTCTGAGTCGATATGAGAGGCATCTCCCACCCGATTAGGGTGTGGTACATGCTGCCGCTCAGAGAATTGATCATAAGCACTGAGTCGGTATGAGAGGCACTTCCACCCGAATAGGGTGTGGTACATGTTGCCGTTCAGTGCTCACGAGTAAAACATGTTCGAGTACAAGTGCAAGTTATACACATTCATTTAACAAGTATCATTCAATCAAAAGAGAGAGAGAACGAGGGCGGTAAAGTACACTCTTGCCTCGGCAAATTCACGTATCATATAGCACTTGTACACATATCATTTCAATCATAGTAACATTGAACATGCACTTGACACTCACCGAAAGTCAAGGCAAACAAGAACAAAGCGACAAGTCAGACGAGCTCTTCGGCGTCCTCGTGACCACCTAAGACATGCACAATCACGATTACCTAGGTACTCGACCAAGGTTAATAATAAAATCATTTTCTCGCTACCCCACTCTCAAGGTCACAAGTTCGAGTCAAGTTAAAGGAGTTTTTCTCGCTAAATCAGTGAAATAATACTCAAAGGAAAACTGTGACAGCCCCACCTTCCCCATGGGCGTACCCTAAGGGTTAGCGAGCTGCCTGCCCAGCTCTCGCCAGGACTGCTAACGGTCACATACACAAAATTCTAGACGTTTCGGAAAAAGAAAAAAAAAATACCGATAAGCAAGGTGAACAAGTACAATTCCAAGAAAGTATCATATATACACGAGCCAATATATACACATAACCCACTCTAGGGTTCTAAAAGTCGAGGAGCTATACAAAATACAAAAGAATGCCTAACTAGCTCTACTCGCTTCACAAAACTCATGGTTTCCCAAAAGAATGCCCTGTAAGGAAACAAAAGTACGAGTGTGAGCTTTCGCCCAATGAGGTACTAAAAGTTCATGCATTCAAAGTGCACGTATTAGTCATGCTCAGTTACACATTACGATCAACCATAGAAAGAAAACACAAAATCAATTTCAAAGGAAAGGATACGGGTGGCTCTCAGGAGCCAATTTCCCTTGGCAACTCTTGATCACTTCCCGTTGACTCTCCGTCAACGTTCAACGGACACGTACGACCGTAGATCACCACTTTACTCCCAAACCTTCCACCGAACATTCCCCTACCGGGCCCGAACACCTCACAGTAATCAGAGGGTAATACTCGAGTATACCACAAGGTAGAGGAGCAATCGCTCCACTCGACACACAGTGACCTCACGGCTCGCTACCTAATCGACCGGCCCTTACCGGCTCGACTCGATAAACGGCCATTAAGGCTTGAGCTCAGTTTTTCACAGTGAAGTCGTAGGGTTCATACCCAAAACGACATGAAGCCAGGCATGAATCCAGTTCACAAGCATTCAGTTCAATTCACGCATCTCCAGTAATTCAGTTACACATATAAGAGAACGAGAGCGATAAAGTACACTCTCGCCTCGAGCACATAAATCACAGGTATCCAATTCAAGGATCCAAGTACAAAATCAAGTAAACACAAGTCATGCATAGTACACTCACACTTAAGTAAGCAAGTCACAAGTTTTCGCCCCAACGGTTGTCCGGAATCACCGGCTCGACCTACAAGAAACAAGAAATTACAGTTGAGACTCGAACACGAGTCGAATGCCTCTTAAGTGAACTACTAAAGCAAAATGCAAATATGACTCAAAAATGAAAAATACTTTGATTTTTAAGGCCAAAGGTGTAGTAAACTCTCAAACCTAAGAGGAAAAAGGAAAGTAAGAATAATTCTAGGAAAACAGGATTTTCCAGCTTTGCGCGCTCTCATTGGAAAAATCATATCTCACAGGTCTTAAGGCCAAAATTAATAAAATTTATACCGTCGGAAAATACACTCAAAGGGGTACAATTACTTAGAAGACATGTTTACAAGATTCGAGTCACAAGTTAGTTAAATTCTAGCCTCAAGTCGTAGCACCGTCCAGTCAAAGACAGAACAGGTATGTAATTTTCAGTCAACTTTGGAAAATCACCATAAATCACACAGGCAGAACTAGGGTCTGAAATTTTCACGGTTTGTAGCCCTAGGAGTCTAGTTTAAAACGCAACAAACAGAACTAAATTCCGATATTCCTACATCGAGTTATAACAGATTTCCCGAAACTGTTCAGGAATTCTGGCGGAAATTTGACAGCATTTCCCCTTAAATTCTAGCTTTTCCATCCTACAAACAAACATCAAATCCCATCCAATTCAACCACAATTCACTCATAGGCTACTCAAAAAACTTCCATTCCAAGCCAATTGCCATTCCAAACATCAATTATAGAAAAGCCCCAATTCATAAACCCTAAAACTGAAATTTTGTGCAAAGCTGGAAATTTCCGCAATTACTCGAAATTCACACACAAGAGCTCCATATGGCTCATTATTAGACCATCCAACCAAGGTTAGCTAACATTTATCATATAAAACAGAAAAATTCCTCAAAAATCAGAAATTCATACAACTTCCAAATAAACCATAATTTCATCCATAAATCTAACTACTTAGCCACCATAGGCCATCAATTTGACATTAATGGAACCAAAAGAGAAGTTTCCAAGCAAACTACCTCTTCCCTCAACAAAGGTGGTAGCTTAAAGGGTTGGTCTCCAAAACAAGTCCACCAATAGCTCCAATCCTCCTAGGCAAGTGGTTTTTATGGAGTGAATTAAGGTTTTGATGGTTGAATTTCAAGATTGAGCTAGGAATTGAAGATCAAAGTTGGAGTTTTTTCTTTCTTTTTTTTTTCCTCAAGAAAGTCGGCCAAGGGAGGAGAAAAATGAAGATGCATTGAGTCAAATTTCTTCTTTTAGTAAAGGTGAAAAATGGTCAAAGTCCAAGCTCCAATGAAATTTGCGACACGTGGCGCCTTATTAATTCATTCCTATCTTCTTGTCTCACCAAGTTTAATTCATCCAAGTAACCTCTAATCACCTACTAACATCTAGTAATTAAATCTCAGTACGCAAAACTTGACCTGATTGGTCGAATTTCTCTCACTTAACGCACTAGCGGGTCCCACGTGCACTATTCACTCCAAAATTTCGAAAATTGACTTTTGCTAGAAAAATATTTTAAAAAACCCTATTTACTCATAAAAATGTCTAGAATATTCTTAGAAGCAAGAAAATGTGGAAAACGGGTGCAAATGAGTCAAATTGACCTAGAAATAAATAAAATTTACGGGTTCTCACACTCTCTCCCCCTTAAAGAATTTCGTCCCCGAAATTTCTCACCTGAGTTATCAAACAGTTCAGGGTATTTTTTTTGTATTTCTTCCTCTACCTCCCAGGTTGCCTCTTCTATACCGTGGTTCCTCCATAACACCTTCACCAAAGGAATATTTTTATTTCTCAGCTCCTTAACCTTTCTGTCGAGTATTTGTACAGGTTTCTCCTCATAGGTCAGGGCTTCATCTACCTCAATCTCTTCTGATCGTAAGATGTGGGTTGGATCTGGATGGTACTTTTTGAGCATTGAGACATGAAAGACGTCGTGAATCCTGGATAAGTTTGGAGGTAACTCGAGACGGTACGCCACTTTTCCAACTCTTTGAAGGACTTTAAAGGGTCCTACAAATCTAGGTTGCAGTTTCTTCCCTCTACCTGCCGTGATACTTCGCAATGGCGTGACCTTAAGAAACACACGATCTCCAACTTCAAACTCCAAATCTTTCCTTCGGTTGTCTGCATAGCTCTTCTGGCGGCTTTGAGCGGTTTGGAGTCTTTGGCGAATTAGTTTAACCTTTTCTCGGGCATCCTCCATCCATGGAATGATTGTCGGATCTAAGGCTTTCTTTTCCCCTACTTCATCCCAATAAATCGGCGAACGGCACTTTCGACCATAAAGAGCTTCATACGGTGCCATTTGGATTGACGAGTGGTAACTATTATTGTAGGCAAATTCTACTAACGTCATGTGTTGACCCCAATTACCCCCGAAATCCAAAATACAGGTTCGCAACATGTCCTCAAGAGTTTGAATAGTTCGCTCAGATTGTCCGTCGGTTTGGGGATGGTAAGTGGTGCTTAGGTTGAGTTTGGTTCCCAAGGTCTCCTGAAATTTCTGCCAGAATCTAGACACGAAACGTGGATCCCTATCCGAGACAATACTCACAGGAATCCCATGCAGTCTCACAATTTCACTCATGTACAGTTGGGCCAATTTCTCCAGAGAGTATTGCATGTTTATGGGTAAGAAATGGGCTGATTTGGTTAGTCTATCCACGATCACCCACACGGCATCATGTCCTTTTTGGGTTCTAGGCAGACCAGAAACGAAGTCCATGGTGATGTTTTCCCACTTCCACTCAGGTATTTCTAATGGTTGCAACAATCCAGAAGGCTTTTGGTGTTCCGCTTTCACTTGCTGGCAAACAAGGCAGGTTTGCACGTACTGGGCTATTTCCCTCTTCATCTTATTCCACCAGTACAGCTTCCTTAACTCCTGATACATCTTATTACCACCTGGATGGATCGTGTATTTTGATCGATGGGCTTCCTCCAAAATCTCCTTTTTCAAGGTTTCACTCTCTGGTACCACTATTCGATTTCGATATTTCAATATCCCCTCAGAGCTCACATTAAAGTCGGGCAACTCCCCTTTCTCCGCCTTATCGCTCCATTTTTGGGTCATCGGGTCCTCTTTTTGAGCCTCTTTGACTCGTTCCAGAATAGCAGAGGTTACTCGAACGTTCCCTAAGATTACCCTTTGACGTTCCACCCTAGGGTTCCACTCACTCACTTCTTCTAACATTTCCCACTCTTTAACCATTAACCCTGCTATTTGAGCCTTTCGACTTAAGGCATCAGCCACTACGTTTGCCTTTCCCGGATGGTAATTAATGGTACAGTCATAGTCTTCTAAGAACTCCATCCATCGCCTTTGTCTCATGTTTAGCTCTTTTTGGGAGAATAGGTATTTAAGGCTTTTATGGTCAGAGTAAACCTCAAAAGTCACCCCATACAGGTAGTGTCTCCACTTTTTCAGGGCGAAGACAACTGCGGCTAATTCTAGGTCATGGGTTGGGTAATTTTGCTCATGAGGTTTCAGTTTCCTAGAGGCAAAGGAAATCACATTCTTATTCTGCATCAATACACACCCTAAGCCTTCCCCGGAAGCATCAGTATACACAGAAAAACTATCTCTCCCATTAGGTAGGGCTAAAATAGGAGCTACGGTTAATCTTCGCTTCAATTCCTGGAAACTACTCTCACACTCATCATCCCACATAAAACGCCCGTTCTTCTTGGTCAAATTGGTTAAAGGGCTAGCAAGTTTCGAAAAGTCTTTGATAAACCGCCGGTAATATCCAGCTAACCCTAGAAAACTACGGATCTCAGTGGGAGTTTCGGGTCGTTTCCACTCAGTTACAGCCTCTACCTTTGTCGGGTCTACAGTAATGCCCTCTTTCGAGATCACATGCCCCAAAAATGAAACTTTCTCCAGCCAAAATTCACACTTACTAAACTTGGCATACAACTGGTGATCTCTTAGGGTTTGTAAGACTAGCCTCAGATGTTCCTCATGCTCCTCACGGGATTTAGAGTAGACCAAAATGTCATCAATGAAAACGACGACAAATCGGTCCAAGAAGGGTTTAAAAACTCTGTGCATTAGGTCCATGAAGGCAGCAGGGGCATTGGTCAAACCGAAGGGCATAACGGCAAATTCGAAATGCCCATATCGAGAATTGAAAGCAGTTTTAGGTACGTCCTCCTTCCTAATCAACAATTGGTAATACCCCTGTCGGAGGTCTAGTTTGGAAAAGACTACCGCTCCCTGTAATTGGTCAAATAGCTCATCAATGTGGGGCAGTGGGTATTTGTTCTTAATGGTAATGTTGTTCAACCCTCGATAGTCTATACACAACCTCAACGTCCCATCTTTTTTCTTCACGAACAACACAGGGGCTCCCCACGGAGACCCACTCTCTCGGATAAACCCTCGCTCTAACAAATCCTGCAATTGTAGTTTCAACTCCTTAAGTTCAGCAGGTGCCATTCGATAGGGAGTTTTAGAAATAGGCGATGCTCCAGGTAGCAAATCGATCTTAAACTCTATCTCTCTTTCCGGAGGTAGGGTTACTAGTTCATCTGGGAACACATCTGGGTATTCACTCACAATAGGTACATCATCTACCTTCAACTTATCAACGGGAGTGTTTATAAGAAAGGCTAGAAACCCTTGCGCTCCTTTACTTAACAATTTCCTAGCCCTAATGCCCGAAATTAATGCAGATGAGGCAAGACTACCCCTCACATCTAGCCTCAAAGTAGCTTCCCCAGGTATACGAAATTCCACTACTTTTCTCTTACAGTCAAGTTGGGCATCGTACTTAGCTAACCAATCCATCCCCAGTATGACATCGTATCCTTTAATGGCTAAGCTTACCAAATTCCCCAGTAATTTTCTCTCTCCTACCCAAATCTCACAATTTGCATACATTGTACTAGAAATTAACCGTTGGTTTCCCGTAGGAGTACTAACTTCCAACTCGTAGGGTAAACTAACAGGGTTTATATCAATATCGCACATAAAATCGGGATTTACAAATGAATGGGTGGCACCGGGGTCAATTAAAATCCTAGCTAGACGATGGAAAACAGGGATAGTACCTTCTATCACTCCAGAAGAATCAGGGATTTGGTGTTGCTCGAGGGAGTACACTCGAGCAGGCACTTTTGGTTTGGTCCCCTCTGTTTTAGGTGGGTTGGAGCTGGCTCTCGAGGACTGGGGGGTCGCTCTCTGTTCACGGGGTAATACAGGGCAGGTAGCTATCTGGTGCTCCGCGCTCCCACAGCGCAGGCATTTCCTCTCTTTCCTCCAGCAGTTGTCCTCAGTATGATTTGGTTTCCCGCAGAATCCACAAGGTCCTCGGGAAACAGAAGTTGAACTTCCTTGCGAGGCGCCCCTCTGCTGGCCTCGCCCAAATGATCCACCCCTCGAAGGCGTCCCTCTCGACGTCCCCGAAAACCTTCCTCCACCAAACCCTCGCCCAGACTTGGGAGGGTTACTTCGCTCACCCTGACCAGAGCTACTTCCAGGGAACCCCCGCTTCCTCACCTGGAAGTTCCTAACTTGTAGCCTCGCGTTTTCTACCCTTAGCGCCTTTTCTACCGCCTCACTAAAGGTAGCGATCTGGGCGACGGCCAGATCTTTCTGGATCTCCACATTCAATCCTTGGGTAAAACGCCGGATCCTTCGTTGCTCCGTCACTATAAGTTCAGGAGCAAATTTTGATAAACGCGTGAACTGGCTCTCATACTCAGCCACCGATTGCGTGCCCTGGCGTAATCTAAGGAACTCATCTTCCTTCTTTTCCTGGACCAACGGCGGGAAGTACTTTGCATTAAATTCTCGGATGAAGTTCGCCCATGTCCGTGGCGTCATCTCTCTTTCCCACTTCGTCCGTATTATGTTCCACCAGGAACGGGCAGCTCCCTCCAGTTGAAAGACAGCAAAAGTAACCTGTCTTTCCTCCGAATAGTGTAGGGCCGCAAAAATGTCTACCATTTTCTCCAACCAGCGTTCGGCCACATCCGGATCAGGCCCTCCCAAGAATTTCGGCGGGGAGAACTTTTGAAACCTCTCGAGGGCTCGATCCTCACTCTCTACATGCTCGCCAGGGTTCCCAGGGTTATGGACAGGGTGCTGGCCTTGATGCTCCACTACGTGGGCCAACAAATCAGTTATCCTCTGGATAGCGGAGGCTACTTGCACGTTTGGGTCGATCCTAGGTTCAGGATTATGCTCAGATGTGGGTTCCCGATTAACCCTATCAGATGATGGTTGCCTACTACTGTGACCACGGCCTCGGCCACTACGAGTACCTTCCATGACTTAAGTCCACAATCTAGGGCCGAAACACAGTACGGGATCAAAATAAGAAATAAAAGTAAATAATAAACAAGAATTAAACACCAAACAAAGACATTCACGTAATAGCACATAGACATATTAAACAAGTTGTACAGTGGTAGTCAGTCAAATATATACAAACAATCCCATGAAAGTATCGGGTCAATCAAAAAACACATATACAAAGCTAGGGTCAAAAACAAAAGTAGCTAACGAGTAGCTTTCCCCTAGCTAGTCCCCACATGGGATCCAAAACACGGCTCAAAGGAGCCTAGTCTAGTTCCCCACGGAGACACACAGGACTCTCCTCCGTTACTGGAACTAGGTGTACTTCCCCCGTCGGACGTACTCTCACTCGACGCCTCCCTCTGCCTATTCGCGCCGATTACGCCCTGAATGAGTGCCTCACACTCATTTATGATGCCTTCCCGTTCTATCTCGTACCACCCTAGTTACCCTCGTAAGTGGTCGGGCGGCTACCTGCAGTTGCCCTCTAAGAGCGTCAGTTCGCTCTTGTTCCTCAATCACATCACCCTCGAGCTCGCGGATTCGGTCCGCTTGCATGTGCATGATTCCCCTCAGCCTAACCATCTCGGTATGATCCCGAGCGGTGGCTCGCCTAAGTCGTCTACGCTCGTCGAGCACGGCGATGACTACTCGGTCTATATACGAGTAGTTCTGGCATCGGGCACAGCGGCGAGTCCGACTAGCGGCACTCCACTGGCGAATGGGTCCTCCAGGTCTCTCCTGGTAGTCCACAATGCGAAAGCGTCTCTGCGGCGGCACACCTCCGCCCTCAGGCTCGATCCAGCCATAACCTACAAGAACGAGTTAAAATTCAACCTTAGGCGAGGAAATCATACTTAATGGTGCCCTAACACGATCCTTAAAGGTACTAAAACAAATTTGTAACTTGTCCAAGTTATTTCTAACCTAGGTTCTAATACCACCTGTGACAGCCCCACCTTCCCCATGGGCGTACCCTAAGGGTTAGCGAGCTGCCTGCCCAGCTCTCGCCAGGACTGCTAACGGTCACATACACAAAATTCTAGACGTTTCGGGAAAAAAAAAAAATACCGATAAGCAAGGTGAACAAGTACAATTCCAAGAAAAGTATCATATATACACGAGCCAATATATACACATAACCCACTCTAGGGTTTTCCAATTCAAAATGAAATGTTCAAGTCCCACATTAGGGTTCTAAAAGTCGAGGAGCTATACAAAATACAAAAGAATGCCTAACTAGCTCTACTCGCTTCACAAAACTCATGGTTTCCCAAAAGAATGCCCTGTAAGGAAAACAAAAGTACGAGTGTGAGCTTTCGCCCAATGAGGTACTAAAAGTCATGCATTCAAAGTGCACGTATTAGTCATGCTCAGTTACACATTACGATCAACCATAGAAAGAAAACACAAAATCAATTTCAAAGGAAAGGATACGGGTGGCTCTCGGAGCCAATTTCCCTTGGCAACTCTTGATCACTTCCCGTTGACTCTCCGTCAACGTTCAACGGACACGTACGACCGTAGATCACCACTTTACTCCCAAACCTTCCACCGAACATTCCCCTACCGGGCCCGAACACCTCACAGTAATCAGAGGGTAATACTCGAGTATACCACAAGGTAGAGGAGCAATCGCTCCACTCGACACACAGTGACCTCACGGCTCGCTACCTAATCGACCGGCCCTTACCGGCTCGACTCGATAAACGGCCATTAAGGCTTGAGCTCAGTTTTCACAGTGAAGTCGTAGGGTTCATACCCAAAACGACATGAAGCCAGGCATGAATCCAGTTCACAAGCATTCAGTTCAATTCACGCATCTCCAGTAATTCAGTTACACATATAAGAGAACGAGAGCGATAAAGTACACTCTCGCCTCGAGCACATAAATCACAGGTATCCAATTCAAGGATCCAAGTACAAAATCAAGTAAACACAAGTCATGCATAGTACACTCACACTTAAGTAAGCAAGTCACAAGTTTTCGCCCAACGGTTGTCCGGAATCACCGGCTCGACCTACAAGAAACAAGAAATTACAGTTGAGACTCGAACACGAGTCGAATGCCTCTTAAGTGAACTACTAAAGCAAAATGCAAATATGACTCAAAAATGAAAAATACTTTGATTTTTAAGGCCAAAGGTGTAGTAAACTCTCAAACCTAAGAGGAAAAAGGAAAGTAAGAATAATTCTAGGAAAACAGGATTTTCCAGCTTTGCGCGCTCTCATTGGAAAAATCATATCTCACAGGTCTTAAGGCCAAAATTAATAAAATTTATACCGTCGGAAAATACACTCAAAGGGGTACAATTACTTAGAAGACATGTTTACAAGATTCGAATCACAAGTTAGTTAAATTCTAGCCTCAAGTCGCAGCATCGTCCAGTCAAAGACAGAACAGGTATGTAATTTTCAGTCAACTTTGGAAAATCACCATAAATCACACAGGCAGAACTAGGGTCTGAAATTTTCACGGTTTGTAGCCCTAGGAGTCTAGTTTAAAACGCAACAAACAGAACTAAATTCCGATATTCCTACATCGAGTTATAACAGATTTCCCGAAACTGTTCAGGAATTCCTGGCGGAAATTTGACAGCATTTCCCCTTAAATTCTAGCTTTTCCATCCTACAAACAAACATCAAATCCCATCCAATTCAACCACAATTCACTCATAGGCTACTCAAAAAAACTTCATTCCAAGCCAATTGCCATTCCAAACATCAATTATAGAAAAGCCCCAATTCATAAACCCTAAAACTGAAATTTTGTGCAAAACTGGAAATTTCCGCAATTACTCGAAATTCACACACAAGAGCTCCATATGGCTCATTATTAGACCATCCAACCAAGGTTAGCTAACATTTATCATATAAAACAGAAAAATTCCTCAAAAATCAGAAATTCATACAACTTCCAAATAAACCATAATTTCATCCATAAATCTAACTACTTAGCCACCATAGGCCATCAATTTGACATTAATGGAACCAAAAGAGAAGTTTCCAAGCAAACTACCTCTTCCCTCAACAAAGGTGGTAGCTTAAAGGGTTGGTCTCCAAAACAAGTCCACCAATAGCTCCAATCCTCCTAGGCAAGTGGTTTTTATGGAGTGAATTAAGGTTTTGATGGTTGAATTTCAAGATTGAGCTAGGAATTGAAGATCAAAGTTGGAGTTTTTCTTTCTTTTTTTTCCTCAAGAAAGTCGGCCAAGGGAGGAGAAAAATGAAGATGCATTGAGTCAAATTTCTTCTTTTAGTAAAGGTGAAAAATGGTCAAAGTCCAAGCTCCAATGAAATTGCGACACGTGGCGCCTTATTAATTCATTCCTATCTTCTTGTCTCACCAAGTTTAATTCATCCAAGTAACCTCTAATCACCTACTAACATCTAGTAATTAAATCTCAGTACGCAAAACTTGACCTGATTGGTCGAATTTCTCTCACTTAACGCACTAGCGGGTCCCACGTGCACTATTCACTCCAAAAATTTCGAAAATTGACTTTTGCTAGAAAAATATTTTAAAAACCCTATTTACTCATAAAAATGTCTAGAATATTCTTAGAAGCAAGAAAATGTGGAAAACGGGTGCAAATGAGTCAAATTGACCTAGAAATAAATAAAATTTACGGGTTCTCACACTCTCTCCCCCTTAAAGAATTTCGTCCCCGAAATTTCTCACCTGAGTTATCAAACAGTTCAGGGTATTTCTTTTGTATTTCTTCCTCTACCTCCCAGGTTGCCTCTTCTATACCGTGGTTCCTCCATAACACCTTCACCAAAGGAATATTTTTATTTCTCAGCTCCTTAACCTTTCTGTCGAGTATTTGTACAGGTTTCTCCTCATAGGTCAGGGCTTCATCTACCTCAATCTCTTCTGATCGTAAGATGTGGGTTGGATCAGGATGGTACTTTTTGAGCATTGAGACATGAAAGACGTCGTGAATCCTGGATAAGTTTGGAGGTAACTCGAGACGGTACGCCACTTTTCCAACTCTTTGAAGGACTTTAAAGGGTCCTACAAATCTAGGTTGCAGTTTCTTCCCTCTACCTGCCGTGATACTTCGCAATGGCGTGACCTTAAGAAACACACGATCTCCAACTTCAAACTCCAAATCTTTCCTTCGGTTGTCTGCATAGCTCTTCTGGCGGCTTTGAGCGGTTTGGAGTCTTTGGCGAATTAGTTTAACCTTTTCTCGGGCATCCTCCATCCATGGAATGATTGTCGGATCTAAGGCTTTCTTTTCCCCTACTTCATCCCAATAAATCGGCGAACGGCACTTTCGACCATAAAGAGCTTCATACGGTGCCATTTGGATTGACGAGTGGTAACTATTATTGTAGGCAAATTCTACTAACGTCATGTGTTGACCCCAATTACCCCCGAAATCCAAAATACAGGTTCGCAACATGTCCTCAAGAGTTTGAATAGTTCGCTCAGATTGTCCGTCGGTTTGGGGATGGTAAGTGGTGCTTAGGTTGAGTTTGGTTCCCAAGGTCTCCTGAAATTTCTGCCAGAATCTAGACACGAAACGTGGATCCCTATCCGAGACAATACTCACAGGAATCCCATGCAGTCTCACAATTTCACTCATGTACAGTTGGGCCAATTTCTCCAGAGAGTATTGCATGTTTATGGGTAAGAAATGGGCTGATTTGGTTAGTCTATCCACGATCACCCACACGGCATCATGTCCTTTTTGGGTTCTAGGCAGACCAGAAACGAAGTCCATGGTGATGTTTTCCCACTTCCACTCAGGTATTTCTAATGGTTGCAACAATCCAGAAGGCTTTTGGTGTTCCGCTTTCACTTGCTGGCAAACAAGGCAGGTTTGCACGTACTGGGCTATTTCCCTCTTCATCTTATTCCACCAGTACAGCTTCCTTAACTCCTGATACATCTTATTACCACCTGGATGGATCGTGTATTTTGATCGATGGGCTTCCTCCAAAATCTCCTTTTTCAAGGTTTCACTCTCTGGTACCACTATTCGATTTCGATATTTCAATATCCCCTCAGAGCTCACATTAAAGTCGGGCAACTCCCCTTTCTCCGCCTTATCGCTCCATTTTTGGGTCATCGGGTCCTCTTTTTGAGCCTCTTTGACTCGTTCCAGAATAGCAGAGGTTACTCGAACGTTCCCTAAGATTACCCTTTGACGTTCCACCCTAGGGTTCCACTCACTCACTTCTTCTAACATTTCCCACTCTTTAACCATTAACCCTGCTATTTGAGCCTTTCGACTTAAGGCATCAGCCACTACGTTTGCCTTTCCCGGATGGTAATTAATGGTACAGTCATAGTCTTCTAAGAACTCCATCCATCGCCTTTGTCTCATGTTTAGCTCTTTTTGGGAGAATAGGTATTTAAGGCTTTTATGGTCAGAGTAAACCTCAAAAGTCACCCCATACAGGTAGTGTCTCCACTTTTTCAGGGCGAAGACAACTGCGGCTAATTCTAGGTCATGGGTTGGGTAATTTTGCTCATGAGGTTTCAGTTTCCTAGAGGCAAAGGAAATCACATTCTTATTCTGCATCAATACACACCCTAAGCCTTCCCCGGAAGCATCAGTATACACAGAAAAACTATCTCTCCCATTAGGTAGGGCTAAAATAGGAGCTACGGTTAATCTTCGCTTCAATTCCTGGAAACTACTCTCACACTCATCATCCCACATAAAACGCCCGTTCTTCTTGGTCAAATTGGTTAAAGGGCTAGCAAGTTTCGAAAAGTCTTTGATAAACCGCCGGTAATATCCAGCTAACCCTAGAAAACTACGGATCTCAGTGGGAGTTTCGGGTCGTTTCCACTCGGTTACAGCCTCTACCTTTGTCGGGTCTACAGTAATGCCCTCTTTCGAGATCACATGCCCCAAAAATGAAACTTTCTCCAGCCAAAATTCACACTTACTAAACTTGGCATACAACTGGTGATCTCTTAGGGTTTGTAAGACTAGCCTCAGATGTTCCTCATGCTCCTCACGGGATTTAGAGTAGACCAAAATGTCATCAATGAAAACGACGACAAATCGGTCCAAGAAGGGTTTAAAAACTCTGTGCATTAGGTCCATGAAGGCAGCAGGGGCATTGGTCAAACCGAAGGGCATAACGGCAAATTCGAAATGCCCATATCGAGAATTGAAAGCAGTTTTAGGTACGTCCTCCTTCCTAATCAACAATTGGTAATACCCCTGTCGGAGGTCTAGTTTGGAAAAGACTACCGCTCCCTGTAATTGGTCAAATAGCTCATCAATGTGGGGCAGTGGGTATTTGTTCTTAATGGTAATGTTGTTCAACCCTCGATAGTCTATACACAACCTCAACGTCCCATCTTTTTTCTTCACGAACAACACAGGGGCTCCCCACGGAGACCCACTCTCTCGGATAAACCCTCGCTCTAACAAATCCTGCAATTGTAGTTTCAACTCCTTAAGTTCAGCAGGTGCCATTCGATAGGGAGTTTTAGAAATAGGCGACGCTCCAGGTAGCAAATCGATCTTAAACTCTATCTCTCTTTCCGGAGGTAGGGTTACTAGTTCGTCTGGGAATACGTCTGGGTACTCACTCGCAATAAGTACATCATCTACCTTCAACTTATCAACGGGAGTGTTTATAAGAAAGGCTAGAAACCCTTGCGCTCCTTTACTTAACAATTTCCTAGCCCTAATGCCCGAAATTAATGCAGATGAGGCAAGACTACCCCTCACATCTAGCCTCAAAGTAGCTTCCCCAGGTATACGAAATTCCACTACTTTTCTCTTACAGTCAAGTTGGGCATCGTACTTAGCTAACCAATCCATCCCCAGTATGACATCGTATCCTTTAATGGCTAAGCTTACCAAATTCCCCAGTAATTTTCTCTCTCCTACCCAAATCTCACAATTTGCATACATTGTACTAGAAATTAACCGTTGGTTTCCCGTAGGAGTACTAACTTCCAACTCGTAGGGTAAACTAACAGGGTTTATATCAATATCGCACATAAAATCGGGATTTACAAATGAATGGGTGGCACCGGGGTCAATTAAAATCCTAGCTAGACGATGGAAAACAGGGATAGTACCTTCTATCACTCCAGAAGAATCAGGGATTTGGTGTTGCTCGAGGGAGTACACTCGAGCAGGCACTTTTGGTTTGGTCCCCTCTGTTTTAGGTGGGTTGGAGCTGGCTCTCGAGGACTGGGGGGTCGCTCTCTGTTCACGGGGTAATACAGGGCAGGTAGCTATCTGGTGCTCCGCGCTCCCACAGCGCAGGCATTTCCTCTCTTTCCTCCAGCAGTTGTCCTCAGTATGATTTGGTTTCCCGCAGAATCCACAAGGTCCTCGGGAAACAGAAGTTGAACTTCCTTGCGAGGCACCCCTCTGCTGGCCTCGCCCAAATGATCCACCCCTCGAAGGCGTCCCTCTCGACGTCCCCGAAAACCTTCCTCCACCAAACCCTCGCCCAGACTTGGGAGGGTTACTTCGCTCACCCTGACCAGAGCTACTTCCAGGGAACCCCCGCTTCCTCACCTGGAAGTTCCTAACTTGTAGCCTCGCGTTTT
The DNA here is from genome assembly GCA_023065735.1 of Coffea humblotiana. Lineage (NCBI taxonomy): Eukaryota > Viridiplantae > Streptophyta > Magnoliopsida > Gentianales > Rubiaceae > Coffea > Coffea humblotiana. The sequence continues at coordinate 256,258 of JACYVW010000023.1, forward strand.
CTACCCTTAGCGCCTTTTCTACCGCCTCACTAAAGGTAGCGATCTGGGCGACGGCCAGATCTTTCTGGATCTCCACATTCAATCCTTGGGTAAAACGCCGGATCCTTCGTTGCTCCGTCACTATAAGTTCAGGAGCAAATTTTGATAAACGCGTGAACTGGCTCTCATACTCAGCCACCGATTGCGTGCCCTGGCGTAATCTAAGGAACTCATCTTCCTTCTTTTCCTGGACCAACGGCGGGAAGTACTTTGCATTAAATTCTCGGATGAAGTTCGCCCATGTCCGTGGCGTCATCTCTCTTTCCCACTTCGTCCGTATTATGTTCCACCAGGAACGGGCAGCTCCCTCCAGTTGAAAGACAGCAAAAGTAACCTGTCTTTCCTCCGAATAGTGTAGGGCCGCAAAAATGTCTACCATTTTCTCCAACCAGCGTTCGGCCACATCCGGATCAGGCCCTCCCAAGAATTTCGGCGGGGAGAACTTTTGAAACCTCTCGAGGGCTCGATCCTCACTCTCTACATGCTCGCTAGGGTTCCCAGGGTTATGGACAGGGTGCTGGCCTTGATGCTCCACTACGTGGGCCAACAAATCAGTTATCCTCTGGATAGCGGAGGCTACTTGCACGTTTGGGTCGATCCTAGGTTCAGGATTATGCTCAGATGTGGGTTCCCGATTAACCCTATCAGATGATGGTTGCCTACTACTGTGACCACGGCCTCGGCCACTACGAGTTCCTTCCATATCTTAGGTTCAAAATCTAGACCAAAACACGAGTACAATATCACAATGGGAAGTAAATGAAAGCAAGTAACAAGAACTGAGTTTTAAACACCAAGATCAAGACAATTATCACATAAACATACTATACAAGTTGTACAGTAGCAGTCAACCAAATATATACAAACAATCCCGTGAAAGTAGCGGGGCAATCAAAACACATGTACAAAGCTAGGTCAAACAAAAGCAGCTAATAAATAGCTTTCTCCTAGCTAATCCCCACACGGGATCAAAACGCGGCTCAACGGAGCCTAACCTAGTTCGCTACGGAGCACACAGACTCTCCTCCGTTACTGGAACTAGGTGTACTTCCCCCGTCGGACGTACTCTCACTCGACGCCTCCCTTTGCCTATTCGCGCCGATTACGCCCTGAATGAGTGCCTCACACTCATTTATGATGCCTCCCGTTCTATCTCGTACCACCCTAGTTACCCTCGTAAGTTGGTCGGTGGCTACCTGCAGTTGCCCTCTAAGAGCGTCAGTTCGCTCTTGTTCCTCAATCACATCACCCTCGAGCTCGCGGATTCGGTCCGCTTGCATGTGCATGATTCCCCTCAGCCTAACCATCTCGGTATGATCCCGAGCGGTGGCTCGCCTAAGTCGTCTACGCTCGTCGAGCACGGCGATGACTACTCGGTCTATATACGAGTAGTTCTGGCATCGGGCACAGCGGCGAGTCCGACTAGCGGCACTCCACTGGCGAATGGGTCCTCCAGGTCTCTCCTGGTAGTCCACAATGCGAAAGCGTCTCTGCGGCGGCACACCTCCGCCCTCAGGGCTCGATCCAGCCATAACCTACAAGAACGAGTTAAAATTCAACCTTAGGCGAGGAAATCATACTTAATGGTGCCCTAACACGATCCTTAAAGGTACTAAAACAAATTTGTAACTTGTCCAAGTTATTTCTAACCTAGGTTCTAATACCACCTGTGACAGCCCCACCTTCCCCATGGGCGTACCCTAAGGGTTAGCGAGCTGCCTGCCCAGCTCTCGCCAGGACTGCTAACGGTCACATACACAAAATTCTAGACGTTTCGGAAAAAGAAAAAAAAAATACCGATAAGCAAGGTGAACAAGTACAATTCCAAGAAAAGTATCATATATACACGAGCCAATATATACACATAACCCACTCTAGGGTTCTAAAAGTCGAGGAGCTATACAAAATACAAAAGAATGCCTAACTAGCTCTACTCGCTTCACAAACTCATGGTTTCCCAAAAGAATGCCCTGTAAGGAAAACAAAAGTACGAGTGTGAGCTTTCGCCCAATGAGGTACTAAAAGTCATGCATTCAAAGTGCACGTATTAGTCATGCTCAGTTACACATTACGATCAACCATAGAAAGAAAACACAAAATCAATTTCAAAGGAAAGGATACGGGTGGCTCTCAGGAGCCAATTTCCCTTGGCAACTCTTGATCACTTCCCGTTGACTCTCCGTCAACGTTCAACGGACACGTACGACCGTAGATCACCACTTTACTCCCAAACCTTCCACCGAACATTCCCCTACCGGGCCCGAACACCTCACAGTAATCAGAGGGTAATACTCGAGTATACCACAAGGTAGAGGAGCAATCGCTCCACTCGACACACAGTGACCTCACGGCTCGCTACCTAATCGACCGGCCCTTACCGGCTCGACTCGATAAACGGCCATTAAGGCTTGAGCTCAGTTTTCACAGTGAAGTCGTAGGGTTCATACCCAAAACGACATGAAGCCAGGCATGAATCCAGTTCACAAGCATTCAGTTCAATTCACGCATCTCCAGTAATTCAGTTACACATATAAGAGAACGAGAGCGATAAAGTACACTCTCGCCTCGAGCACATAAATCACAGGTATCCAATTCAAGGATCCAAGTACAAAATCAAGTAAACACAAGTCATGCATAGTACACTCACACTTAAGTAAGCAAGTCACAAGTTTTCGCCCAACGGTTGTCCGGAATCACCGGCTCGACCTACAAGAAACAAGAAATTACAGTTGAGACTCGAACACGAGTCGAATGCCTCTTAAGTGAACTACTAAAGCAAAATGCAAATATGACTCAAAAATGAAAAATACTTTGATTTTTAAGGCCAAAGGTGTAGTAAACTCTCAAACCTAAGAGGAAAAAGGAAAGTAAGAATAATTCTAGGAAAACAGGATTTTCCAGCTTTGCGCGCTCTCATTGGAAAAATCATATCTCACAGGTCTTAAGGCCAAAATTAATAAAATTTATACCGTCGGAAAATACACTCAAAGGGGTACAATTACTTAGAAGACATGTTTACAAGATTCGAGTCACAAGTTAGTTAAATTCTAGCCTCAAGTCGTAGCACCGTCCAGTCAAAGACAGAACAGGTATGTAATTTTCAGTCAACTTTGGAAAATCACCATAAATCACACAGGCAGAACTAGGGTCTGAAATTTTCACGGTTTGTAGCCCTAGGAGTCTAGTTTAAAACGCAACAAACAGAACTAAATTCCGATATTCCTACATCGAGTTATAACAGATTTCCCGAAACTGTTCAGGAATTCTGGCGGAAATTTGACAGCATTTCCCCTTAAATTCTAGCTTTTCCATCCTACAAACAAACATCAAATCCCATCCAATTCAACCACAATTCACTCATAGGCTACTCAAAAAAACTTCATTCCAAGCCAATTGCCATTCCAAACATCAATTATAGAAAAGCCCCAATTCATAAACCCTAAAACTGAAATTTTGTGCAAAGCTGGAAATTTCCGCAATTACTCGAAATTCACACACAAGAGCTCCATATGGCTCATTATTAGACCATCCAACCAAGGTTAGCTAACATTTATCATATAAAACAGAAAAATTCCTCAAAAATCAGAAATTCATACAACTTCCAAATAAACCATAATTTCATCCATAAATCTAACTACTTAGCCACCATAGGCCATCAATTTGACATTAATGGAACCAAAAGAGAAGTTTCCAAGCAAACTACCTCTTCCCTCAACAAAGGTGGTAGCTTAAAGGGTTGGTCTCCAAAACAAGTCCACCAATAGCTCCAATCCTCCTAGGCAAGTGGTTTTTATGGAGTGAATTAAGGTTTTGATGGTTGAATTTCAAGATTGAGCTAGGAATTGAAGATCAAAGTTGGAGTTTTTCTTTCTTTTTTTTTTCCTCAAGAAAGTCGGCCAAGGGAGGAGAAAAATGAAGATGCATTGAGTCAAATTTCTTCTTTTAGTAAAGGTGAAAAATGGTCAAAGTCCAAGCTCCAATGAAATTGCGACACGTGGCGCCTTATTAATTCATTCCTATCTTCTTGTCTCACCAAGTTTAATTCATCCAAGTAACCTCTAATCACCTACTAACATCTAGTAATTAAATCTCAGTACGCAAAACTTGACCTGATTGGTCGAATTTCTCTCACTTAACGCACTAGCGGGTCCCACGTGCACTATTCACTCCAAAAATTTCGAAAATTGACTTTTGCTAGAAAAATATTTTAAAAACCCTATTTACTCATAAAAATGTCTAGAATATTCTTAGAAGCAAGAAAATGTGGAAAACGGGTGCAAATGAGTCAAATTGACCTAGAAATAAATAAAATTTACGGGTTCTCACACTCTCTCCCCCTTAAAGAATTTCGTCCCCGAAATTTCTCACCTGAGTTATCAAACAGTTCAGGGTATTTTTTTTGTATTTCTTCCTCTACCTCCCAGGTTGCCTCTTCTATACCGTGGTTCCTCCATAACACCTTCACCAAAGGAATATTTTTATTTCTCAGCTCCTTAACCTTTCTGTCGAGTATTTGTACAGGTTTCTCCTCATAGGTCAGGGCTTCATCTACCTCAATCTCTTCTGATCGTAAGATGTGGGTTGGATCTGGATGGTACTTTTTGAGCATTGAGACATGAAAGACGTCGTGAATCCTGGATAAGTTTGGAGGTAACTCGAGACGGTACGCCACTTTTCCAACTCTTTGAAGGACTTTAAAGGGTCCTACAAATCTAGGTTGCAGTTTCTTCCCTCTACCTGCCGTGATACTTCGCAATGGCGTGACCTTAAGAAACACACGATCTCCAACTTCAAACTCCAAATCTTTCCTTCGGTTGTCTGCATAGCTCTTCTGGCGGCTTTGAGCGGTTTGGAGTCTTTGGCGAATTAGTTTAACCTTTTCTCGGGCATCCTCCATCCATGGAATGATTGTCGGATCTAAGGCTTTCTTTTCCCCTACTTCATCCCAATAAATCGGCGAACGGCACTTTCGACCATAAAGAGCTTCATACGGTGCCATTTGGATTGACGAGTGGTAACTATTATTGTAGGCAAATTCTACTAACGTCATGTGTTGACCCCAATTACCCCCGAAATCCAAAATACAGGTTCGCAACATGTCCTCAAGAGTTTGAATAGTTCGCTCAGATTGTCCGTCGGTTTGGGGATGGTAAGTGGTGCTTAGGTTGAGTTTGGTTCCCAAGGTCTCCTGAAATTTCTGCCAGAATCTAGACACGAAACGTGGATCCCTATCCGAGACAATACTCACAGGAATCCCATGCAGTCTCACAATTTCACTCATGTACAGTTGGGCCAATTTCTCCAGAGAGTATTGCATGTTTATGGGTAAGAAATGGGCTGATTTGGTTAGTCTATCCACGATCACCCACACGGCATCATGTCCTTTTTGGGTTCTAGGCAGACCAGAAACGAAGTCCATGGTGATGTTTTCCCACTTCCACTCAGGTATTTCTAATGGTTGCAACAATCCAGAAGGCTTTTGGTGTTCCGCTTTCACTTGCTGGCAAACAAGGCAGGTTTGCACGTACTGGGCTATTTCCCTCTTCATCTTATTCCACCAGTACAGCTTCCTTAACTCCTGATACATCTTATTACCACCTGGATGGATCGTGTATTTTGATCGATGGGCTTCCTCCAAAATCTCCTTTTTCAAGGTTTCACTCTCTGGTACCACTATTCGATTTCGATATTTCAATATCCCCTCAGAGCTCACATTAAAGTCGGGCAACTCCCCTTTCTCCGCCTTATCGCTCCATTTTTGGGTCATCGGGTCCTCTTTTTGAGCCTCTTTGACTCGTTCCAGAATAGCAGAGGTTACTCGAACGTTCCCTAAGATTACCCTTTGACGTTCCACCCTAGGGTTCCACTCACTCACTTCTTCTAACATTTCCCACTCTTTAACCATTAACCCTGCTATTTGAGCCTTTCGACTTAAGGCATCAGCCACTACGTTTGCCTTTCCCGGATGGTAATTAATGGTACAGTCATAGTCTTCTAAGAACTCCATCCATCGCCTTTGTCTCATGTTTAGCTCTTTTTGGGAGAATAGGTATTTAAGGCTTTTATGGTCAGAGTAAACCTCAAAAGTCACCCCATACAGGTAGTGTCTCCACTTTTTCAGGGCGAAGACAACTGCGGCTAATTCTAGGTCATGGGTTGGGTAATTTTGCTCATGAGGTTTCAGTTTCCTAGAGGCAAAGGAAATCACATTCTTATTCTGCATCAATACACACCCTAAGCCTTCCCCGGAAGCATCAGTATACACAGAAAAACTATCTCTCCCATTAGGTAGGGCTAAAATAGGAGCTACGGTTAATCTTCGCTTCAATTCCTGGAAACTACTCTCACACTCATCATCCCACATAAAACGCCCGTTCTTCTTGGTCAAATTGGTTAAAGGGCTAGCAAGTTTCGAAAAGTCTTTGATAAACCGCCGGTAATATCCAGCTAACCCTAGAAAACTACGGATCTCAGTGGGAGTTTCGGGTCGTTTCCACTCGGTTACAGCCTCTACCTTTGTCGGGTCTACAGTAATGCCCTCTTTCGAGATCACATGCCCCAAAAATGAAACTTTCTCCAGCCAAAATTCACACTTACTAAACTTGGCATACAACTGGTGATCTCTTAGGGTTTGTAAGACTAGCCTCAGATGTTCCTCATGCTCCTCACGGGATTTAGAGTAGACCAAAATGTCATCAATGAAAACGACGACAAATCGGTCCAAGAAGGGTTTAAAAACTCTGTGCATTAGGTCCATGAAGGCAGCAGGGGCATTGGTCAAACCGAAGGGCATAACGGCAAATTCGAAATGCCCATATCGAGAATTGAAAGCAGTTTTAGGTACGTCCTCCTTCCTAATCAACAATTGGTAATACCCCTGTCGGAGGTCTAGTTTGGAAAAGACTACCGCTCCCTGTAATTGGTCAAATAGCTCATCAATGTGGGGCAGTGGGTATTTGTTCTTAATGGTAATGTTGTTCAACCCTCGATAGTCTATACACAACCTCAACGTCCCATCTTTTTTCTTCACGAACAACACAGGGGCTCCCCACGGAGACCCACTCTCTCGGATAAACCCTCGCTCTAACAAATCCTGCAATTGTAGTTTCAACTCCTTAAGTTCAGCAGGTGCCATTCGATAGGGAGTTTTAGAAATAGGCGACGCTCCAGGTAGCAAATCGATCTTAAACTCTATCTCTCTTTCCGGAGGTAGGGTTACTAGTTCGTCTGGGAATACGTCTGGGTACTCACTCGCAATAAGTACATCATCTACCTTCAACTTATCAACGGGAGTGTTTATAAGAAAGGCTAGAAACCCTTGCGCTCCTTTACTTAACAATTTCCTAGCCCTAATGCCCGAAATTAATGCAGATGAGGCAAGACTACCCCTCACATCTAGCCTCAAAGTAGCTTCCCCAGGTATACGAAATTCCACTACTTTTCTCTTACAGTCAAGTTGGGCATCGTACTTAGCTAACCAATCCATCCCCAGTATGACATCGTATCCTTTAATGGCTAAGCTTACCAAATTCCCCAGTAATTTTCTCTCTCCTACCCAAATCTCACAATTTGCATACATTGTACTAGAAATTAACCGTTGGTTTCCCGTAGGAGTACTAACTTCCAACTCGTAGGGTAAACTAACAGGGTTTATATCAATATCGCACATAAAATCGGGATTTACAAATGAATGGGTGGCACCGGGGTCAATTAAAATCCTAGCTAGACGATGGAAAACAGGGATAGTACCTTCTATCACTCCAGAAGAATCAGGGATTTGGTGTTGCTCGAGGGAGTACACTCGAGCAGGCACTTTTGGTTTGGTCCCCTCTGTTTTAGGTGGGTTGGAGCTGGCTCTCGAGGACTGGGGGGTCGCTCTCTGTTCACGGGGTAATACAGGGCAGGTAGCTATCTGGTGCTCCGCGCTCCCACAGCGCAGGCATTTCCTCTCTTTCCTCCAGCAGTTGTCCTCAGTATGATTTGGTTTCCCGCAGAATCCACAAGGTCCTCGGGAAACAGAAGTTGAACTTCCTTGCGAGGCACCCCTCTGCTGGCCTCGCCCAAATGATCCACCCCTCGAAGGCGTCCCTCTCGACGTCCCCGAAAACCTTCCTCCACCAAACCCTCGCCCAGACTTGGGAGGGTTACTTCGCTCACCCTGACCAGAGCTACTTCCAGGGAACCCCCGCTTCCTCACCTGGAAGTTCCTAACTTGTAGCCTCGCGTTTTCTACCCTTAGCGCCTTTTCTACCGCCTCACTAAAGGTAGCGATCTGGGCGACGGCCAGATCTTTCTGGATCTCCACATTCAATCCTTGGGTAAAACGCCGGATCCTTCGTTGCTCCGTCACTATAAGTTCAGGAGCAAATTTTGATAAACGCGTGAACTGGCTCTCATACTCAGCCACCGATTGCGTGCCCTGGCGTAATCTAAGGAACTCATCTTCCTTCTTTTCCTGGACCAACGGCGGGAAGTACTTTGCATTAAATTCTCGGATGAAGTTCGCCCATGTCCGTGGCGTCATCTCTCTTTCCCACTTCGTCCGTATTATGTTCCACCAGGAACGGGCAGCTCCCTCCAGTTGAAAGACAGCAAAAGTAACCTGTCTTTCCTCCGAATAGTGTAGGGCCGCAAAAATGTCTACCATTTTCTCCAACCAGCGTTCGGCCACATCCGGATCAGGCCCTCCCAAGAATTTCGGCGGGGAGAACTTTTGAAACCTCTCGAGGGCTCGATCCTCGCTCTCTACATGCTCGCCAGGGTTCCCAGGGTTATGGACAGGGTGCTGGCCTTGATGCTCCACTACGTGGGCCAACAAATCAGTTATCCTCTGGATAGCGGAGGCTACTTGCACGTTTGGGTCGATCCTAGGTTCAGGATTATGCTCAGATGTGGGTTCCCGATTAACCCTATCAGATGATGGTTGCCTACTACTGTGACCACGGCCTCGGCCACTACGAGTTCCTTCCATATCTTAGGTTCAAAATCTAGACCGAAACACGAGTACAATATCACAATGGGAAGTAAATGAAAGCAAGTAACAAGAACTGAGCTTTAAACACCAAGATCAAGACAATTATCACATAAACATACTATACAAGTTGTACAGTAGCAGTCAACCAAATATATACAAACAATCCCGTGAAAGTAGCGGGGCAATCAAAACACATGTACAAAGCTAGGTCAAACAAAAGCAGCTAATAAATAGCTTTCTCCTAGCTAATCCCCACACGGGATCAAAACGCGGCTCAAAGGAGCCTAACCTAGTTCGCTACGGAGCACACAGACTCTCCTCCGTTACTGGAACTAGGTGTACTTCCCCCGTCGGACGTACTCTCACTCGACGCCTCCCTTTGCCTATTCGCGCCGATTACGCCCTGAATGAGTGCCTCACACTCATTTATGATGCCTCCCGTTCTATCTCGTACCACCCTAGTTACCCTCGTAAGTTGGTCGGTGGCTACCTGCAGTTGCCCTCTAAGAGCGTCAGTTCGCTCTTGTTCCTCAATCACATCACCCTCGAGCTCGCGGATTCGGTCCGCTTGCATGTGCATGATTCCCCTCAGCCTAACCATCTCGGTATGATCCCGAGCGGTGGCTCGCCTAAGTCGTCTACGCTCGTCGAGCACGGCGATGACTACTCGGTCTATATACGAGTAGTTCTGGCATCGGGCACAGCGGCGAGTCCGACTAGCGGCACTCCACCGGCGAATGGGTCCTCCAGGTCTCTCCTGGTAGTCCACAATGCGAAAGCGTCTCTGCGGCGGCACACCTCCGCCCTCAGGGCTCGATCCAGCCATAACCTACAAGAACGAGTTAAAATTCAACCTTAGGCGAGGAAATCATACTTAATGGTGCCCTAACACGATCCTTAAAGGTACTAAAACAAATTTCTAACTTGCCCAAGTTATTTCTAACCTAGGCTCTGATACCACCTGTGACAGCCCCACCTTCCCCATGGGCGTACCCTAAGGGTTAGCGAGCTGCCTGCCCAGCTCTCGCCAGGACTGCTAACGGTCACATACACAAAATTCTAGACGTTTCGGAAAAAGAAAAAAAAAATACCGATAAGCAAGGTGAACAAGTACAATTCCAAGAAAAGTATCATATATACACGAGCCAATATATACACATAACCCACTCTAGGGTTTTCCAATTCAAAATGAAATGTTCAAGTCCCACATTAGGGTTCTAAAAGTCGAGGAGCTATACAAAATACAAAAGAATGCCTAACTAGCTCTACTCGCTTCACAAAACTCATGGTTTCCCAAAAGAATGCCCTGTAAGGAAAACAAAAGTACGAGTGTGAGCTTTCGCCCAATGAGGTACTAAAAGTCATGCATTCAAAGTGCACGTATTAGTCATGCTCAGTTACACATTACGATCAACCATAGAAAGAAAACACAAAATCAATTTCAAAGGAAAGGATACGGGTGGCTCTCGGGAGCCAATTTCCCTTGGCAACTCTTGATCACTTCCCGTTGACTCTCCGTCAACGTTCAACGGACACGTACGACCGTAGATCACCACTTTACTCCCAAACCTTCCACCGAACATTCCCCTACCGGGCCCGAACACCTCACAGTAATCAGAGGGTAATACTCGAGTATACCACAAGGTAGAGGAGCAATCGCTCCACTCGACACACAGTGACCTCACGGCTCGCTACCTAATCGACCGGCCCTTACCGGCTCGACTCGATAAACGGCCATTAAGGCTTGAGCTCAGTTTTCACAGTGAAGTCGTAGGGTTCATACCCAAAACGACATGAAGCCAGGCATGAATCCAGTTCACAAGCATTCAGTTCAATTCACGCATCTCCAGTAATTCAGTTACACATATAAGAGAACGAGAGCGATAAAGTACACTCTCGCCTCGAGCACATAAATCACAGGTATCCAATTCAAGGATCCAAGTACAAAATCAAGTAAACACAAGTCATGCATAGTACACTCACACTTAAGTAAGCAAGTCACAAGTTTTCGCCCAACGGTTGTCCGGAATCACCGGCTCGACCTACAAGAAACAAGAAATTACAGTTGAGACTCGAACACGAGTCGAATGCCTCTTAAGTGAACTACTAAAGCAAAATGCAAATATGACTCAAAAATGAAAAATACTTTGATTTTTAAGGCCAAAGGTGTAGTAAACTCTCAAACCTAAGAGGAAAAAGGAAAGTAAGAATAATTCTAGGAAAACAGGATTTTCCAGCTTTGCGCGCTCTCATTGGAAAAATCATATCTCACAGGTCTTAAGGCCAAAATTAATAAAATTTATACCGTCGGAAAATACACTCAAAGGGGTACAATTACTTAGAAGACATGTTTACAAGATTCGAGTCACAAGTTAGTTAAATTCTAGCCTCAAGTCGTAGCACCGTCCAGTCAAAGACAGAACAGGTATGTAATTTTCAGTCAACTTTGGAAAATCACCATAAATCACACAGGCAGAACTAGGGTCTGAAATTTTCACGGTTTGTAGCCCTAGGAGTCTAGTTTAAAACGCAACAAACAGAACTAAATTCCGATATTCCTACATCGAGTTATAACAGATTTCCCGAAACTGTTCAGGAATTCTGGCGGAAATTTGACAGCATTTCCCCTTAAATTCTAGCTTTTCCATCCTACAAACAAACATCAAATCCCATCCAATTCAACCACAATTCACTCATAGGCTACTCAAAAAAACTTCATTCCAAGCCAATTGCCATTCCAAACATCAATTATAGAAAAGCCCCAATTCATAAACCCTAAAACTGAAATTTTGTGCAAAGCTGGAAATTTCCGCAATTACTCGAAATTCACACACAAGAGCTCCATATGGCTCATTATTAGACCATCCAACCAAGGTTAGCTAACATTTATCATATAAAACAGAAAAATTCCTCAAAAATCAGAAATTCATACAACTTCCAAATAAACCATAATTTCATCCATAAATCTAACTACTTAGCCACCATAGGCCATCAATTTGACATTAATGGAACCAAAAGAGAAGTTTCCAAGCAAACTACCTCTTCCCTCAACAAAGGTGGTAGCTTAAAGGGTTGGTCTCCAAAACAAGTCCACCAATAGCTCCAATCCTCCTAGGCAAGTGGTTTTTATGGAGTGAATTAAGGTTTTGATGGTTGAATTTCAAGATTGAGCTAGGAATTGAAGATCAAAGTTGGAGTTTTTCTTTCTTTTTTTTTCCTCAAGAAAGTCGGCCAAGGGAGGAGAAAAATGAAGATGCATTGAGTCAAATTTCTTCTTTTAGTAAAGGTGAAAAATGGTCAAAGTCCAAGCTCCAATGAAATTGCGACACGTGGCGCCTTATTAATTCATTCCTATCTTCTTGTCTCACCAAGTTTAATTCATCCAAGTAACCTCTAATCACCTACTAACATCTAGTAATTAAATCTCAGTACGCAAAACTTGACCTGATTGGTCGAATTTCTCTCACTTAACGCACTAGCGGGTCCCACGTGCACTATTCACTCCAAAAATTTCGAAAATTGACTTTTGCTAGAAAAATATTTTAAAAACCCTATTTACTCATAAAAATGTCTAGAATATTCTTAGAAGCAAGAAAATGTGGAAAACGGGTGCAAATGAGTCAAATTGACCTAGAAATAAATAAAATTTACGGGTTCTCACAGAAACTCAAATGTCATTTTCGATTCAAGGCTTAGCAAGAACTCTCAGTTCCAAATGAAAGTACCATATTTACTTTCGGCACGAAAATCACGAAAAGGGTAGATGGTTTTCATCTCTCAAAATTTCTAGTCTTACGCCCAAACTTTAGAATATAAGGGGCGTTCACATTTTCTAAACTAATGGAGTTAAAATGCATCAAAACTCCACTCATTTTCATAGTAAATGTCAAAGCTAAGGTTCCAAGTTTCGAGTATAAAACTAGTGAAATTTTTCAAGAATTACTCTAGTCAAAAAGCTCCCTTTTTAAGAGTTCAATCTCATGAAAATCAAGGTCATAAGACTAGGGTTGAAAATCCATTTCTCAAGCATGAAGTGAGGTGCAATTAACTAAGAAAATTGAACAACCAAGAAAACGCATCAAGAGAGGTTTAATCCTTTGGAAACCAAGATTCAAAATGAAGGTTTAAAGTTCAAAGGGACCTTGTGTCCAACCATGAAATTAAACTTAAAACGAACTAACAATCTCAAAGGAAGATTGAAAGTGCTTAAAAGAGTGTTTTGTTTGAAATCAGAAAATTTCCAGTTTGGTGCGACACTATTTGAAAAATTCATATCTCGAGTTTCGTAAGTCCAAAAATTGGAAACTTTGTACCGTTGGAAACTAGACTCAATGTACTAAAGCTCTTTAGAAGACACTTTTCTCATAATCCAATTCAAAATCATTCAAATTTTAGCTCAAAGTCACTGTTCCAGACAGGACAGAGCAAAACAAGCTTGAAATTTCAGCAAAGTTTGGAAATTCGGCAAAATTCGTAGAAATGGAATCCACCCTTGAAATTTTAACAATAATATAAATTTAAATATAGTTTCAAATGCAACAAACGGAACTTAATTCGGACCTTTCTACACTAAGATACAACAGTTTTAAGAAAACTGATTTTTGGAACCTGTTTCACGGAATTTCGAGTTTGAAGTACTCGACAGTGTTTCAAAATCTGATCATAACTGAAGCTACACAACTCAAACTTTAGCGTGGTTTACGGTGTTAAAAACTAGATTCAAAATTCTATAAATAAATAGAAGGAACTGTCTTAAAATTCATTTTACAAGATAGGTGAAATTGAGCTACAAACTGCAGCTATGCTTGTTTCTTGGATGAAAACCGTGAGAAAATTCAGTTATTTTTCCGGTTCACTACGGCTCATAGGAAACAAATTACGGGATGTATTTTATAACGTTGGAAAGCCCTCAGAGTTTAGTTTCAAATGCCAGAAACGACAATTGATTTCAACTCCCAGACAAAAAGTTATGGGCCAAAACGTGAACACTAGTCGGGGTCACCTGATCAGAAAATTTTCCAGATTTGCAACTTCACTTTACCCTACTTTAACTCAACCAATCGTAAAGTTTTTTGGGAGATATTTAACACACATAAACACCAACATATATCAAGGCATTATAGCACCAAAATAACATGAAAATTCGAAATTAACATGAGAGATTCATCCAGCCAAAATTCGGACAGCAAGCATCCTCCATTCTTCAAGTTTTCTTTTCAACTTCCCAACCAAAACTAAGCCACAATCCATCAAAACAAGCATCAAAGAAGCAAGTAAATACACAAAATCCTCAAGACCTCTACCTATAAAGCCACCTCAAGTCCTCTACCTGGTGTCAAGGTTCTTGTGAACCCATCAACAACCCAAAAACAAATTAGGTAGAACTAACTAACTACTATGATTTGAGAGGAAAAGATGAGAGCTTTGGATGATTACCTTGCTTCCAAGAGAGGTAGACCAACCACTAGTGTATAAGCTCTTAAACCCAAAAATTTCCTTCCTCTTTCAAGTCACCCTTCAAGCTTGTGCAATGAACCAAGAAAAGAAACAAGTTTGGAGTGTCTTCTTGGAGGCAAAAGAGGAAGAAAGCTAACTGAAATTTTTGGTAGAAATGGGTGAAGAGAGAGCCGGCCAAGAAGGAGAGGAAGAAGAAAGGTTTTGTGTGGTTAGTTGGTGATTTGATGATGTGAAAAGAAAATTGACATAAAAGTGTTTGGTACCCCAAAAGTCAACAATTGAATAGTGAGCAATTAGTGCTCCTAATTGAGCTTAATTTAACTCACTTACCTCTAATCCCTCAATTAACTTTTCTTAGTCTACTATTGATCATCCTTAATTCTCCAAGAATAATGCACTCTCAAATCGAATTTTGGCCTCGAAAAACGTGTAATCTCTATTTCTTACTAAACGAGCAGCAGAAAAATTAATTTTACTAGCGAAACGTTTTAAAATATAAAATGAGACATTGCTCCAAACAAATGAAATTAAAATGGATGAAATGAATTAATTGGTGTAAACAAATAAATAATTAAATAATTAAATAAGTTAGTAAAATAAAATAAAAATTCGGGTTCTCACATCCTTCCCCCCTTAAAAAAATATCTTTCTCGAAATTCATATTTCGATCTACGAATAACTCTGGACACTTCTTTCGGATCTTCTTTTCAACTTCTCAAGTTGCTTCCTCGATTCCATGATTTCTCCATAATACCTTCACTAAATAAATTTGCTTGTGCCTTAACTCCTTCACTACTGGCACGTTTTCCTGTATTTATAAGAAAGGCTAGATATCCTTTAACCCCACTACTTATCAATTTCCTAGCTCGAGTCCCCGAAATTAAAACAGACATTGCTAGTCTATCCCTCACATCTAACTTCAAAGTTGCTTTTCTCGTGATGCACAATTCTACTTATTTCATCTTACAATCCAACTGAGTATGGTATCGAGCTGACCAATCCATTCCAAGTGTTACATCTTGTCCTTTAATTGTTAGGCTCATTAAATCTGTCAACTATTTACTTTCACCAACCCAAATCTCACAATTTTAATACATCAAATTGACAATCAAGCATTGGTTCCCAACTTCTACCCTAAGTTCTCGATTTTTGGTCCACTGCCGATCCCTGGTCACCTCTAAGATTTTAGGGTTGCCTACACCCTCAAGTACGATCTCGACCACGTCTACAACCGTTTATGTCTTATCACAAATCTAAAAGTGTGGGACAAAATTTAAATATACAGATAAGCCATAAAATTAAGTAAAAGCAAAGTAAATTTTCATTTGTTATAAAAGTTCATAATAATTACATCAAGTAAGGATATATTTATCAAATCATTTCAAAAGAAAAGGGGAACAACAAGATCATAGCTAAATGTGCCCAGTCGCAAATATACAAAACAACAAAAGGATTTCATCCCCTACACAAAAGATTACAACCTCTAAAAGTATCAGTTTAGACTAGGGTATAACCATAACTCTTATCTCCCGAGTGGAGTCAGATCCATCTCCTCTCGTAGGATTCCCACTACTTGGATCCCTCTCACATCTATTAGCATTAATCACTCCCTTTGGCACTCAACTGCTTTGCAGCGGATCTAGTAGGCTGTTGAGAATTTCCTCCTTCCTTAGAAACACTAGGGCAATTCGAAATCTGATGCTCGGCACTACCGCAAATCAGACATTTTCCTTGCTTCCTCTAGCACTAGGCCTCAGTATGGTTAGACTTGCTACAGTATCCACAAGTCACATGAGGAGTCACGGCCTGACCAACTTGAGAACTCCCTTTTTGCTAATCTCGCCCACTCTGATTTCCTTTTGTCGGGCTCCCTTTGTTGGAATTCCTCTAGGTTTTTCGGGCATTCTCACTCCTCCATCCCCTCTTCCCACTTTAAGGGGTTGGGTAGACTTCTCGCACTGTCCAAGGGCATCGCTTGGGTTTCCCCTCTTTCTAGTATGAAAAGCTTTAGATTGGACTTAACATTTTCTATCATCTGTGCCTTCTTCAAGGCATCCGTGAAAGTTTGTGATCTGGGCGGCTGCTAGGGATTTTTGGATTTCTACATTTAACCCTTGAATAAACCTCCTCATTCTTTTGCGCTCCGTGATCACTAGCTCAGGGGCAAATTTGAAAAGTTTGGTGAACCGTTCCTCATATTCGGCCACACTTAATAACCCTTGTTTCAATTTAATAAAGTCGTCCTCTCTCTTTTCTTGTATCATTGGCGGGAGGAACTTGACATTAAACTCCATCTCAAAGTTGACTCAAATCCAGGGGGTTTGTTCTCTTTCCCATTTCGCCCTCACAACATTTCACCACGAGCGTGCCGTTCCCTCAAATTGGAAAACGGCAAAATTCACTTGCCTTTCCTCGGCATAATTTAAAGCAGCAAAAATCTCAACCATCCTTTCAAACCAATTTTCCGCTACCTCGGGATCAGACCCTCCATGAAACTTAGATAGGGCGAATTTCAGGAATCGCTCTAAAGCTCTATTATCACCCCTCTCTAGGTTCCTAGGTTGGTTGATTGGCTCAGGGCCTTGGCGCTCAGCTAAATGCTCCAGAACATCTGTTATGCGGTTAAGGGCTGTAACCACTTGGTCATTCCCTTCATTCATAGGGTTTTGGTTCGGGCTAGTCGCTGATCTCTCACCTCTCTGGGGAGTGCGGGGTTGCCAAAACCCACGTCCACGACCCCGTCCATGTCCTCGCCGATCCATATAGCAAGATTCTAAACGCATAAATAAAGAGGGAAAAATAAGCATAAAAATTTAAAAACATAAACAAGTTGCACGAACACTTTAAAATCAAAGCATAGCTCTTTACATAACTAAAAGTCATGTCACATGTCAAGAGTGCATACAACAAGTCAATAATATCAAATATAGTACATAAGCATCCAAGTGCCTCAAAATACAGGGTACATGCAACAAAATACAAAAGATCTCAAGGCGAGAATCACCCCTACTAAGTCCTTAGCAAAAGTCAAAAGATCGGGAGATCACTAATATCAGTGAACCGAACTAGTCGATCTTACAACCTCTGAAGGGTCCTCTTCGGGGTCCTTCTCGGGATCCTCCTCCATCAGCTCTATCTCCACCTCCACAACAGGTGCAGCCTCTCCAGGTACATCCCCAAGCAAAACCTCCTCTAAACGGTTGGCCATAGTCACACACTCAGCCATAATACCATCCACGTGATTCCCTGCCTCCTCAACAATCCGGATAAGGCACCCCTCGGTCTCCTGAAACTGTGCATGGGAGGCGTCGGCCCTCTGACGCTCCTCAAGCACCCTAGCCTCTAGCTCCTGGATCCGGGCAGCCTGGGCGTCGATAGTGGCCTCCATCTCCTCTCTCTCAGCTTGTGCTATCCTGAGGTCACGAGTCAATTGCTTCCGCTCCTTGGGCTACCACTAACACCAAGTGGTTAGGGTAGGAGAATCTCTCTCTCGGCAATGGGCACATCCTACCCCGCCTAACAGGTGAGTACCGCAGGAGGGGTCTGCCTCCAACCATGCAATACGGGATCACAGGGAGAGGTCCCTCAATCCTATCATCATCACTGCTGCTGTCCATAACCAACAAATAACCCACAAAACTAAAGGTCAAGCCCTTAGAGTCACTGATACCAATTAAAAATTTAACTTAAGATCTATCTTGGATTTCTATGACAAAAAATTCACGACTAAAAACTCCTAACCCTACATGGTCCATGTGTTTCAAACCTAATGCTCTAATACCAACTGTGACGCTCCCACCTCTCCCTAGGGCGAACCCTAGGGTATCAGCGAGACGCCTACCCAACTCTCGTCAGGACTCACTCACTCGTTCAAGCTTAATAAAGGATCACAATTAATCATCGATTTAATTAAGAAGTATTTCGAATATACAAGTCCAAAACTTCTAAGGCTCATAATTATAGTTACAACCCACCAACCAAGAGTAATAAAAGTTACACTTTAAGAGTCACCAAAATCATACAAAAGGTATACTAACTTCAACCAAGTCACTAGTCTAGAACCTCCAATCTCCATCCAAAACCTGTTCAGGAAAATAAACTTAAAGGGATGAGTTAACGCTCAGCGAAACCAAGAAAATCAAGCAAGCAAACAAGTAGCACCAATTAATCAAATAGCATTCTTGAAAGCAACTTAACATAAACTTTCATTTAAGTGCACAAGTAAGAAATAAACACACATAGAAGGATACAGGAGTTCTCAAGAGTTATTTCCACGTCTCGATCCATTCAAGCCATCCGGGGTTGACTCTCCATCAACTCAAGTAATAACATGACCGTAGTGCTCCACTTACTTCCTCTATCCAACATAACACCCTCTCGGATCAGGAACCAAACACGTATGAGGTGGCAATACTAATCGAGTATGTCAAGCAAGATTTCAAAAGATTCAAACTGTAAAATTTTCCATGGTTTACCAAGCTTCTCGACCAAGCCCTTACCGGCTCGAGTTACGAGGTTAGCCAATGGGTTGGGGCGTCCCCACAAGTATAATTGGTCGATGAGACAACGCTCCAATCGATTTAGAATTATTCATGGCTCTGAGTCGATATGAGAGGCATCTCCCACCCGATTAGGGTGTGGTATATGCTGCCGCTCAGAGAATTGATCATAGCACTGAGTCGGTATGAGAGGCACTTCCCACCCGAATAGGGTGTGGTACATGTTGCCGTTCAGTGCTCACGAGTAAAAACATGTTCGAGTACAAGTGCAAGTTATACACATTCATTTAACAAGTATCATTCAATCAAAAGAGAGAGAGAACGAGGGCGGTAAAGTACACTCTTGCCTCGGCAAATTCACGTATCATATAGCACTTGTACACATATCATTTCAATCATAGTAACATTGAACATGCACTTGACACTCACCGAAAGTCAAGGCAAACAAGAACAAGCGACAAGTCAGACGAGCTCTTCGGCCGTCCTCGTGACCACCTAAGACATGCACAATCACGCATTACCTAGGTACTCGACCAAGGTTAATAATAAAATCATTTTCTCGCTACCCACTCTCAAGGTCACAAGTTCGAGTCAAGTTAAAAGGAGTTTTTCTCGCTAAATCAGTGAAATAATACTCAAAGGAAACTCAAATGTCATTTTCGATTCAAGGCTTAGCAAGAACTCTCAGTTCCAAATGAAAGTACCATATTTACTTTCGGCACGAAAATCACGAAAAGGGTAGATGGTTTTCATCTCTCAAAATTTCTAGTCTTACGCCCAAACTTTAGAATATAAGGGGCGTTCACATTTTCTAAACTAATGGAGTTAAAATGCATCAAAACTCCACTCATTTTCATAGTAAATGTCAAAGCTAATGTTCCAAGTTTCGAGTATAAAACTAGTGAAATTTTTCAAGAATTACTCTAGTCAAAAACGCTCCCTTTTTAAGAGTTCAATCTCATGAAAATCAAGGGCATAAGACTAGGGTTGAAAATCCATTTCTCAAGTATGAAGTGAGGTACAATTAACTAAGAAAGTTGAACAACCAAGAAAACGCATCAAGAGAGGTTTTAATCCTTTGGAACCGAAGGACTCAGAAATGAAGGTTTAAAATTCGAAGGGGACCTTGTGTCCAACAATTGGAAATTAAACTTAAATGGTGACTAACAATTCTCAAGGGAAGGTTGAAGTGGCTTAAAAGAGGTACTTGTTTGAGAACCAGAAAATTTGCCCCCTACTTGGTGCGACCCACTATTTGGGAAAAATCATTCTCGGAGTTCCGTAAGTCCAAAAATTGGAAACTTGATTACTGTTGGAAACTTAGACTCAATGCACTAAGCTCTTTAGAGGACACTTTTTCTTTAGACTCCATTTCTAAATCATTCAAATTTTAGCCTCAAAGTCCACTATTTTAGATGGACAGAGCAAAACAGACTTGAAATTTCAGTTAAGTTTGGAAATTTTGGCAAAATTCGTAAGAAATGGAATCAGCCCTTGAAATTTATACCACTATAGAAATCCAAATCTAGTTTCAAATTACACAAACAAAACTTAATTCGGACCTTTCTACACCAAGATACAACAGTTTTAAGAAAGCTGATTTTTGGAACCTATTTCACAGAATTTCGAGTTTGAAGTACTTGACAGAGTTTTAAAATCTGATTAATAACTGAAGCTACACAACTCAAAATTTAGCGTGGTTTTGTGGCTTTGAAAACTAGATTCAAAATGTTATAAATCATTTGAAAGAACTGTCTTCAAATTCATTTTACAAGATAGGTGAAATTGAGCTACAAAACTGCAACTATGCTTGTTTCTCGGATGAAAATAGTGAGGAAATTCAATTATGTTTGCCGGTTCACTACCGGCTCATAGAAAACAAATTCGGGGTAAATTTTATACCGTTGGAAATTCCTTGAGAGTCTAGTTTTCAAATGCCAGAAACGACAATTGATTTCAACTCCCAGACAAGAAGTTATGGGCCAAAACTGTGAACACTAGTCGGGGTCACCTGATCAGAAAATTTTCCAGATTTGCAACTTCACTTTACTCTACTTTAACTCAACCAATCGTAAAGTTTTGGGAGATATTCAACACACATAAACACCAAACATATATCAAGCATTATAGCACCAAAATAACATGAAAATTCGAAATTAACATGAGAGATTCATCCAGCCAAAATTCGGACAGCAAGCATCCTCCATTCTTCAAGTTTTCTTTTCAACTTCCCAACCAAAACTAAGCCACAATCCATCAAAACAAGCATCAAAGAAGCAAGTAAATACACAAAATCCTCAAGACCTCTACCTATAAAGCCACCTCAAGTCCTCTAACCTGGTGTCAAGGTTCTTGTGAACCCATCAACAACCCAAAAACAAATTAGGTAGAACTAACTAACTACTATGATTTGAGAGGAAAAGATGAGAGCTTTGGATGATTACCTTGCTTCCAAGAGAGGTAGACCAACCACTAGTGTATAAGCTCTTAAACCCAAAAATTTTCCTTCCTCCTTCAAGTCACCCTTCAAGCTTGTAATATTATGATGGTTATTGATGTATATTATGTTTATAGCAAAACTTGAATTTTCGAAATTTAAAGAAACCTGGAAATGGTAATCTGGCAGCCGAACAGTGCTCCTTTGATCGAACATGTCTCTTTGTATATAAGTCAAAATTGAGTGCTGTTAGCGGCATTCAAAAATAGACATCCGTAGTTTTCTAACGGTATAAAAATCACCTGCTAGTTCATTTTGAGTCATCCGTAGTGATTCCGTAAAGTTTGCTGCCCTGTTATGAATATCTGTCCGAGAGAACATGAGAATCTGCAACTCGTGGCTTGAATTCGAACTACTTGTGAACTGATTTTTGGAAATGTTTCTTCTGATGAAAATGAATTATTTTGAACCTAGTTTCCAACACCACCAACCATTCATAATTTGAACTTGTATTGAGCGAGTTATGGCCTGATTTTTGTAAGTGCCGATAAAGCTGGAAAAACTGGAAAAACTTTTCCTTCTTGCTGGCCGACTGGTCTAGTTTGTTGTGGGATGTTTTATTACGAAAGTTTTGATGTCAATCAACCATCAAGTGTTTATTAAAGGTTTCTAGGACCTTGGTTTCAAAAATGGATGAAATTTGGACTGATTTCATTGTGCAAAATGTTTGGAAAAGAAATAAAAGCAAGAAGACAGATTGTCCTTGAAACATTTTCCGAACTTTAGTCGCTTTGTTAACTGCCTTCCCACCTGATTTTTTCGTGAAATTTTGTAGAGAGGTAGTCCACATATAGAGGTCTAGGTGTACCAAATTTGGTGTTATTTCAACAACCTTTCGATATCCAAATGATGCTACAAAGATAGCTTTTTAAAATCTGGAAATTCACTGTTTTAGTAGTGAACATTTATCGACTTTGAACTGCTGTATCTTGATACTCAAGACTCCAAATTTAGTTCCGTTTGTCATGTTTGAAACCTTGTTTGGAACTCTTATTGTGTTACAAATTTCAAAGGCTGATTCACTTTCTGTGAATTATACCGAATTTCCAAAGATGACTGCAAAACCAAGACTGGTTCAAATCTATCCTATTAGAACTGAATATTTGAGTTGAAAAATGAGTACTTTCTGTCTAGAATATTGGAAAAGTGTCTTCTAGGAACTTTTAGTACTCCGAACCAAGATTCCAACGGTATAAAACTTTCCATTTTTGGACCTACTGAGTGTAAGTTCTGATTTTTCTAAATTTGACGTCTAAAACTGAAATTTTCCTACTTGATGGGAAATGAGTTTTTGGAAACTTTTCCCTATCCTTTGATAGTGATTGATCGTTTTAAACTCAATTTCATGGAGGAAATCAGTTTCTCTTGTGTTGTTAAATCCTCACTTTTGAACCTCAATTTTGAGTGATTAAGGTTCTCTTTTGAGACTTTAATTTAGTCTAAATAAGTGAACCTTCTTTCTTGATTAATACATGATTGTGAGTGAAAGTACTTGTTATATTGTTCAGGCGCTCAAGGAGATCTTCAAGAGAATCTCAAAACGGACGCCTAGAGACTAAATTGCTCGCTCACTCACTTTTGTTTTGACTTGGTGAGTGTCAAGTGTATGAAATGTTGTTATGTGCTTAATTGTTTTCATTGATTGAGTATTTTGAAAGTGTCGAGTCGAGTGTATACTTTATCGCACTCGTTCTCGTTTAAATGAAGTGTATTTGAATTGTTTGAAGTGAATTGTTAAGTGAATGAAGTGAAATATTGCAATAGTGAATTATGCTATGGTTGCATATGTCGATTGGAGTGAATCTCCTCGACTCCTAGTGATAATAGTGGGGGATGCCCAAAACTCATCGGCCGACCTTTTGAATCGAGCCGGCATGGGCTTGGTCGTGAAGTTTGGTGAGCCATGAGAAAAATTTATAAGCTTGATCTATTGGAGAGATCTCGCTTGGCATACTCGAGTAGTATCGCCTTATATAAAAGAAGTGCGGGCCCGGAGCAGGGGGTGTAACGGTGAACGGGAAAGTGTAAGTGAAGTTCTACGGACTTAATACTCACTCGGTTGACGGAGTGTCATCGCAGGGAAATATTTGATCGAGCATTGGCGAAGCAAGTGGAATATAGCTCCTGAGAGCTCCCGTATCCTTATCAAGTGTATTTTTTTGTTAAATGTGAACCACTTGAATGTTATAGCTTTCATTCTCGTATAAGTTCTTTTCTTATTTGAACTATGTGTTTTGCATGTTTTCTTGGCCTTACGAGCATTCGCTCACCCCATTAGATTTGTTTTCCTTAACAGGAACCGAAATGGAAGGAATTATGGAGAAGCCGACTTGATGCACTTTTGATTAGGGTTTTGAATGTATTTGATTAGATGACTTTTGAAAGTTGTATATTTTGGAAAAAGTGATGTACTTGATATCTTGAAATGTAAGAATTGAATACTTATTAAGGAAGCGACTTTTCTTTATACCATCGACTTTTATTATTCGGTTATTTATCCTTAAACTTGAATTGAAATTGTATTGAGTCCTGGCGAGAGTTGGGCAAGCGTCCCGCCGATACCCTTGGGTTCGCCCTCGGGAGAAGTGGGAGCGTCACAGTTGGTATCAGAGTTTAGGTTTCAGATCTTTGTACTGTACCTTAGGCTAAAAGTTTAGGATACCGGACCATGGGATTTACTTGAACATTAACCTATTGTATTCCAGTGGTTAAAGAGAATTGGTACTCGAGAGTTTCTTAAACGGCATTGGTGGAAAAGAGACTAGGTTTAGAGATCTATTTGGGAGATGTATTCGAAACTTTACTCTTGAGAATAGGGATTAAACGACTTAGTTATACTTTAAGTGATATTTGATCGAATTAGTGACTTTAAGTTTCTAACATAGAATTTGTGGTTGTTTTGTAGAGATGGAGAATGGTAACGGAGGTCACGCTGCTAATGATAATGGGCATGTTAATGGACATGTGATGCCTCTTAGGTCTATTCGATATAGAGTGTATGAAGGAGAACCTCGTATCCGATACTCGCCTTCTTCAAGGATTCCCCGTTGTCCCTGTAGGACGACGTACACCTACCCCAATGAGCTGGTATTGTCCCTTGACGATGAACATCGGTAGTTGGTGAATACCAACAGAGCCTTACTTCAGGAGATCGAGGAACTAAACGCTATGATAGATGCCCAAGGTACTAGGATCATTGAGTTTGAGGGAACAGTGGTAGAGAAGAAGACTAGGGCTGGGGCCGCTGGTGTTGAGCTCCAGAGGATTAGGGCTCGACTGGTTAGGGTAGGCGAGGAGGTCCGGGATCGGGCCGCCGGGATTTTAACTGACATCACCATATTGATAGAGGAGGCGATAGAGGCTGTCGAGAGCCCGGTTCGTGAGGGCGCTCCTGAGGAGGAACCTTTCGAAGAGGATCCGGAGGAGGATGCGAACTAGACTAGGATGTTGACTTTTGACTTTTGTGACTAGAATTAGCTGGGGTGACGCTTGTAAAGCTCTTGGCAGCTATTGCATGACTAATTGCACTTTTGTGGCACATGTGTGTTATATTTTTGTAAATGCCCCATGACTTGCTGATCTTGTATGACTCTTTAATTGTTAATATATGTTAATTATCGTTATTTCAAATGTTTTCCGCATTGACTTGTATTTTAAGTATTTTCTCGCATAATTAATTCTATTCTTGCATTTGGGCATAACTAAGATCATGGATGCTCGAAGGAGTGGTAGGGGCCAAGGGCGTGGGATTAGGGAAATCCCAAACTCAAGGGGATGACTAGGGATGGCATCTAGACCAAACCGAAACCCTAGGAATGAAGGAGATTAAGTAGCTACTGCTATTAACTATATGATTGATATCTTAGCACGATTAGCTGAGCACCAAAGCCCTAAACCAATCAACCAACCTAGGAACCAAGAGAGGTGTGAGGATTGAGCGATTCTTGAAGTTCGCCCATCTAAGTTTCATGGAGGGTCTAACCTCGAAACAGTAAAAATTGGTTTGAGGGGATGAAATAAGGCACTAGTGAGAGCAAGAGGATAGGGTTTCTTCTCGAGCAACTTTGTAAGTGAGTATTGGAGAGTGAATTAGGGTGTGAAACTTTTATATTAACGAATAAGATCTCCATATTTTGGTATGTTATAAGTAGTGATAGTAATCTGGTGGAGACTCAAGAGCTCGTCCATATTAAGCAGAGAATAGTTAAGATTTATATTTTGGGGTAACCTAGAAGCAAAAGAATAAAAGAGTAAAATGGCCAGAGCTCCCATTGTAAATAGTTACTTATTTTGATCCCTTGATTTGCATGGCAGGCTAGTAGTTGACTTAAGCCAACCGGTGAGATGACAAATTTGGAAGAGATGCATAAGGAAATGGACATTCTTCGGAAGGAAGTAGAATTTCAAAAGAAATTGGCTGACTACTCGGAAGGACGGTGGAAACAAGAATATGCAGAGAAAATTGATTTGCTATGCAAGAACGTAGAACTGGAGAAGAAATACAAAGGAAATTCTCAAACTGATCAAGCCGTGACTCATCACGTAACTTGTGGATTCTGTGGCAAGATTAACCACGCTGAGGCCGAGTGCTAGAGAAAGTAAGGAAAATGTCTGATGTGACAGCCCCACCTTACCCTAAGGTGAACCAAAGGGTTCGGCGGACCGCCTGCCCAGCTCTCGCCAGGACTCGTTCACTCTCTCCGAACAAAATAAGATAAACCCTCGAGGAAACGAAGACAAATCCCAAATTGGAAATACAAATTTACATTCATTCCCAATCGTAATCAAATATACGGTCCCAACTATAACCAAAGCTTTAAATTCTTAGTACATTCCAACCCTAATCAAGCACTAGAACGAGATCAAAAGCCAAAACAATACAAGAGGCTAAACTATACTATACAGGTCTCTCGCCCTTGCTCGCAACCCCTATTAAGGAAAACAAACGGCGTTGAATGAGCTAAAAGCCCAGCGAGGTTCTATATACATAACCAAACAATTAAACAAGGCATTTAACACGTAATAGCATGAAATCCCGAAATCATTTACAATATAAAGCAATTGTAACACATTCATTAAAAGGATACGGGCTCATGAGGAGCCATTCGTTCATTCATTCGTTCATTCATTCGCCTAACATTGTCCTTATTTCTCCGATCATTAAAAACATGTTTGTAAGTGAAAACTCCTTCATTTTCATGTCATTCGTTCATTCATTTCATTCCCCAATCTCCGCCAACTTCGTGGTCATACTCGAGTATACCAAACATTCACCCAGGGTCACTAATCGCCCGACCGAGTCCGCTTCTGGCTCGAGTCGACCAGTAACAAAGGGCAGAGCCCAGTTCAGCCCGAAGGCTTACATTCATGCACAATTAGCATTCAATCATTCAATCATTAGAAATTTCACGTTCATTAAGATCGAGTGCGATAAAGTACACACTCGCCTAGCGAAAACCATTTTAGCAATCATTGATAACATGTAACATTTAAGCAAGAATCACAAGTAGCCACATAGTCAAAGGAAATATAACGTACTTCAATTGCTTATTAAAGTAACAATCCAAAGAGTCACAATAATTCACATAGTCATGAGAAACAAATCGTATATAGAACACTCACCTAATTAAGCAAAATTACGTCCAAAGTATCCCTCCGGATATCAACTTTGGTCACCAAGAAACCCTAATAACAATCATGAGAAAATATTATGGCTCAACCATCAAAATGTCCAGCGAATCAAAGAAAATTCGAATAAAACGAGTACAAGGGGGAAGTATGATTTTTTTGAAAGTGAAAAGGGTACATTTTGATCAAAGGAAATGAGTAACTAAAGGTTTTCCAAATCAAACATAAAACTAAGCTCAAAAGGTTTTAGAAAATTAAATCGGAAAAATTTGAAACAGTTGCCACGTCAGAATCCGGCCAGAACTTGGCCGGATTTTCGGCCGGATTCAAGGCAGTGAGCAACTTAATTTTTTTCTTCTCCCCCTGCCAATCCGGCCAAGACTTGGCCGGATACACGGCCGGGTAGTGAACAGTAGTTTCTCCTCATTTTTTCGTAAAACGTGTTTTTGGCTCAAAACTAACACATTTGCAAAGAATTAATGTATAACAAGTATCTTGGTTAAAATCATATGAAAAAGGTAGTCAAATACCTTGAATTCACACTTAAAACCTTGCGCGTTAAAATTAGGTTTTGTGGCCGAGAAACCCTAGGCCACTCCTTTTGTTTCGGGACGAAAATGAACACGTATTTGAAGTTCAAAACTCGACAATTGGAACCAAACATTATGGTAAAATGGAAACGTACAAATGCAAGTAAAATAGCTCACATAACACTACTCAAGTGGAACTAAGAATGTCCAAACAAAGTACATCCAATGCATCATAAAACTCGCATTTCAAACTCATTCATTCACTTCAACTTCAAGGCAATAAACAGACAGCATTTCCCCTAAATTCCTTCACTTTTCCATGCTACAACCCAACCACCAAATCATACCATTCAATCACAATTTCATATACAAATCATGAGCTATCAAACACCCTTAAAATACACCCAATTGGAAGCTTTACCACCAACCACAAAAAGACCCTAATATTCCATCATAACTCAGAACACACAGCTCCGATTCAGTTGATTCCAAAGCCATTTGAAAGCTAAGATACAAGGCTACAATTCTTAAGAAGGCATCAAAAGCTAATTCATTAATCGTCCCAGCCAAAAGAGCCAATTACAGATGCTGATTATCATTCTCGGACAGAAACAGGGAAGCAGGGGTAAAATAGTCATTTCACAGGCTACCGTGCTCCGATTGAGCTGAAATTTTACAGGAATAATCCACATTCAATTCTCTACAACTTTCATGTTTTGAGCTAAGTCCAATTCGGCCTCCATCATGGCCGAACAACACTGATCAGATTAGGGCAGAAAAATTCACTATAACTGAAAATCAACATATCCCTACTCATAGCTAAGAAATAATGCACAAAACCACCCAAGTAGCAACCACAAGCCACTAATTAGCATCTATTGGAACCAAAGAAGGATGTTCTTAGAAATTTTACCTTAGAACCTCAAAGAAAGGGGTGGCTTAGTCTTTCTTCCTCCAAATCAACTCCACCAAAGCCCTTAGTTTCCCTTAGCTAGCACTTGTATGGAATAGATTTCAATTTGGTCGGTTAAAACTCAAGATTTGGGCAAGGATTGAAGCTAGAAATTGAAGAGCTCTCTCTTGTTTTCTCCTCCAAATGGTTCGGCCAAGACAACAAAAAATGGAAGGAAAATTGGTCAAATTTTGGTTTTGGTAAAGGTGAGAAAGTTAGGCAAGTTTCCTCCAATCGGTTGGCGACACTTGTCACTTTGAATGGTTTCCAAGCTTATCTTCTTACTTCCAATAATTCATCCATCTAACCAACCTCTAATTATCTCCTAGTACCATGGAAAATAATATCACTTAGTATTTCATCACCTAATCGGAAAAATTATAACGCACTAGCGGGCCCCACGTCCGGAAAATGCTCTTCAAATTAACGTACTCTAGCTTATACTAGGAAAATGATTTAAAAAAATTGTACTTACTTGTAAAATGTATAAAACATTTAATATTTTCAAGGACAGTATAAAATATGGCCAAGGAAATAAAATAATACTTGGAAAATGTGAAAATTTTCGGGTTCTCACATCTGAGGTGCGGTAGTACCGAGTATAAATTTTCGAATTGTCTTAGAGCTTCTAAGAAAAGAGGAAATACTCGGCAGTCCGCTAGATCCACTGCAAAGCAGTCGAGGGCCAGAAGGGGTGATTAATGCTAATGGCTGTGAGAGAGATCCAAGTAATGGAAGTAATACAAGTGGGGATGGAATTGACTCCACTCGAGGAATAGGGGTTGTAGTTTTACCTAGTTTAGACTGGTATTTTAGAGGTGGTAATCTTTTGTAAAAGGGAAAAGTCCTTTTGTTGTTTTGTATCTTGGCAACTCGGCACGTTCTGTTATGATCTTGTTGTTTCCCTTCTTCTTTTGAAATGATTTGATAAACTTATTTGAACTTGAGGTAACTATTATGATCTTTATAACATATGACAATTTACTTGCTTTTAATTGATTTCATGGCTTACAGGTATATTTAAACTTTGCCCCACACCTTTAGATTGGTGATAAGACATGAACGGTAGTAGACGTGGTCAAGATTGTACTTGAGAGCGTAGGCAAACCTGAGGTCTTGGAGGTGACCAGGGATCGGCGGTGGACCAAAAATCGAGAACTTAGGGTTAAAACTGGGATCCAATACTTGATTGCCAATTTGATATATTTAAAATTTTGAGATTTGAGTTGGTGAAAGGAAATATTTGATAGATTTAATGAGCCTAACAATTAAAGGACAGGATATAATATTTGGAATAGAAGTTTGAGACTATACATAGACTATCGAGAATTGAACAATGTGACCATTAAGAACAAATACCCTTTTTGCCTTACATGGATAAGAATTCGATCAACTGTAAGGAGCCGTGGTACTATCCAAGTTGGAATTAAAGTAGAGCTATTACCAGTTGAGAATCCTAGAAACTGATGTGCCTAAGACCGCTTTCAATCCAAGATATGGGCACTTTGAATTTTCAGTTACGTCCTTTGGGTTGACTAATGAACTAGCAGCATTTATGAACCTAATGCATTAGAGTTTTAAACCGTATTTGGATTAATCTGTGGTGGCATTTATTGATGGTTTATTGGTATACTCTAAGTTTCGAAAAGATCATGAAAGACACCTGATGATAGTTTTACAAACCCCGAGAGAGCGCCAACTTTCGTTAAGTTCAATAAATGTGAGTTCGGTTGGAAGAAGTAGCCTTTCTAAGTTATACAATATATAAGGAAGGAATTGCTATAGACTCAGTTAAAGTGGAAGTTGTTTTAAGAGGAAACGATCAGAAAACCCTACCGAAATTCGGAGTTCTTAGAGTTAGCCGAATATTACCTTCGACTTATCAAGGACTTTTCTAAGACTGCAAGACCCTTGACTGAGTTGACTAAGAAGCATGGTAAGTTATTTGGGATTCTAAATGTGAGGAAGAATTTCAAGAGTGAAAAAAGTGCTTAACCGATGCACCTGTGTTAGCCTTACCGAGTGGAGGAGATAGTTTTGTGATTTATACAGACGCTTCAAAGGATGGTTTAGAATGTGTATTAATACTACATGATAAGGTGATTGCATATGCCTCTAGAAAGTTAAAATCTCACGAGAGAAATTATCCAACTCACGATTTGGACTTAGCGACGGCGATATTTGCATTAAAGAAGTGGAGACATTACCTATATGAGGTAGACGTGAGGCCGATTAAGTTACCCTATAACTTGGAAGTTAAAACGCCTATTGGGGATCGAAGTTTAATTGCTAAGTGTGAGATATGGGTTGGAGAGTGTAAGTTGTTCATCGATTTGATAAACCTAGTTATTAAGAGGTGCGATGTTGTCTTAAGTATGAATTTCGAGGACAAAATTCCTTTTAAGGAGGGAAGGATGTGAGGACCCGAATTTTACTTACTTTTAATTCTATTTTACTGGCTTATGTAATTATTTATTTACCCGTTTTCTCCGAATAATTTATTTCAACCATTTTAAATCTAATTACATGGAACAAGGTCTCATTTATATTTTTAAAACGTTCCGTTAGCAAAATTTAATTTTTCGAAGACTCGTTTAGCGAGAAATAACGAATACACATTTTTCGAGGCAATATTCGATTCGAGAGTGCAATAATCTTGGAGAATTAAGAATGATCAATAGTAGACTAAGAAAAGTTAATTGAGGGATTAGACGTGAGTGAGTTCAAATTTTCGCCTTATCGCGCGCGAAACGGATGTTCGCGTATTTCGCGTCGAATCGACTAAGTGGAGATTTAAGAAACTTATACTAGACTACTAAGTGTGAATAATTATAGTTTTAAAGGAATTACATTTGAGGATTAGTGCACAAGTGCAACAAACAAGAGAGAAAAGTGGTAGCACACTTCACTATTCGCGCACTATTCCTAGTTGACTTTTGTGCAACTTTTGGCCACAAACTCAATAAGCTTCCAAGGGAAGATTCATAAAACAAAACCCTTCTTTTCCTCTCTCTTGGAGTTGGCCGAACAAGAAAAAAAAAAGGGGGAGGAAGAAAGCTTCTCTCATTTTGCTTCCATCTTGCTTCAATCTTACCCAAAATCTTCACTCAACTTCCATACCATTTGGAGATTAACTTTAGCTTGGAGGAGGACAACATCTAGTGGAAATTCTTGGAGGTTTTTGTGGTGAAATTTCTGGTTTCTTCAAGAGCTAAGGAGGTAACAAACAACTCTTTCAATCTTTCCATTTTTCTTCAAGAATCAAGCTTAGATTTCGTGTTGGTAATCCAAAGCTTGAAATAGGTAGAGAACTTGAGGAAATCTATTTTATTTTGCTTTAACTGTGACAGCCCCACTTTCCCCTAGAGCGTACCCTAAGAGTTAGCGAACTGCCTGCCCAACTCTCGCCATGACTACTAAACTGAAACACATGTAAACCCTACCGATGTGCGAAAGAACTTCGAGAACATGAACGGTCGGAAATGGAACTAGCTAACTCAAACGATGCAATAGAACTTCGATTAACGCTCCAATGAAAAAGGAAAGGAACAGGTGCCCCGTCAGAATTGTTTTCTCCCTCGTTCAAGTTCTGCACTCACTCGGTTTCCAACAGATACAAGAAAAGTTCACCCAAGCCAAATAAAAATATCATCTCAAACAAGTACACTTAATTTACATGGTTAAACACTTAGAGATATATACATTGGAAGGCTCAAAAGTTTAACTAGCAATACAAGTCGGAATATTCACAAGTGATCAAAGTACAATTAGGGTTTTGCCATTTCAGAGGTGCATAATCAAAAGGGATGTCTATCACTAGCTCTACTCTATTCTTCAAAATCATGATTTCCAACATGTTGAACCCTGTAAGGTAAACAAAGGTAACGGGAAGGGGTGAGCTTACGCTCAATGAGGTACCAAAATTACAAGCAAGCAAGAATCATGGAGATTTGCTTTCAATCAATCAAGTATACACGCCAAATAGGGAAATGAATAAACATCTCAAATAGAAAGGATACAGGTGGCTCTCAAGAGCCAAATTCCCATTGCAGTACTTGATCCAAACTCGTTGACCCTCCGTCAACGTTTAATGAAACAAACATGTCCGTAGACCCCTCTTACGCCAAATCCCGTTCACCAAACATACCCCTTGCCGGCCCCGAACGCCAAACAGAAACAAGACTGGTAATACTCAAGTATACCAGGAATCCAGAGTTTCCAATACCCAAAGATTCCCAAGAAACAGGCCCTCATGGCTTGACAATTTTCCTCGACCAAGCCCCTTGCTGGCTCGATTCAATTAACTACCAATGAGGCTGAGCTCAGATTTCACAGGAAGGTCGTTGGATACAAGCCTCCAAACGACATCATAACAGGCACAGGTAATAGGTTCAAGCTTATAACAAGCACAAGTAACAGGTTCAAGCTTATACAGTGACTCGACAATTAAGTAAGAGAGACGAGTGTGATGAAGTACACGCTCGTCTTGTCCAGAATTAAGCAGGTGTTACAGTCATTCAAGTCACATTTTGCAGGTACAGGTAAAATAGTTAAGCAACAAGTCATGCGAGTGGTACACTCACCAGTTCAAGCAAGGATAACTTCAAAAGTTTCCTCCCAAAGGATGGCTTGGATCACCGCCGCGTCCTAATAACAACCAAGGTAAAACAATTATGGTTTCCCCATCCACAAACCCAGGAAACGGAATGCACAAATGAGGCCAGACTACAAGTCGTATGCCTAGTCAAGTTAACTACTAGTGAAAAGAGATAACAATGTGGCTTTGGAGTAAAAAGGTAGCGGTTGCTCTTAAAAACATGAACATCCCCAAAGCCCTTCATTTCCAGCCAAAGTCAACCCAAACTCAAAGGAATCAAGTAGCCCTAAAATTTTGGACAACGTGCCCTTTGTATTTCGCTATATTCCAGCTATTTATGGCTTCATTTTTTCCCTCAACTAAGCCTAATTCAACACATAAGTAAAATTAACACAATATCTCCTCAACTAGGCTCAAATTCATCCAAATACAAGTGAATTCTAGCAATGCACCCATCAAAATCAAAGCTGGAACCCAGTTTTAAAGACGAATGGCTAAGTAGCAGGTTTGACATCTCTCGGTATTTTGGTCACAACGGAAGCTAAGCTTATCGGATTTGGGTAAAGTTTATGGAGTTTCGAAGCTAAGACATAGAACTACATTTTATATGAAGACATTGACACCCAGGTCTTGCATTTTCAAGGTCAAAAAATCGAAATCGCAGAGAAAACAGAAAACTGTCCGTGAAATAGGGCATTTGGGCAGTCAAGGGTATTTTAGTCATTTCACACGTTACAGTGGTCTGATTGAGCTGAACGTTTGTAGAAAGATAGATACCTCAATTGCCTACAACTTTCATGTTTTGACCTAGACCTTATTCGGCTTCTAACATGGACGAATATGAAGGTCCGAAACAGGGCAGATTCAATCCTAAACGGAAACCCTAATCTGCAATTTATACATACAAGCTGAAATTCTTTGTAGACAAGTAAACCTAGCATATAAAAGCTCAATATTACACATAACAAATCTATCAATCCAAGGCTAATGCTCAAGCATCAAATAAGAGCAAAATATTTACCATAAAACTGAAATTTTCCGATCCACCACCTCAAGTCATCAAATATCTCATAAAACTACAAATTTTGCAACTCCAAACCACAAGTATGCTAGTATTAGAAGTAGAAAGGGATTTTCTTGGCAAGTTACCATATAACCACAAGAAAGATGGTAGCTTAGGCTTCTTCCTCCCAAATTTACTCCACAACCCCCTTGGAAACTACTTTGGCTAGCACTTTTATGGAGTGATTTGCAAAAGTTATGGTTGGAACTCAAGATTTGAGCAAGAAATTGGAGTGGAAATGAACTCTCTCCCTTGGTTTTTCTCCAGGCCAAATTCGGCCAAGGCTCATGAAAATGAGAAGAAATTTTGATCAAAATTAGGTTTTTAGTAAAGGCAAGAAAGGTAGGTCAAGTCCAACTTCGAAAAGGGCCACGACACGTGGTGCCTTTAAGGTTTTGTTCTAATCTTCTTGTCTTCCAAGGCTAATCTATCTAGCTAACCTCTAATTATCTCCTAACACCTTGAAAATAATGTCCCTTTATGTAAAACTTCACTTAATCATCAAAATTTCATCGCATTAACCGCACTAGCGGGTCCCACGTCCATAATACACTTCCAAATTAAGCCGAACTAACTTATACTAGAAAAAATGTTTTAAAAACTATATTCACTTATAAAATGTCTAGAAAAATAAGGTAGTAAAAGAAAATAAAGAAAATGCATGAAAAGAAATAGAATAAAATGATATAAAATAAGGGAATTTTACGGGTCCTCACATTCTCTCCCCCTTAAAGAAATTTCGTCCTCGAAATTTTCTTTCCACCGAGATCTATCAAAATCTTATTTAAACGGTGGAATACAAGAATCTTACCTTCCACGTCTTCAGACGAGTCAGGGACTTGATATGGCTCTAGGGAATACACCCGAGCCGACACCTTCGGTCCAGTCCCTTCACCC
Organism: Coffea humblotiana; assembly: GCA_023065735.1. NCBI lineage: Eukaryota > Viridiplantae > Streptophyta > Magnoliopsida > Gentianales > Rubiaceae > Coffea > Coffea humblotiana. The sequence continues at coordinate 291,391 of JACYVW010000023.1, forward strand.
TTCGACTGGTCAGAGTTGGTCTTGGTTGATTGTCGGTTCCCACTCCCTTCTCGAGATAGGCTTGGGCAATTAACGATTTGATGATCTGCACTCCCGTAACGTAGGCATTTTCTTCATTTCTTCCAGCAAACATCCTCCGTGTGATTCGGCTTCCAACAGTATCCACAGGGACCACAGGAAGCAGAGGCCGAGCCTCCCTGTGAGGCACCTCTTGATATGCTCGGAAATCTTACTCCTCCAGTTCCCTTTCCAAGCTTGGGAGGTGTGCTCGTATCCCCTTGTCCTACGCCACTTTCAGGAATAGCCCTTTTCTTCGCCTGGAAGGTTCTAACTTGTAACCTCGCGCTTTCAACTCGTTGAGCTTTCTCCACCGCGTCACTAAAGGCACTAAGTTGGGCTATAGCCAGGTCCTTCTGAATCTCAATATTTAGTCCCTGGACAAAACGCCTTATCCCTCCTTTGCTCAGTCACAATTAGTTCAAGAGCGAACTTAGACAACCTAGTGAACTGGCTCTCATATTCGGCGACAGTCTAAGCTCCCTGGCGAAGCCTAATGAACTCATCTTCTTTCTTTTCCTGAATTAGAGGTGGGAAATACTTCGCGTTGAACTCTCTCATTGAAGTTCACCCACGTCCTCGGTGTTTGTTCTCTTTCCCATTTCAGTCTTATTACATTCCACCAAGAACGAGCTGCTCCCTCTAGTTGGAAGACAGCAAATGTCACCTGTCTCTATCGATCATCTTCTCCAACCACCTCTCGCCACGTCAGGGTCTGGTCCTCCAAGGAATTTCGTGGGGAGAACTTCTGAAATCGTTCGAGGGCTCTATCCTCACCCTCTACATGATTACCAGGGTTTTCCGGCTGATTAACAGGATTTTGGCTTGATGTTCTACTACATGAGCCAAAAGGTCGGTCATTGCGTTGGATAGCGGCAGCTACCTGAACGTTAGGATCCACTCTAGGTTCAGGATTGGGTTCGGGCATTGGCTCCCGATTTCCCCCTTCATTCAAGGGTTGCCTACGTCCGCGCCCTCGACCTCGTCCACTACAAGTACCCTCCATTTGGTTTAACCAGTTTAGGGTCGAAGCGCGAATACAATATTAAAACAAATGTATGCAGGTACAAGTGACAAAGTAGACAAAACTCAAAAGGCAAATATACATATAACACAACTTTATCAGGCAAATCACACAGTAGTAGTCAGTCAGATAACAAGCAAAAGGAATCCCATAAAAGTATCGGGGTCATCAAAAGTACTATATACAAACCAGGCCAAAAGTAGAAAAGCAACTAACTGAGAGCTTTCCCCCTAACTACCCTTCACACAGAAGCAAAACATGACTCAGAGGAGCTTTAACCTAGTTCCCAACTGGGCTAACGGACTCTCCCTCTAGGGCCCCGTCCATACTCTACGAGAATAACACAGTTCATATCTTAGACAGGATTAATCATACTTAATGACACCCTAACACATCACACGAAGTTCCATAGAATCACATTTCTAGTTTGCCCAAGTCATTTCTAACCTAGGCTTTCATCTCTTTCGTATTCGGGTACAAGAATCCAAAATAAGATAATTCACAACTCGAGCTGGCTAGTCCCAAAAGTAAATCATCTACATTTGTAATTCCTACCGGACATACAACTATTGTCTCCAAGTACCACGATAAAGGTTTGAAACCTATAACATTTCATAACTCATACCTTATGCTCAAAAGCACTTAATCCTTTACACTCGTTCACATGATCGAGACCATAACACCACTTGGCCCCAAGCTCACTCCGCGCAGGAGACCACGCGAAGCAGCTCTGATACCAACTGTGACAGCCCCACCTTTCCCTAGGGCGTACCCTAAGGGTTAGTGAACTGTCTGCCCAACTCTCGCCAGGACTACTAAACTGAAACACATGTAAACCCTAGCGATGTGCGAAAGAACTTTGAGAACATGAACGGTCGGAAATGGAACTAGCTAACTCAAACGATGCAATAGAACTTCGATTAATGCTCCAACGAAAATGGAAAGGAACAGGTGCCCCGTCAGAATTATTTTCTTCCACGTTCAAGTTCTGCACTCACCCGGTTTCCAAAAGATACAAGAAAAGTTCACCCAAGCCAAATAAAAATATCATCTCAAACAAATACACTTAATTTACATGGTTAAACACTTAGAGATATATATATTGGAAGGCTCAAAAATTTAACTAGCAATACAAGTCGGAATATTCACAAGTGATCAAAGTACAATTAGGGTTTTGCCATTTCAGAGGAGCATAATCAAAAGGGATGTCTATCACTAGCTCTACTCTTTTCTTCAAAATAATGATTTCCAACATGTTGAACCCTGTAAGGTAAACAAAGGTAACGGGAAGGGGTGAGCTTACGTTCAATGAGGTACCAAAATTACAAGAAAGCAAGAATCATGGGGTTTTGCTTTCAATCAATCAAGTATACACGCCAAATAGGGAAATGAATAAACATCTCAAAAAGAAAGGATACAGGTGGCTCTCAAGAGCCAAATTCCCATTGCAGTACTTGTTCCAAACTCGTTGACCCTCCGTCAACGTTTAACGAAACAAACATGTCCGTAGACCCCTCTTACGCCAAATCCCGTTCACCAAACATACCCCTTGCCGGGCCCGAACGCCAAACAGGAACATGACTGGTAATACTCGAGTATACCAGGAATCCAGTGTTTTCAATATCTAAAGATTCCCAAGAAACAGGCCCTCATGGCTTGACAATTTTCCTTGACCAAGCCCCTTGCTGGCTCGATTCAATTAACTACCAATGAGGCTGAGCTCAGATTTTACAAGAAGGTCGTTAGATACAAGCCTCCAAACGACATCATAACAGGCACATGTAATAGGTTCAAGCTTATAACAAGCACAAGTAACAGGTTCAAGCTTATACAGTGACTCGACAATTAAGTAAGAGAGACGAGTGTGATGAAGTACACCCTCGTCTCGTCCAGAATTAAGCAGGTGTTACAGTCATTCAAGTCACATTTTGCAGGTATAGGTAAAACAGTTAAGCAACAAGTCATACGAGTGGTACACTCACCAGTTCAAGCAAGGATAACTTCAAAAGTTTCCTCCCAAAGGATGGCTTGGATCACCGCTGCGTCCTAATAACAACCAAGGTAAAACAATTATGGTTTCCCCATCCACAAACCCAGGAAACGGAATGCACAAATGAGGCCAGACTACAAGTCGTATGCCTAGTCAAGTTAACTACTAGTGCAAAGAGATAACAATGTGGCTTTGGAGTAAAAAGGTAGCGGTTTCTCTTCAAAACATGAACATCCCCAAAAGCCCTTCATTTCCAGCCAAACTCAAAGTAATCAAGTAGCCCTAAAATTTTGGATAGCATGCCCTTTGTATTTCGCTATATTCCAGCCATTTATGGCTTCATTTTTTCGCTCAACTCAGTCTAATTCAACACATAAGTAAACATAACACAATAGCTCCTCAACTAGGCTCAAATTCATCCAAATACAAGTGAGTTCTAGCAATGCACCCATCAAAAATCAAAGCTGGAACCTAGTTTTAAAGACGAATGGCAAAGTAGCCGGTTTGACATCTCTCGGCGTTTTGGTCACAACTGAAGCTACGCTTATCGGATTGGGGTAAATGTTATGGAGTTTCGAAGCTAAGACATAGACCTACATTTTATATGAAGACATCAACACCAAGTTCTTGCATTTTCAAGGTCAAAAATCGAAATCCCGGAGAAAACAGAAAACTGTCCGTGAAATAGGGCATTTGGGCAGTCAAGGGTATTTTAGTCATTTCACACGTTACAGTGCTCTGATTGAGCTGAAAGTGTGTAGGAAGATAGCTACCTCCATTTCCTACAACTTTAATGTTTTGACCTAGACGTGATTCGGCTTCTAACATGGACGAATATGAAGGTCCGAAATAGGGCAGATTCAATCCTAAACGGAAACCCTAATCTGCAATTTATACATACAAGCTGAAATTCTTTGTAGACAAGTAAACCTAGCATATAAAAGCTCAATATTGGACATAACAAATCTATCAATCCAAGGCCTAATGCTCAAGCATCAAATAAGAGCAAAATATTCATCATAAAACTGAAATTTTCCGATCTCACCACCTCAAGTCATCAAATATCTCATAAAACTACATATTTTGCAACTCCAAACCACAAGTATGCTAGTATTAGAAGTAGAAAGGGATTTTCTTGGCAAGTTACCATATAACCACAAGAAAGATGGTAGCTCAGGCTTCTTCCTCCAAATTTACTCCACAACCCCCTTGGAAACTACTTTTGGCTAGCACTTTTATGGAGTGATTTGCAAAAGTTATGATTGGAACTCAAGATTTGAGCAAGAAATTGGAGTGGAAATGAACTCTCTCCCTTGGTTTTTCTCCTGGCCAAATTCGGCCAAGGCTCATGAAAATGAGAAGAAATTTTGATCAAAATTAGGTTTTAGTAAAGGCAAGAAAGGTTGGTCAAATCCAACTTCGAATAGGGCCACGACACGTGGTGCCTTTAAGGTTTTGTTCTAATCTTCTTGTCTTCCAAGGCTAATCTATCTAGCTAACCTCTAATTATCTCCTAACACCTTGAAAATAATATCCCTTTATGTAAAACTTCACTTAATCGTCAAAATTTCATCGCACTAACCGCACTAGCGGGTCCCACGTCCTTAATACACTTCCAAATTAACCCGAACTAACTTATACTAGAAAAAATGTTTTACAAACTATATTCATTTATAAAATGTCTAGAAAATTAAGGTAGTAAAATAAAATAAAGAAATGCATGAAAGAAATAGAATAAAATGATATAAAATAAGGGAATTTTACGGGTCCTCACATTTTTCTCCCCCTGAAAGAAATTTCGTCCTCGAAATTGTCTTACCACCGAGATCTATCAAAATATTAGTTTAACAGTGGAATACAAGAATCTTACCTTCCACGTCTTCAGACGAGTCAGGGACTTGATGTGGCTCTAGGGAATACACCCGAGCCGACACCTTCAGTCCAGTCCCTTCCCCCTTCGACTGGTCAGGGTTGGTCTTGGTTGATTGTCGGTTCCCACTCCCTTCTCGAGATAGGCCTGGGCAATTAAAGATTTGATAATCTGCCCTCCCGCAACGTAGGCATTTTCTTCATTTCTTCTAGCAAACATCCTCCGTGTGATTCGGCTTCCCACAGTACCCGCAGGGACCACAGGAAGCCGAGGCCGAGCCTCCCTGTGAGGCACCTCTTGATATCCTCTGAAATCTTACTCCTCCAGTTCCCTTTCCAAGCTTGGGTGGTGTGCTCGTATCCCCTTGTCCTACGCCACTTTCAGGAATAGCCCTTTTCTTCGCCTGGAAGGTTCTAACTTGTAACCTCGCGCTTTCAACTCGTTGAGCTTTCTCCACCGCGTCACTAAAGGCACTATGTTGGGCTACAGCCAGGTCCTTCTGAATCTCAACATTTAGTCCCTGGACAAAACGCCTTATCCTCCTTTGCTCAGTCACAATTAGTTCGGGAGCGAACTTAGACAACCTAGTGAACTGGCTCTCATATTCGGCGACAGTCTAAGCTCCCTGGCGAAGCCTAATGAACTCATCTTTTTTCTTTTCTTGAATTAGAGGTGGGAAATACTTCGCGTTGAACTCTCTCATGAAGTTCACCCACGTCCTCGGTGTTTGTTCTCTTTCCCATTTCAATCTTATTACATTCCACCAAGAACGAGCTGCTCCCTCTAGTTGGAAGACAGGAAATGTCACCTGTCTCTATCGATCGTCTTCTCGAACCACCTCTCGGCCACGTCAGGGTCTGGTCCTCCAAGGAATTTCGGTGGGGAGAACTTCTGAAATCGTTCGAGGGCTCTATCCTCACCCTCTACATGATTACCAGGGTTTTCCGGCTGATTAACAGGATTTTGGCCCTGATGTTCTACTACATGAGCCAAAAGGTCGGTCATGCGTTGGATAGCGGCAGCTACCTGAATGTTAGGATCCACTCTAGGTTCAGGATTGGGTTCGAGCATTGGCTCCCGATTTCCCCCTTCATTCGAGGGTTGCCTACAACCGCGCCCTCGACCTCGTCCACTACAAGTAACCTCCATTTGGTTTAACCAATTTAGGGTCGAAACGCGAATACAATATTAAAACAAATGTATGCAGGTACAAGTGACAAAAATAGACAAAACTCAAAAGGCAAATATACATATAACACAACTTCATCAGGCAAATCACACAAGTGCAGTCAGTCAGATACAAGCAAAAGGAATCCCATAAAAGTATCGGGATCATCAAAAGTACTATATACAAAGTAGGCCAAAAGTACAAAAGCAACTAACTGAGAGCTTTCCCCCTAACTACCCTTCACACAGAAGCAAACATGACTCAGAGGAGCTTTAACCTAGTTCCCAACTGGGCTAACGGACTCTCCCTCTAGGGCCCCGTCCATACTCTACGAGAATAACACAGTTCATATCTTAGACAGGATTAATCATACTTAATGACACCCTAACACATCACACGAAGTTCCATAGAATCACATTTCTAGTTTGCCCAAGTCATTTCTAACCTAGGCTTTCATCTCTTTCGTATTCGGGTACAAGAATCCAAAATAAGATAATTCACAACTCGAGCTGGCTAGTCCCAAAAGTAAATCATCTACATTTGTAATTCCTACCGGACAGACATCTATTGTCTCCAAGTACCACGATAAAGGTTTGAAACCTATAACATTTCATAACTCATAGCTTATGCTCAAAAGCACTTGATCCTTTACACTCATTCACATGATCGAGACCATAACACCACTTGACCCCAAGCTCACTCCGCGCAGAGACCACGCGAAGCAGCTCTGATACCAACTGTGACAGCCCCACTTTCCCCTAGGACGTACCCTAAGGGTTAGCGAACTGCCTGCCCAACTCTCGCCAGGACTACTAAACTGAAACACATGTAAACCCTATCGATGTGCGAAAGAACTTTGAGAACATGAACGGTCGGAAATGGAACTAGCTAACTCAAAAAATGCAATAGAACTTCGATTAACGCTCCAATGAAAACGGAAAGGAACAGGTGCCCCGTCAGAATTGTTTTCTTCCACGTTCAAGTTCTGCACTCACCCAATTTCCAACAGATACAAGAAAAGTTCACTCAAGCCAAATAAAAATATCATCTCAAAACAAGTACACTTAATTTACATGGTTAAACACTTAGAGATATATACATTGGAAGGCTCAAAAGTTTAACTAGCAATACAAGTTGGAATATTCACAAATGATCAAAGTACAATTAGGGTTTTGCCATTTCAGAGGAGTATAATCAAAAGGGATGTCTATCACTAGCTCTACTCTTTTCTTCAAAATAATGATTTCCAACATGTTGAACCCTGTAAGGAAAACAAAGGTAACGGGAAGGGGTGAGCTTACGCTCAATGAGGTACCAAAATTACAAGCAAACAAGAATCATGGAGATTTGCTTTCAATCAATCAAGTATACACGCCAAATAGGGAAATGAATAAACATCTCAAATAGAAAGGATACAGGTGGCTCTCAAGAGCCAAATTCCCATTGCAGTACTTGATCCAAACTCGTTGACCCTCCGTCAACGTTTAATGAAACAAACATGTCCGTAGACCCCTCTTACGCCAAATCCCGTTCACCAAACATACCCCTTGCCGGGCCCGAACGCCAAACAGGAACAAGACTGGTAATACTCGAGTATACCAGGAATCCAGACTTTCCAATACCCAAAGATTCCCAAGAAACAGGTCCTCATGGCTTGACAATTTTCCTCGACCAAACCCCTTGCTGGCTCGATTCAACTAACTACCAATGAGGCTGAGCTCAGATTTCACAGGAAGGTCATTGGATACAAGCCTCCAAACGACATCATAACAGGCACAGGTAATAGGTTCAAGCTTATAACAAGCACAAGTAACAGGTTCAAGCTTATACAGTGACTCGACAATTAAGTAAGAGAGACGAGTGTGATGAAGTACACGCTCGTCTCGTCCAGAATTAAGCAGGTGTTACAGTCATTCAAGTCACATTTTGCAGGTACAGGTTAAACAGTTAAGAAACAAGTCAGACGAGTGGTACACTCACCAGTTCAAGCAAGGATAACTTCAAAAGTTTCCTCCCAAAGGATGGCTTGGATCACCGCCGCGTCCTAATAATATCCAAGGTAAAATGATTATGGTTTTCCCATCCACAAACCCAGGAAACGGAATGCACAAATGAGGCCAGACTACAAGTCGTATGCCTAGTCAAGTTAACTACTAGTGCAAAGAGATAACAATGTGGCTTTGGAGTAAAAAGGTAGCGGTTGGTCTTCAAAACATGAACATCCCCAAAGCCCTTCATTTCCAGCCAAACTCAAAGGAATCAAGTAGCCCTAAAATTTTGGATAGCATGCCCTTTGTATTTCGCTATATTCCAGCCATTTATGGCTTCATTTTTTCCCTCAACTCAGTCTAATTCAACACATAAGTAAACATAACACAATAGCTCCTCAACTAGGCTCAAATTCATCCAAATACAAGTGAGTTCTAGCAATGCACCCATCGAAATCAAAGCTGGAACCCAGTTTTAAAGACGAATGGCTAAGTAGCCGGTTTGACATCTCTCGGCGTTTTGGTTACAACCGAAGCTACGCTTATCGGATTGGGGTAAATTGTATGGCGTTTCGAAGCTAAGAGATAGACCTACATTTTATATGAAGACATTGACACCCAGTTCTTGCATTTTCAAGGTCAAAATCGAAATATCATAGAAAAGAGAAAACTGTCCGTGAAATAGGGCATTTGGCAGTCAAGGGTATTTTAGTCATTTCACACGTTACAGTAGTCGGATTAAGCTGAAAGTTTGTAGGAAGATAGCTACCTCCATTTACTACAACTTTCATGTTTTGACCTAGACCTGATTCGGCTTCTAACAGGGACGAATATGAAGGTCCGAAACAGGGCAGATTCAATCCTAAAAGGAAACCCTAATCTGCAATTTATACATACAAGCTGAAATTCTTTGTAGACAAGTAAACCTAGCATATAAAAGCTCAATATTACACATAAAAATCTATCAATCCAAGGCTAATGCTCAAGCATCAAATAAGAGCAAAATATTCACCATAAAACTGAAATTTTCCGATCTCACCACCTCAAGTCATCAAATATCTCATAAAACTACATATTTTGCAACTCCAAACCACAAGTATGCTAGTATTAGAAGTAGAAAGGGATATTCTTGGCAAGTTACCATATAACCACAAGAAAGATGGTGGCTTAGGCTTCTTCCTCCCAAATTTACTCCACAACCCCCTTGGAAACTACTTTGGCTAGCACTTTTATGGAGTGATTTGCAAAAGTTATGGTTGGAACTCAAGATTTGAGCAAGAAATTGGAGTGGAAATGAACTCTCTCCCTTGGTTTTTCTCCTGGCCAAATTCGGCCAAGGCTCATGAAAATGAGAAGAAATTTTGATCAAAATTAGGTTTTAGTAAAGGCAAGAAAGGTTGGTCAAATACAACTTCGAATAGGGCCACGACACGTGGCGCCTTTAAGGTTTTGTTCTAATCTTCTTGTCTTCCAAGGCTAATCTATCTAGCTAACCTCTAATTATCTCCTAACACCTTGAAAATAATATCCCTTTATGTAAAACTTCACTTAATCGTCAAAATTTCATCGCACTAACCGCACTAGCGGGTCCCACGTCCTTAATACACTTCCAAATTAACCCAAACTAACTTATACTAGAAAAAATGTTTTAAAAACTATATTCACTTATAAAATGTCTAGAAAATTAAGGTAGTAAAATAAAATAAAGAAAATGCATGAAAAAAATAGAATAAAATGATATAAAATAAGGGAATTTTACGGGTCCTCACATTAACACTAGGCTAGCGGACTTGATGATGCCTTTAGGTAGCTGCCTTGAGGTGTAACTAGTTGATTGTGGTTAATTACGTGTTATTTGAGTTGAATACGGTTAGAAAGTGAAGGAAAAATCGAAGGAGAGTGGTGCACTAGAGCTGGCTGAAAATCTGTCCTTGTTGCTCAGTGATTATTTCGAATTTTTGGTACTTGTTTTGCTGTGAAATTGATGGTTATATGTTGTATATTATGTGTACAAAGTGCCTTGCGAAAATCATTTGATTTGGTTGAGCAAAACTTGAATTTTCGAAATTTAAAGAAACCTGGAAATGGTAATCTGGCAGCCGAACAGTGCTCCTTTGATCGAACATATCTCTCTGTATATAAGTCGAAATTGAGTGCCGTTAGTGGCATTCAAAACTAGACATCCGTAACTTTCCAACGGTATAAAAATCACCCACATTTCATTTTGAGTCATCCGTAGTGATTCGGCAAAGTTTGCTTCCCTGTTATGAATATCTGTCCGAGAGAACATGAGAAGCTGCAATTTGTGGCTTGAATTTGAACTACTTGTGAACTGATTTTGGAAATTTTTTCTTCTGATAAAATGAAGTATTTTGAACCTAGTTTCCAACGCCACCAACCATTCATAATATGAACTTGTATTGAGTGAGTTATGGCCTGATTTTGTAAGTACGATAAAGCTGGAAAACTGGAAAAACTTTTCCTTCTTGCTGGCCAACTGGTCTAGTTTGTTGTGGGATGTTTTATTTCGAAAATTTTGATGTCAATAAATCATCAAGTTTTTATTAAAGGTTTCTAGGACCTTGGTTTCAAAAATGGATCGAATTTGGACTAATTTCATTGTGCAAAATGTTTGGAAAAGAAATAAAAGCAAGAAGACAGATTGTCCTTGAAACATTTTCTGAACTTTAGTCGCTTTGTTAACTGCCTTCCCACTTGATTTTTTGAGTAAAATTTGGTAGAGAGTTGGTTCAAATATAGAGGTTTAAGTGTACCAAATTTGGTGTTATTTCAACATCCTTTGATATCCAAATGATACTACAAAGATAGCTTTTTAAAATCTGGAAATTCACTGTTTTAGTAGTGAAAATTTATCGACTTTGAACTGCTGTATCTCGATATTCAAGACTCCGATTTAGTTCCGTTTATCTTGTTTGAAACCTTGTTTGGAATTATTAATGTGTCATGACTTTCAAGGGCTGATTCATTTTCTGTGAATTATGCCGAATTTCCAAAGATGACTGCAAAACCAAGACTGGTTCAAATCTATCCTATTAGAACTGAATCTTTGAGTTGAAAAATGAGTGTTTTCCGTCTAAATTCTTGGAAAGGTGTCTTCTATGAACTTTTAGTACTCTGAACCGAGATTCCAACGGTATAAATTTTTCCATTTTTGGACCTACTGAGTGCATGTTCTGATTTTTCTAAATTTGACGCGTAAAACTGAAATTTTTCGATTTGATGGGAAAAGAGTTTTTGGAAACTTTTCCCTATCCTTTGATAGTGATTGATCATTTTAAACTCGATTTCATGGAGGAAATCAGTTTCTCTTGTGTTGTTAAATCCTCACTTTTGAACCTCAATTTTGAGTGATTAAGGTTCTCTTTTGAGACTTTAATTTAGTCTAAATAAGTGAACCTTCTTGCTTGATTAATACATGATTGTGAGTGAAAGTACTTGTTATATTGTTCAGGCGCTCAAGGAGATCTTCAAGAGAATCTCGAATTGGATGCCTAGAGACTAAATTGCTTGCTTACTCACTTTTGTTTTGACTTGGTGAGTGTCAAGTGTATGAAATGTTGTTACGTGCTTAATTGTTCTCATTGATTGAGTATTTTGAAAGTGTCGAGTCGAGTGTATGTTTTATCGCACTCGTTCTCGTTTAAGTGAAGTGTATTTGAATTGTTTGAAGTGAATTGTTAAGTGAATTAAGTGAAGTGTTGCAATAGTGAATTATGCAATGGTTGCATATGTCGATTGGCGTGAATCTCCTCGACTCCTAGTGATAATAGTGGGGGATGCCCAAAACTCATCGGCCGACCTTGCGAATCGAGCCGGCATGGGCTTGGTCGTGAAGCTTGGTGAGTCATGAGAAAAATTTATAAGCTTGATCTATTGGAGAGTTCTCGCTTGGCATACTCGAGTAGTATAGCCTTATATAAAAGAAGTGCGGGCCCGGAGCAGGGGTGTAACGGTGAACGGGGAAGTGTAAGTGAAGTTCTACGGACTTAATACCCACTCGGTTGACGGAGTGTCATCGCGGGGAAGTATTTGATCGAGCATTGGCGAAGCAAGTGGAAATAGCTCCTGAGAGCTCCCATATCCTTATCAAGTGTGTTTTATTGTTAAATGTGAACCACATGAATGTTATAACTTTCATTCTCGTATAAGTGTTTTTGTTATTTGAACTATGTGTTTTGCATGTTTTCTTGCCCTCACGAGCATTCGCTCACCCCATTAGATTTGTTTTCCTTAATAGGAACCGAAATGGAAGGAATTATGGAGAAGCCGACTTGATGCACTTTTGATTAGAGTTTTGAATGTATTTGATTAGATGACTTTTGAAAGTTGTATATTTTGAAAAAAGTGATGTACTTGATATCTTGAAATGTAAGAATTGAATACTTATTAAGGAAGCAACTTTTCTTTATACCATCGACTTTTATTATTCGGTTATTTATCCCTAAATTTGAATTGAAATTGTATTGAGTCCTGGCGAGAGTTGGGCAGGCGTCCCCCTGATACCATTGGGTTCGCCCTTGGGAGAAGTGGGGGCGTCACATTAGCCTATCTTTTCCCCACTCAAATGAAATGATTTTTGAGAAATAATCTACACACACACTCCAACATAGAACAAGTATTTTTGCAGCAATTATAACAACAAATTTCGAAATTTAACTAAGGGAATGAAATCAGCAAAATTCGGACAGATTCTCCTCTCATTCTCTTCACATTTTTCTCTCCAACTTTTCTCTTCAACTTTCACAACCAAAATCAAGTTGCCATGCACTAAACAACAACCAAACAAGCAATTCCTCAAGGCCACTACCTAAGAAGCCACCTCAAGACATCTATCTAAAGTCAAGGTTCAATGAACCCATCAACAACCCAAGTTTAACTAGTTAAAACTAACTAAACTAACCATAAGTTGAAGGGAAAAAAATGAGAGCTTTGGGGAGTTATCTTACCTCCAAGGGTAGAAGACCAAACCACAAGAGTTTAAGCTCTAAACCACCAAGGTTCTTTCCTCCTTCAAATGATCCAAGAAAGTGAGCAAGATTGGAGTGAGTTTTTGGAGTAAGAATGGAAGAAATGCTAGCTGAAATTTTGGTAAGAAAAGGGAGAAGGGTGGCCGGCCAAGAGGGAAGAAAGAAAGGGTTTGTGTGTGTTGTTGGTGAAGTGATGGAATGAAAGGAAGAAGCGACATAATGGTGCTTTTGGTGCAAAAAGTCAAGAATTGAATAGTGGGCCATAAGTGCTCCTAATTGAGTTTAATTCAACTCACTCATCTCTAATCCCTCAGTTAACTTTTCTTAGTCTACAATTGATCACCCTTAATTCTCCAAGACCATTGAACTCTCGGACAGAATATTACCTCGAAAAACGTGTTTTCACTAATTCTCACTAATCGAGCCGTAGAAAAATTAACTTTAAAAATAAATGTGCTAAAATATAATTTAAGGCAATGTACCATGTAAATGCAATTAAAATGGATGAAATAAATTAATTGGAGAAAATGAATAAATAATTAAATAATTAGATAATCCAGTAAAATAAATAAATAAATAAATATAAATAAAATAAAAATTCGAATCCTCACAGTAACCTTGGGAACCATGTAGAAGGGAAAGATAGAGCACTCGAACGATTTCAAAAAATTCTTCCCACCAAAATTTCTTGGAGGACCTGACCCCAATGTAGCCGAGAGATGGTTAGAGAAAATGACTGATATCTTTGCAGCATTGCATTATACTGAGGATAGGCAGGTGACTTTCGCTGTTTTCCAGTTAGAGGGAGCAATCCGTTCTTGGTGAAACGTGATACGAACTAAATGGGAAAGAAAGCAAACCCCAAGAATTTGGGTAAATTTCATGAGGGAGTTTAATGCAAAATATTTTTCGCCTTTGATTTAGGAGAAAAGGGAGGATGAATTTATTAAATTTCGTCAGGGAATCCAAACCGTTGTGGAGTATGAAACTCAATTCACCAGGTTATCTAACTTTGCTCCTAACCTAGTAGTAACAGAGCAAATGCGAATAAGGCGCTTTGTTCAAGGGCTGAATATCGAGATTCAGAAAGATTTAGCAGTAGCCCAAATCAATACGTTTAGTGACACTGTGGAGAAAGCCCAACGGGTTGAAAGTGTGAGACTGCAAGTTAGAACTTTTCAAACAAAGAAACGAGGTATGCCTCGTAGTAGCTTTGGGCAAGGGGATAAGAATATACCTCCTAAATTTAGAAGATGGACAGGTGGAATAAGACTTCCGGGGATGCCTAGAGGAGCCCTGTCAAGAGGAGGCCAAGGTGGGAGAGGACAACAAAGAGGTGCCTTACAAAGAGACTCGGCATTAGCTCCCCATGTCTCTTGTGGATACTGTGGTAAGCTGAAAGATACGGAGGAAAGTTGTTGGCGAAAGGAGAGAAAATGTTTGTGCTATGGAAGTACCGAGTATCAGATCGCCAACTGTCCAGTTCCACCTCGAGAGGAGAGTAGGACCCAGCATTGAAATAAGACAAACCCTGAGCAGACAAAGGTGGAAGGGAATAGACCGAAAGTACTGGCTTGGGTGTATGTTGTGACAGCCCCACCTTACCCTAAGGCGAACCAAAGGGTTCGGCGGACCGCCTGCCCAGCTCTCGCCAGGACTCGTTCACTCTCTCCGAACAAAATAAGATAAACCCTCGAGGAAACGAAGAAAAATCCCAAATTGGAAATACAAATTTACATTCATTCCAATCGTAATCAAATATACAGTCCCAACTATAACCAAAGCTTTAAAGTCTTAGTACATTCCAACTCTAATCAAGCACTAGAACGAGATCAAAAGCCAAAACAATACAAAAGGCTAAACTATACTATATAGGTCTCTCGCCCTTGCTCGCAACCCCTGTTAAGGAAAACAAACGGCGTGGAATGAGCTAAGACTTTAAAGCTTTGGTTATAGTTGGGACTGTATATTTGATTACGATTGGAATGAATGTAAATTTGTATTTCCAATTTGGGATTTGTCTTCGTTTCCTCGAGGGTTTATCTTATTTTGTTCGGAGAGAGTGAACGAGTCCTGGCGAGAGTTGGGCAGGCGGTCCGCCGAACCCTTTGGTTCGCCTTAGGGTAAGGTGGGGCTGTCACAGGTGGTATCGGAGCAGCTTCGCGTGGTCTCTGGGCGGAGTGAGCTTGGGCCAAGTGGTGTATGGTCCTGATTGTGTGAATAAGTGTAAAGGACTAAGTGCTCCTTTGAGCATAAGCTATGAATCATGAATCGTCATAGGTCTTAAATCTTTATTATGGTACTCGAGGACAACAGAGATGTACGTCTGGTAGGAATCTCGATTGTAGATAATTTACACTTGGGACTGGCCAGCTCGAGTGGTGAATTATCTCGGATTCTTGTACCCGAGTACGCGGGTAGTACTAAGGATTTGCAATCTTTTGTGGGAAGCAGGATTGGGCTAATGTTTGGTGAGAGTAAGTGTAAAGGGTTAACGGATGTATAGTTCGGATAGTAAGGGAAGTGAGAGATCGGTTGGGAAGTGTTTTAGTCGAGTGTGGAACGGCACGTTGTGTTTTCTTCCTGTTTTGCCCTGTACTGCTACTGAATGTGTTTTACTTGTGACATTTCGATATTTACATGAATAGTACTTGCTGTACTTGGTTTGTCTAACTTGACATGATTTCTTGCGTATTTGGTGTGTTATATATTGCTATTTTGAGTCAATCACTCTCTTTACATACTAAATTACCTTTTGAAAAAAAAAAGAGAGAGAGAAAAGGGAATGGACGGGAGACGTAGTCGCGGACGTGGAGCTAGTCGTGGCCGTGGGGCTAGGCAAGCTCAAGAAACAAGAAAAGAAAGAGAACCAACAGTTGTTGAGCAAGAGCGTGGACCGAGGGTTGAGGCCGGAGATCAAGTAGCGACGGCGATACAACAAATGACAAATATCTTAGCGCGATTGGTCGATCAACAAGGCCAATTGCCAGTGAATCAACCCTAGAATCCTGAGATAAGAGAGATAGGAGAGGATAGGGCTTTGGAACGGTTTCAAAAGTTTAATCCTCCCAAATTTCTTGGGGGACCTGATCCAGATGTAGCGGAACAGTGGTTAGAAGTAATGATCAACATCTTCGCAGCCCTGAACTACACAGAGCAAAGGCAAGTGAACTTTGGTGTGTTTCAATTCGAAGGACCGGCCCGAGCATGGTGGAATGTTATTAGGGCAAAATGGGGAAGAGAACAGACTGTATGGACATGGGCGAACTTTATAAAGGAGTTTAACGAGAAGTACCTCCCACCTCTGGTCCAAGAAAGGAGGGAGGACGAATTTATTGGATTGCGTCAAGGAACCCTGAGTGTGGCCGAATATGAGACGAAATTCACTAAACCGTCCAAGTTCGCTTCTGAATTGGTGGTTACAGAGCGGAGGAGAGTAAGATGGTTCATCCAAGGTTTGAATTTGGAAATTCAAGAAGCTTTAGCGGCGGTTCAAGCTAATACTTTTACGGAGGCTCTTGAGAAAGCACAAAGAATCGAGGATGCAAAAGCACAAGTAAAAGCTCTCCAAACGCGGAAAAGAGGTATACCTAGTAGCATACCTGAGGAATCTGGAGAAAGGATAACGCCCTCCAAAGTGCAAAAAGTAAACCCTTTCCCTCATCCACCCTGGACATTTGGAGCACTGCATGAGGGATCTACAAAAGGAAGTCAAATAGGACCTGAGAAGACTTCTCGAGAAAGCCAAACAGTAACCCCTCGCTTGGTTTGTGGATATTGTGGGAAAGCAAACCATACTGAAAGTGATTGCTGGAGAAAAGGGCGAAAGTGTTTGATCTGCGGGAGTAGCGATCATCAACTGAGTAATTGTCCGAAGAAACAGCCACGAGAGAATAGTATTCAATCAGTGGGTGGAACCAAGCCTAAACCAACCAACGAAAGAGGGAACCGAACAAAAGCACCAGCTCAGGTATATGCCGTAGATCAGCAACAAGCTCCGGGGTCACATGAGGAAACAGAAGGTAAAATTTCGAGGACGAAATTTCTTAAGGGGGAGAGAGTGTGAGAACTCGAAAATTTTCACATTTTCAAGTATTATTTTATTTCTTTGCCTATATTTTATACTATCCTTTGAA
The DNA here is from genome assembly GCA_023065735.1 of Coffea humblotiana. Classification (NCBI taxonomy): domain Eukaryota; kingdom Viridiplantae; phylum Streptophyta; class Magnoliopsida; order Gentianales; family Rubiaceae; genus Coffea; species Coffea humblotiana. Next base: position 308,612 of record JACYVW010000023.1, read on the forward strand.
AATATTAAATGTTTTGTACATTTTACAAGTAAGTACAATTTTTAAATCATTTTCCTTGTATAAGTTAGTGTACGTAACTCGAAATGCATTTGTTCGATATGGGGCCCGCTAGTGCGATATAATTTGTCGATTAAGTGATGAAGTATTAAGTGACATTATTTTCCAAGGTGCTAGGAGATGATTAGAGGTTAATTAGGTAGACTAACCATTGGAAGTGAGAAGATAAGCTTAAAACCTAAAGGACGCCACGTGTCGCGTTTCGATTGGAGGAAGACTTGCCTAACTTTCTCACCTTTACTAAAACCAAATTTTGACCAATTTCATCCCATTTTTCCTTGCTCTTGGCTGGCCCTTTGGAGGAGAAAAACAAGAGAGAGCTTCTTCAATTTCTAGCTCCAACCTTGCTCAAATCTTGAGTTCCAACCGATCAAATCGCAAACCCTTCCATAGGAGTGCTAACTAAGGAGGATTAAAGGCTTTGGTGGAGTTGATTTGGAGAAAGAAAGGCTAAGCTACCACTTTCTTTGAGGTTTCAAGGTAAGATTGCTAAGAACATCCTTCTTTGTTTCCCATAGTTGTAATTTAGTGGCTTGTGGTTGCCACTTTGGTGGTTTTGTGCATTAATTCTTGGTTATAAGTGGTGAGGTGTGGATTTTCGGTTTTCTTAGAATTTTCTGCCCTGTCTGACCAGTGCTATTCGGTCATGATGGAGGCCGAATTGGACTTAGCTCAAAACATGAAAGTTGTATAGAATTGAATTTAGATTAAGTCTGTAAAATTTCAGCTCAATCGGAGCACTGTATCCTGTGAAATGACTATTTACCCCTGCTGCCCTGTTTCTGTCCGAGAATGATAATCAGCCTCTGTAATTGGCTCGTTTGGCTGGGAAGATGAATGAATTAGCTTTTGATGCCTTCTTAAGAATTGTAGCCTTGTATCTTAGCTTTCAAATGGCTTTGGAATCAACTGAATCGGAGTTGTGTGTACTGAGATATGACTGAATAAATCAGGACTGCTAGTTGAATTTCACAGTGAGCTTTGAACTGGATTATCTGGGTCTGTTTGGGTACATTTGACTAGGTTACGTTGAGAACTGAATTGCGGTATCTTCATAAGAATTGTAGAGCTATGTCTTAGCTTCGAAACGGTATAAATTTTACCTCAATCTGATAGGTGTAGCTTTGGTTGTGACCAATACGCTAAAAGATGTCAAACCTGTCATTTTGTTCCTTATCTTAAACCTTAATCCCGATCCCTTTTCTAGTTTGGTTTTGTAATTGAATGACTTTTAGCCTTTTTAACGGCTATTGTAATGAGATTATTTGTATGTGATTTTGGGGGCTGATTGAGGAAAATAATGAAGCCATAAATGGCTGGAAATTTGGTAAACACAAAGGGCGTGCTGCCCAAATTTGCATTCAAATGGTGATTTCAAATTTTAAGAGCAGACATAAGTTTTACAACTATTTTACTCATGTATTTTGGACTAAATGCACTCTTTTTACTTCCAAAATTATACTTATACATTGTACTATTAGTTATTCGGATTTTCTTTGATAAATCAAACATTTTGATGGTTGAACCATAATACTTTCTCATGATTATTTTAGGGTTTCTTAGTGACTAAAGTTGAGATCCGGAGGGATACTTTGGACGTTATTTTGCTTATTTCGGTGAGTGTTCTATATACGCTTTGTTTCTAATGACTATGTGAACTATTGTGACTATTTGGATTGTTGCTTTAATACGTGATTGAGGTACGTTATGTTTCCAAAATGATTTTTGCTAGGCGAGTGTGTACTTTATCGCACTCGGCCTAAATGAACGTGAACTTTCAATGATTGAATGATTAAATGTTACTTGTGCATGAATGTAAGCCTTCTGGCTGAACTGGGCCCTTGCCCTTTGTTACTGGTCGACTCGAGCCAGAAGCGGACTCGGTCGGGCGATTAGTGACCCTGGGTGAATGTTTGGTATACTCGAGTATGACCACGACGTTGGCGGAGCGTGGGGAATGAAATGAATGAACGAACGACAAGAAAATGAAGGAGTTTTCACTTACAAACAATGTTTTAATGATCGGAGAAATAAGGAAAATATTAGGCGAATGAATGAACGAACGAACGAATAGCTCTTCGTGAGCATGTATCCTTTTATTGTATGTGTTACTATTGCTTATATCGTAAATGTTATCTGGATTACTTGTTATTACATGCTTAATGTCCTTGTTTAACTGCTTGGTTGTGTATATAGAACCTCGCTGGGCTTTTAGCTCATACCACGCCTTTTGTTTTCCTTACAGGGGTTGCAAGTATGGGCGAGAGATCTGTATAGAATAGAATAGCCTAGTTTTGTTTTGAATTGTTTTGTTTTGGCTTTTATTTCCGCTCTAGTGCTTGGATAAGGTGGACTGTATCGTGAATTCAGAGCTTTGGTATACATTTGGGACTGTACTTGTGGTTACGATTGGAATAAATGTAAATTTGTATTTCCAATTTGGGATTTGTCTTCGTTTCCTCGAGGGTTTATCTTATTTTGTTCGGAGAGAGTGAATCGAGTCCTGGCGAGAGTTGGGCAGGCGGTCCGCCGAACCCTTTGGGTCGCCTTAGGGTAAGGAGGGGCTGTCACATATGTAATAGAGCAACACTAGCTCCCTGACTCGTCTAAGGTTATAGAAGGTACGATCCCTGTATTTCACCATTTAGCTAAGATTCTAATAGATCCTGGTGCTACCCATTCTTTTGTCAACCCTAGTTTTATGTGTGGAATTGATGTGAAACCTGCTAGACTACCATATGATTTAGAAGTTAGTACTCCTACGAGTGACCAACGTTTGATCACTAGTATGGTTTATAAGAACTGCGAAATTTGGATTGGAGAGAGAAAATTATTGGGGGATCTAATAAATTTAGCCATTAAGGGGTACGATGTCATCTTAGGTATGGATTGGTTAGTTCAATATGATGCTCAACTGGATTGCAAAAGGAAAGTGGTAGAGTTTCGTATACCTGGGGAGGCAATCTTAAGGTTAGATGTGACAGGTAGGTTAGCCTCATTTGCACTTATTTTGGGGATTCGAGTTAGAAAATTATTGAGTAAAGGAGTGCAAGGTTATCTAACTTTTCTAATAAATACTCCGATAGATAAGTTGAAGGTAGAAGATGTACCAGTAGTAAAGGAGTATCCAGATGTGTTTCCTGATGAATTAGTAACCTTACCTCTGGAGAGAGAGATAGAATTTAAGATCAATTTATTACCTGGGACAGCACCTATCTCTAAAACTCTATATCGGATGGCACCCGCTAAGGTTAAAGAATTAAAATTGCAATTGTAAGATTTATTGGAATGAGGGTTTATTCGAAAAAGTGGATCTCCATGGGGAGGTCTGGTACTCTTTGTTAAAAAGAAAGACGGAAGTTTAAGACTGTGTATAGACTACCGGGGGTTGAATGATGTGACAATTAAGAATAAATACCCTCTACCACATATTGATGAATTATTTGATCAGTTGCAAGGGGCGGTGGTATTTTCTAAGCTAGACCTCTGACAGAGGTATTATCAATTGCGAATCAAGGAGGATGTACCAAAAACTGTCTTCAATTCTAGATATGGATATTTTGAACTTGCAGTCATGCTGTGAGAACCCGAAAATTTTCTTTATTTCTAGGCATTATTTTATTCCGTTGCAACCGTTTTCTATATTTTCTTTATTCTTCAAATTTTCTAGACATTTTATGAGTAAATAGGGTTTTAAAAATGTTTTTCTAGTATAAGTCAGTTTATGAGATTTTCGGAGTAAATGGTGGACGTGGGACCCGCTAGTGCGTTAAGTGAGAGAAATTCGGCCAATTAGGTTAAGTTTTGCAGAAAGGCATTAAATTACTAGGTGTTAAGAGATAATTAGAGGTTGGTTAGATATTTGATCAGTGGAAAGCAAAAAGGATAAGAAAGAAATCCAAAAAGGGACACGTGTCGCGTCGCGATTGGACCAAGCTTGCATAACTTTCTTTCAACTTTACCAAAAGCTAATTTTGACCAAAATCATCTCCATTTCTTTCCTCCTATGGCCGAAAATTAGAGAGCAAGAAAAGAAAAGAGAGCTCCAACGTTTCTTCCAATTTCTTGTCCAAAAACTTGAAATCCAACCGATAAAACTCCGAATTACTCCGTAGAACTAGCTTGCTAAGGAAGATTGAAGGTGCTTGTGAAGTTATTTTGCAAGGGAAAGCTCTAAGTTGCTACCTTTCTTGAGGATTAAGGTATTTTGCTTGGAACTTCACTTTTATTCATAATAATGGTGAATTAGTGTCTTGTGGTAGTTAAGGAGCTTATTTTATGGATGAATTCATGGATTAAAGTGAAGTTAGATGAATTTCTTATTTTCTTGGGAATTTTTCTGTTTTCATATGATGGCTAAGGTTGGCTTGGATTGATGGCTTAATATGGTATAGAATTGGAGCTATTGTGCGTTAATTGTGGTTATTTGCGGAAATTTCAAGTTTATGCGGAAAATTTCAGTTTTAGGGTTTTGAATTGGGGCTTTATTGTGGATGGTTGTGAAGCTTAAATTGGTTGTATTTTAAGGGTGTTTAATAGCCGATAATGTGTATGTGCAATTGTGATTGATTGTTATGAGATTGGTGGTTGATTCTTAGGTGGGAAAAGTAAAGAGAGACAAGGGAAGTGCTGCTGAAATTTCGCAGGAACTCCCGAGCAGTCTCGGGAAATCTGTTATAACTTGGTGTAGAAATGTCAGAATTGAGTTCCGTTTGTTGTGGTTTAAACTAGATTCATAGAGCTATAAACTGTGAAAATTTCAGACCCTGTTTCTGTCTGTACGAATTATAGTGATTTTTCAAAGTTGACTGAAATTACCTACCTGTTCTGTCTTTTACTGGATGAAGCTGCGATTTGAGGCTCGAATTTGACTGACTTGTGGTTTGAATCTTATAAATATGTCTTCTACGAAATTGTACACCTTTGAGTCTATTTTCCGACGGTATAAATTTTATCAATTTTGGACTTAAGAATCGTGAGATATGATTTTTCAAGTGATGGTGCGCAAAACTGGAAAATCCTGTTTTCCTCGAATTATTCTTACTTTCATTTTGCACCTTAAGTTTGGAGTTAGTAAATCATTGTAGGTATGGTTTTGGGTAGAAGCGAAGGGTTTTTGGGTCGTTCATGCCTTTAGGACCAACTACTACTTTTTCACTCCAAAACTATACTTTTGTATTGCTTTGGTAATTTACTTGGTTAGACTTATGACTCGTAATCGAGTCTCAGTTGTTTTACCTTGGTGGTTTAGGACGTGCCGGTGATCCGAGTACTTCGGGAGGAAACGTTTGAAGTTGTTTGTGTGAACTGGTGAGTGTATCACTCCCTTAAATTGGTGCTTATCTGATTGATCTGTACTTGCTATTTGCAACCTGATTTTTTTGAGACTTCTGTATACTTTGCATGAAACGAGGGTGTACTTTATCACACTCGTTTCACTCATCTGTTTATTCTGGTTCCTGTATACTGTATAAATCTGTATTGGTTCTCTGTACCTGTTATCTGTATCTGTTCTCTGTATTGGTTAATGTCGTTTGGAGGGTTGAGTCCAACGACCACTCTATGACCTTTGAGCTCAATACCGGGGCCTAGTTACTCGAGTCGAGCCGGCAAGTCCGGTCGATTAGATAACGAACCACGGTAGTCCACTTCTAGGAAATCTTTGGGTATTAAAGACTCGGAATTTCCGGTGTACTCGAGTATTACCAACCACTGTTACTGTTGAGGTGTTCGGGCCCGGTAGGGGGTTGTTTGGTGGACGGAATCGGCGTAAAGGGTGTTCTACTGGACGGGTTACTTTATTTGAAAGTTGACGGAGTGTCAACTACTATTTGATCAGGCTCCGGTGAAGCAATGAGAACTTTGGCTCCTGAGAGCCACCTGTATCCTTTCCATTTGAAGTGTTTATTTATTTCCCTATCTGGTGTATAACAGCATGATTGATACGTGAAATGCCATGATTCATGACTACTTATACTTCTGGTACCTCATTGAGCGTAAGCTCACCCCTTCCCGTTATCTTTGTTTTCCTTACAGGGAACAACACTTTTGAACCATGATTTTGAAGAAAGTGTCAAGCTAGTATAAATGTTATTTTGTTACGCTCTTTTGTAATCAAAACCTTAGTTCCTTTTATCAAGTATCACGTTTTGACTTGTACAACTTTCTATGTATGTACCTAAGTGTTTAAGCATGTATATTAGGTGTATTCGTTTGAGATACTACTTGTAATCATTCGGAACATTTTAGTTGTGTGTAATCGGCGTAGTAGTCTTCGAGTATTTGTTTTCATTGGTTTCGATCGCGCGTAATCTAGGGTTTGTGTGATTCGACTTCGTAGTCCTGGCGAGAGCTGGGCAGGCGGTCCGCCAAACCCTTTGGTTCGCCTTAGGGGAAGGTGGGGCTGTCACACATGCCCTTTGGATTAACCAATGCCCCTGCAGCATTCATGGATTTGATGCATCGGATTTTCAAACCCTACTTAGATCGGTTTGTAGTTGTATTTATTGATGACATTTGTAACGCCCCCTCTTCTCCCTAAGGCGAACCAAAGGGTATCCGTGGGACGCCTGCCCAGCTCTCGCCAGGACTCACGATAATTCGATTCACGCTTAACGATAATAACTATTAATACAAGTCTACTAAAGAAGGTCGCTCCCATACTTATATATATACAACATCCGGTTATACACCACGAGTACAAAATACATCAATCTTCCAATTCTTACATTGGTTCCCAAAAAAATATATCAATTCCCAAAATATACAATAGCCACAATAACCAGTTAGTTCCATTGAAAACCCTATTACAAAAGTACATCAAAAGGGTTCCTCCAAGTTTCACTTCAGTTCCATCCCTATTAAGGAAAACAAATCTACGGGGTGAGCAATCGCTCGTGAGGCCAAGAAACACACATGCAAGCACATTGTCCAAATAACAATCCCATTTAACGAATATAACTGTAATATGCAAGAAAATAATAATTCGAGCAAGAATATGTAAGCAGAAACAATTCAAGGATAAATGAGCTCTCAGGAGCTATTTTTCACTTGCTCGATCCAGAACCTCCGCGAATTGACACTCCGTCAATCGGGTAGGTTTAGTCCGTAGAACTTCACTTATCATGTCCCCGATCACCGTTACATACCCCTGTACCGGGCCCGCCTGTCGTTTGTTTTAGGCGATACTATTTCGAGTATGCCAAACAAGACCTCTCAATAGGTCAAGCTTATGTTTTCTCATGGTTCGCCAAGGTTCCCGACCAACCCCATGCCGGCTCGAGTCCAAGGTTAGCCAGTGAGAGTTGGACGTCCCCATGTTCATTTGGGTGTCGAGGAGATTCACTCCAGCGACGTATGCAGCCATAGCATAGCATTTAATTCATACAATCATTCAATTTCATTCAATCATTCATTTCATTCATTCAACCATTTAATATAATTCATTCCATTTATTTCGAATGAGAACGAGTGCGATAAAGTACACACTCGACTCCATAGTTATAGTCATGCTATACATAACTTGCAAATTCACATAATTTCAACTAGTCATGCACTTGACACTCACCAAGTAGTTCAAGTAGTAAAGCACACTTGGGTTCAGGCGTCCACCGTAGGATCCTCTTGAAGGTCCTCGTGAGTGCCTGAACAATTAATAATGAACCACCACTTAGAACCCAATTATCACAAAAGTTTGCACACTTGTGCAATCTAGGGAAATCTTATGAAAATGAGCTTTAACTTTCTCAAATTCAAGGTTTAAAGGTGGTGTTTAAACGCACAAGGAAAAACTAATTTCCTTCATGAAAACAAGTCCAAAATGGTCGAGTAGTATCGAATGATAGGGAAGAGTCTCGAAAACTCAATTCCCGTCAAGTTTGAAAATTTTCAGATTTGAAGTGCACTTTTGGAAAAATCATAACTCACTCTCCGTAGGTCCAAAATTGGAAACCTTGGTACCGTTGGAAACTAATTCCAAAGTAATAAAAGTTTATAGAAGACACTTTTCCATGATTCCAAATGGAAGATATTCAAAATTCAGTTCAAAGTTGCTGCTTGAAGCTTACCAAGACAGTTTCGGGTTGGTTTTTGGCCAACTTTGAAAATTCGGCATAATTCACAGAATACAAACTAGCCTCTGAAATTTGAAACTCAATTAGAGTTACAATCCAAGTTTAAAACAAAATAAGAAGAACAAGAATTGGAGTTTTGAGCACCAAGATATAGTAGCTCAAAGTTGCTGAAAATTGAGACGGTTAGGCAAATTTCCAGGTTTAAATTACAAACTTTGGGACTTTGTTTGAGCATCGAAATGAACTCGGAATGGCACCAAATTTGACAGTATTATACTACCATATGAGGGCTATCCCTCTATCAATGTTCATGGAAAAATACGTACGGAAAGTTGGTTAACCAGATCACCAAAGTTTCCAAATTTCCAAGGCAAATCTGCCTTGTACATGAGTTTTCCGTTTCCAAAACGTTTGGCCAACAAAATGTCTCAAACATGGTCCTTTTGTGTAGGTAATGTCTAAGAAACATCCAAGATGCATTTGGTAGGTGATTAACACCAAGAATTTCGAAACAACAAGTCCCAATCAAGATTTAGACATTTACTAGCCAAAAGAGGGTTTCAAATCATTGGGTCAGTTTCGGATTTCGGCCACAACTCACTCAATTCAACTTGGAATTGAGAGTGGTCAGTGGCGTTGAAAACTAGATTCATAAAGCTACAATTTCTCAGAAGAAATAGTTTTCACAATCTGTCCACAACTAGCTCATATTTGAGCATCAATTCGCTGCTTAAAACAGAGCTCCCAGTGTAGACGCGAAACAGGACAGTCATGTTCAAACGATTGGTATGGACTACTCAGGTAGACTCAGGAAATGCATTTTATACCGTTAGAAACCTGGAAGTGTCTAGTTCCCAATTCCACAAACGTCATTCAATTTGGACATCGGAGTAAAGCGTTATGGTCAAAACAAAATCACTGCCAGAGCATTACGGGACAGAGTTCCAGTTTTGATACAATTTCGAAATCTCCACTTTTACCCAACCAAATCAAGTAAATTTTTTATGAAACTTTCTACACCACCCACACAGCATGTATACATCATAAACAAGTCATTAGAATCACAAAAATTTGCCCTAAGGGCCACGGAATGGACAGGGGCAGAAATGGAAAAATTCCTTCTCCACTTCCTTTGAACTTTCCTTCAACAATACAACCTATTTCCACTAGATTAACCACTAATCCAACATTAACAACATCAAAACATAACAAATCAGTCCATCAAGCCATAGTGGGAGTTCATAGAGCCCACACACCAACTTTCCAACATAAATAAAGCTATCCACAAGAAGATATGGACTTATAAGTGCTATATTACTTCCATAAACCAAGAATCTTAAGGTTGATCATCCATTACCTCCTTAGATGGTAAGACCAGAAATTTTTGGCCCCTTTGATCTCCAAGAAACCGTGAGAATGAACCTCCTTTCTTAGCCCAAGATGATCTCCAAGTTATTTGCAAGGTGTGGTGAAAGTTTGAGAGGATTTGGTGAAGAAATGGTGCAAGAAAGTGAAGAGCTTTTGGTCTTCTTCCTCCTAAGGATGGCCAGCTGCTATGAGTGAAGAGAGAGGGAGTGTTTTTGCTGAAATGAAGCTTCCTTGATAAGCTTAAGTGTGTGGCCAAAAGGTGCCTCAAAGTCAACTCTCGCTACTGCGCGCACGCGCGCGTTTTCGTGCTCGATTCCTCTGGAGTTTGTTTCACTTGTGCACTAAACCTCTAATGCACTTCCATTGATACTATTATTATTCACGCTTAATAGTTCTAAAAATAAAGGTCCAAAGTCCCTCAATTGATCGCGCGCGCGAAAACGCGTACTTCTGACTTGTGCGCGAGAAAGTGCAATTTCAAAGAAATTCTTAAAACGATAGTATAACTAACTATTACTTGAGTAATTAAACATAAAATACCTATTTTAAGACTAATGTATAAGTCTTCAATTTCCAAACTCATTGTACCCTTAAATCGATTATTGCCTCCAAACGCGAATTCACTATTCTCGCTAAACGAGCTTCCCAAAATTTAATTTTTGTAACAAGTCATTTTAAAAATACATGTAAGCCATAGTTTCATGTAATTGGGTCTAAAAAGATTGGAATAAAATATTCAGAGCAAACGGCCAATTAAATATTTAAATAAGCCAGTAATAGGAGTTTAAAATAAGTAAATTTGCGGGTCCTCACATGAGTCTAGTATTACTTTCTCAAATCTCCAATAAATTTGCCTCAGTGCGTCTTTCGGAAAAACTATCGACGCGCGAGCGGTATGCACTTAATTAGAACTCATTCACCTTTAATTCCTCAATTAACTTTTCTTAATTTACTATTGATCATTCCAAATTTTCCCAAGATAAATTACACTCTCGAATAGAATGTCACCTCGAAACACATGTACTCATTATTTCTCACTTAAACGAACCTCCGAAAATTAAATTTGCTAACGGGACGTTTTAAAAACATAAGGAAGACATTGTTCCATATGAATGGACTTAAAATGGTCGAAATAAATTATTTGGAGAAAACAGGTGAATAAATATTTAAATAAATCAATAATATTCGATAAAAATAAGGAATTTTTTTTTTAGTCCTCACAACATCATTGTCTACTCTAAAACCCGGGAGGAGCATGAGCAGCATTTGAGAATTGTATTGCAAATTTTGAGAGAACACCAGTTATATGTTAAGTTTAGTAAATGTGAGTTTTGGTTGGAGAAAATCTCTTTTCTAGGGCATGTAATTTCGAAAGATGACATTTTACAGTAGATCCTGTGACGGCCCCACCTCCTCCTAAGGCGAACCAAAGAGTCGGCGGACCGCCTGCCCAGCTCTCGCCAGGACTACAGATCAAATCATTCATAAACCTTAGCAAACGGTCCAAAGAATTTCGGGAAAACGAATCATCGGAAAGCGCAAAGGACCGTGGCCACGTCATAATCCGACCAAATTTTTCTTCCTCGTTCAAGCTTCACACTCGCTCGATATCCCCAATGGATACAAGAAAGTTTACATAACCATAGAAACGTACAATCTCAAACGAATACGCTTGAAACACTTGATTACACACTTATATGCATATATACATCAGAGTCTTCAGCAAGTTAACTTGAAATACAAGCCATAGTAACCATACGTATACAAAATACAATTAGGGTTTCAGTTACAGAGGAGCATGATCAAAAGAATGTCTACACTAGCTCGACTCTTTCTTCAAAAATCATAGCTCTCAAAATATTGAACCCTATAAGGAAAATAAAGATAACGGGAACGGGGTGGGCTTACGCTCAATGAGGTACCACAAGTACAAGTAGTCAAGAATCATGGCATTTCACTTTTAAGGCACATATACACATCATATAAGGAAATGAACAAACACTTCAGATAGAAAGGATACAGGTGGCTCTCAAGAGCCAAATTCCCGTTGCAATACTTGATCCCAACTCGTTGACGCTCCGTCAACGTTCGAAGAAACAAACATGACCGTAGACCCCACTTGACATCAAATTCCGTCCACCGAACATACCTCTTGCCGGGCCCGAACATCACACACAGAACAGAGGTGGTAATACTCGAGTATACCGCAAATCCTGAGTCTCCAATACCCAAAGATTTCCTAGAAACAGACTACCGTGGCTCGTTATCTAATTGACCAGGCCTTTACCGGCTCGACTCGAGTAACTAGCCACAGGATTTGAGCTCAGAGGTCACAGAAGGGTCGTTGGATACAAGCCTCCAAACGACGTCAGAACAGACACAAATAACAGATTCAATTTCATACAATAAATGATCACACAATCAAGAGAACGAGTGTGATAAAGTACACCCTCGTCTCATTCAGAATAAACAGAGTTCATAGTCATTCAAGTCACAGATTTCAAATACAAATAAACCAGTTAAGCAACAAATCAGGGGAGTGGTACACTCACCAGTTCAAGCAAAAATAACTTCAAACGTTTCCTCCCAAATGATGGCCTTGGTCACCGTCACGTCCTAATAACAACCAGGGTAAAACAATTATAGTTTCCCCATCCACAAACCCAAGAAACGGAATGCACAAATGAGACTCGACTACAAGTCGTAGGCCGAGTCAAGTTAACTACTAGGGCAAAGAAATAACAATGTGGCTTTGGAGTAAAAAGGTAGCGGTTGGTCTTAAAACATGAACAACCCTAGACCCCTTCATTTCTAGTCAAAATCAACCCAACCTCAAAGGAGTCAAGCAGCCCTAAAACTTTGGACAGCATGCCCCTTGTATTTCGCTATTTTCCAGCCATTTATGGTTTCATTATTTTTCTCAATTCAGCCCCAAAATCACACACAAATAATCTTACCACAATAGCCTTTCACTTGGCTCAATGTCATTCAATTATAAAATAATGCTAGCAATGCGACCGGAACTAATGTTCAAGACAAATAACAAAATAACACGTTTGACATCTCTTGGTGTTTCGGTCAAAACCAAAGCTACGCTTATCGGATTGGGGTACACTTTATACCGTTTCGAAGCTAAGACAGAGTACTACATTTTCTATGAAGACATAAACACCCAATGCGTTCATTTTCAAGGTCAAAATATGCAATCTCAGAGAAAACAGAACACTGTCCACAAAACAGTACATTTGGCAGTCAAGGGTATGTTTGTCATTTCACATGTTACCATACTCCGATTGATTTTACATTTTGTAGGCAGCTAGTTAACACCATTTCCTACAACTTTTATGTTTTGACCTAATCCTGATTCGGCCTCTAACATGGACGAATTAAACAGGTCAGAACAGGGCAGTTTCAACCTTAAAGTTGGAAATTTTCTTTAGGCAAGTCCATCTAGCACATAATACACTAATTATCACATAACAAAACTATCAAACCATGGCCAATCATTAATCATCACATGAGGGCAGAAAATTCACCATAAAAACTGAAATTTATCATAACACTACTTCAACCCATGAAATTTCTCACAAAACTACATATTTAACAACTCTAATCCACCAATTTACAATTATTAAGAGCAAAGAGGAATTTCTAGACAAGTTACCTTCGAACCTTAAGAAAGATGGTAGATTAGGGTTTCCTCTTCCAAAATCACTCCACCAAAAGCTCAAACCTTCTTAGTGAGTAACTTTTATGGAGTAGTTTGAAATTTTAACGGTTGGAACTCAAGATTTGAGGAAGAAATTGAACATGCAAGATGAAGTTTTCTCTCTTTTTTCCTCTCCCTATTTTGGGCCAAGAAGACAAGAAAGTGAAGGAAATTTTGGTCAAATTTTGAGTTTTAGTAAAGGTAAGAAACTTGGGTCAAAGTTGGGTAGATTTCCGACAAGTGTCGCCGTAGGATCAAAGCTCAATTTTTTTTCTTTTCCTCTCTTTTATTAGTCAATAATTTCGGCTGATTAGAGGAGATATTTAAGGCTGATTTTGTTCAATTAATAACAAGGAGATTAAGGTAATAAAGTAGTGTTCAAGTGGTGCACTCAATCGGTAGCGAACGGTACCCGTCGGTTCAAACCGATTTTCCTTAAATCGCGCGTACTAGGGTTTTAACTTATGATTCACTAACTTATTATTATCACTTCTAATCACACACTTTCTCTTATCTAAAACTCACTCTTAATCACCAAATTGAGTACACACTCTACACCGATTAATCACACTACCAAAAGACGTAAAAACCCTAGTTTACCTTAACGATGAAAGTAAAGGAAAAACCCTTGGTTCTATGATTAATTGTAACTAAGGAGGAAGTGAATGAGTAGTAAAGCTATTGTAAAATAATGGATTCCAAATAAAAGAGAATTTGTAAGAAAATATGAGGAATTTTACAAGTCCTCACGATCACACTACCAAAATGCACACAAAAACACACACCAAAACCCTAGTATGCACAAAAACCCTAACTTATACCCTTCCTTTAGAAAAATTATAAATTGAGTTATAACTATCAAAAATTTATAGAACTTGGCTTGTTAAAAACTAGACTTCAAATACTAAGAATCTTTAGAAGACACCTCAAAGAGATTTAATTCATAAATTAGTCCAAATTGAGCCATAAGCTACTACAACTTTCCTATTTTTACTTGTGCAGGGCAGAATTTCAGTCAACATTTCCAATTTCCTAGAATTCATAGACATTGATTCAAACTCTAAATTTTACACTGTAAGAAGCCCTCTGAGTCTAGTTTCAAACGCAACAAACGGAACTCAGTTCCGACTTTCCTATACGAAGTTATAGCAAATTTCCCAAAGTTGCGCAGAGCCTCCTGCGAAAATTCTAGATTTTCTAACAACTTGAGATTATGAAACTTTTCTTAACAAAATTCACTCCCTTGACTCAAATTCAACCATTAAAGCAACCAAGAATCAAAGGTAAGTGAGTTCACATAAGGGTTATAAAGAAAAGTAAAATTTCAGGGTCTCACAGATCCGCCCAAAGTAGAAGTTGTTGCTGAATGGAAATGGTCAGAAAATCCTACTGAGATTCGTAGTTTCCTAGATCTGGCAGGATATTATCGTCGATTTATTAAGAATTTTTCGAAACTTACCGGTCCTTTAACTGATCTGACAAAGAAGCATGTCAATTCTGTTTGGAATACTAGATGTGAAACTAATTTTCAATAATTGAATAAAAGGTTGACCATGGCACTAGTTTTGACTCTACCTAATCGAAAGAACAGTTTCACTGTGTATATTGATGCCTCGAGGGAAGGACTGGAGCGTATATTAATGCAAAATGGAAATGTGATTGCCTTTACTTCTAAGAAGTTGAAACCTCACGAGCAAAATTATCCGATCCATGATTTGGAATTAGTAGCTATTGTCTTTGCCCTGAAAAAGTGGAGACATTATTTGTATGGGGTAACTTTCGAGATTTATATGGATCATAAGAGTCTTAAGTATTTATTTTTTCAGACGGAGCTAAACATGAGGCAGCGACGATAGATGAAATTTTTAGAGGATTATAATTGTACGATTAATTACCATCCTGGAAAGGCTAACGTAGTAGCAGATGCCTTAAGTCGAAAGGCTCAAGTGGCTGGATTAATGATTAAGAAATGGAATATGCTAGAAAAAGTTGGTGAGTGGAATTCTCGCCTTGAACGCTAGAAGGTGATTTTCGAAAATATTACGGTGAGATCCACCCTACTTGATCAAATCAAAGAAATTCAGAAAAAAGATTCTGTGGTACAGAAGTGGATGGAAAAGGTGCAAAAAGGAGAATTGCCTGATTTCAATTTGAGTCTCGAGGGGATTTTGAGATATCGGAACCGAGTGGTTGTGCCGAAAGATGAAACGTTGAAAAAAGAAATTTTGGAGGAAACTCACCGGTGTAAATATACAGTCTATCCGGGTAGCATTAAGATGTATCAGGATTTAAAAGGGTTATATTGGTGGAATAACATGAAGAAGGAAATTGCTCAGTATGTTTAAATCTGTCTCACCTGTCAACAAGTTAAAACCGAACATCAAAAACCCTCAGGCTTGTTACAACCCCTCGAGATACCTGAATGGAAGTGAGAGTACATTACGATGGACTTTGTCTCAGGTTTGCCACGAACGCAGAGGGGCCATGATGCCGTTTGGGTAATCGTTGATCGGTTAACCAAATCGGCCCATTTCTTACTAGTGAATATGAAGTATTCCATGGAAAATTTGGCTCTTAGTTATACATGGATGAGATTGTGAGATTACATGGAGTACCTATGAGTATAGTCTCAGACAGGTATCCTTGATCCGTGTTTCAATTTTGGCAAAAATTCCAGGAAGCATTAGGGACGAAATTAAATTTCAGTGCCACACACCACCCTTAGACAAATGGACAATCGGAAAGAACCATTCAAACCCTCGAGAATATGTTGAGGACGTGTATCTTGGATTTTGGAGAAAGTTGGGGGCAGCACATGACATTGGTGGAGTTCGCTTATAATAACTGCTTTCATTCGTCTATTCAAATGGTAGCATACGAAACTCTTTATGGAAGAAAGTGCCGATCACTAGTTTATTAGGATGAAGTAGGGAAAAAGAAGATTTTAGATCCAACGACAGTACCATGGATGAAGGATGCACGGGAAAAGGTTAAGTTAATACATCAGAGACTTCAAGTAACTCAAAGTTGACAAAAGAGTTACGCAGATATTTGCAGGAAGGATTTGGAATTCTAAGTTGGCAATCTCGTATTTCTTAAGGTTATTCCGTTGCGAAGTGTCACGGTGGATAAAGGAAAGAAGTTTCAACCAAGATTCGTGGGACCCTTCAAAATTCTTCAACGAGTCAGAAAAGTGGCATACCGACTCGAATTACCACCAAGTTTATCCAGGATTCATGATATTTTCCATGTCTCGATGCTAAAGAAGTGCCATCCTAATCCGACTCACATCTCACGACCAAAAGAAATTGAATTAGATGAGTCTCTCACCTATGAGGGAAATCCTGTGCAATTGTTCGATTGAAAGGTTAAGGAATTAAGAAATAAGCAAATTCCCTTGGTGAGAATCCTGTGGAGAAACCATGGTGTAGAAGAGGCAACCTGAGAAGTGGAGAAGGAAATGCAAAAGAAATACCATGAGCTGTTTGTTAATCAAGGTGAGAATTTCGAAGACGAAATTCTTTTGAGGAGAGTGTGAGGACCCGAAAAATTATTTTTATTTTATTATAATTTTTTAATACATTTTCTTTACTTTATTTTATGCCTTAATTTTCTAGATATTTTTATAAGAGAGCCAAGACTTTTAATCATTTTTCTACCATAAATTAGTGCATGTTAAATTCATAGTATATTATGGAAGTAGGACCCAGTAGTGAGGTGTGTGCGATAAATTTTGAAGATTAGGAGGAGTTTTGTGCAAAGGGATATTATTTTATAAGGTGTTAAGGATAATTAGAGGTTGACTAGATATTTTTGTGATTGGAAGACATTAGGATGAGGATAAACCCTTGGAAGCCATTTGTCACCAAAGCCTTGGAACTTTGACTTTGACTAAAACCATTCTTAGTCTTTAATAAAAACAAAATTTGACCAAAACAATCCTTCATCTTTCTTCTTCTTGGCCGAGTTTCTTGAGAGAAAAAGAGAGGAAAAACTTCATCTTCAACCTTCCATTCTTGCTTGAATCCTTGAAGTTTCATCCAAACTTTGCAATCCAAACCATAAAAGGTGACATCTTCGAAGGATTAAGAACTTTGGTGGAGAGATTTGGGAGAAAGAAGCTCTTGATTTCCATTTCTTCTTAGGGTTTCAAGGTAAACATATCAAGAAACCATCTTTTCTTTTATTACTTGCATATGAGTGGATTTAAGACTTCATTTTGGTAGATTACATGGAAAATTTCATGATTTATGTGGTGGTTGGAAAATTTCAGCTTCGATACGTTGATTTGAGTTTGGCTATGATCTATTAGCTTTACCATGTGAATTTTCTAGTTTTTATATGTTATTTTGGCTTCATTATAGAAATTTTCAACTTGTAGAGGAAAATTTTAGCTTAGGGTTTCCATTTTTCAGCTTTCTTATGGTTGTGTTTGGGCTAGATAATGGTATATTTTAAATAGCTTTGTGGCTTTAAACAAGTGTTCTTTATAGCCTATGACTTGTGGTTGTGATCGGGGTTGGCTTGCTATGAAATATAAGTGTTGAGTTTGGAAGGGAAAGTTGAGAAAATAATGGGAAGTGCTGCTGAAATTTTTGTTACTCTCTTTCTTGTGATATGAGTGACGTTAGAGGGGTGATTTTGGGTCGGTTTGGATTTAGGTTACTTATGATTGTTTGAGTTCACCTTGGTAGTGTGACGGTCCCACCTTCTCCTAGGGCATACCCTAGAAGTTAGCGGACCGCCCGCCTGACTCTCGCCAGGGCTCACTTCCTCACATTAACATCAGAGATAACACTTGATAAACTCTCATTAATCTTACATCAACTTCAGAGATAAAATTTTAATAAACCAAAACTGTGACGCCCCAACCAAAATTAAGTTGTATTTATTTATTTCTTTGAATGCATTTTCTTTAATTTAAATTATTGTCTTAATTTTCTCGATATTTTTATAAGTCAAGTTTTTAAAATCATTTTCTTGGTACGAATTAGTACACGTTAAGTTTGAAGTGCATTATGGATATGGGACCCGCTAATGCGGTAAGTGCGGTAAAATTTTGACGACTAGGTGAAGTTTTGCATAAAGGGATGTTATTTTATAAGGTGCTAAGGGATAATTAGAGGTTAGCTAGATAGATTAGTTTTGGAAGACAAAGAGATGAGCATAAACCCTAAGGTGTCATTTGTCACGAAACCGTTGGAAGTTGGACCTTTGACCAAGACCATGCTTTCTTCTTCTTATCTTGACCAAAACTTTTGTTTTCATCATTTCTTCTTCTTGTAAGCATCATGGATGAAATTTTGAGAGAGAAGTGGGAGGAAAAGCTTCATTTTTCAGCCATGATTTCTTGCTCAAACAAGAGAGAAAACTTGTTTGCTCCATAAACTCTTGAATCAAGCTTGGAGAGGAGCCTTGGAGGAAGAACTTTCTTGAGCTTCTTGGTGGCTTTCCTCTTAGGTTTTGATGGAAAATGAGGTAAAAGTACTAACAACCCACTAATCTTTGAAGATACTTGAGTTTATATGATTGTATGTTGGATTTGAGCCATGGAAGTTAAGTTTTGTTGAAGACATCTCTTGTTTCCCAATTATTTCTTTGCTACCAGCTTTATTCCAGATTTGCACTCACCACTTGAACTGCATATTCGTCCATGATAAAAGCCAAATCAGTTCTTGCTCAAAACATGAAAGTTGTATGGATTTCAGTTAGCTTTCTACCTAAAAACTTTCAGCTCAATTGGAGTACTATATCTTATGAAATGACTAAAATACCCCTGACTGCCCAAATGCCCTGTTTAACCGACAGCTTTCTGTTTTCTCTGAGATTTCAATTTTTGACCATGAAAACGCATGATTTGGCTTTGGAGGTCTTCATAATAAATGTAGACCTATGTCTTAGCTTCAAAACGCCATAAGATGCATCTCAATCCGAAAAGTGTAGCTTCAGTTGTGATTAAAATGCCAAAAGGTTAGAGGAACTTGATGATTTTAGAATTTCCTTTGCTTGACATGATATTTGTGATTTAGGGCTTGGACTTGAGCAAGGAAACTATCTATTATGGATGAGGATCATGAGCTGTGGTTGGTGAGTGATTCCAAAACTGTTTCCAAAGTTACTTTGCGAACTATTTCTTGCATTGTTTACTCGATTGCATATCATGTGTGCTTGCTTGTGTGCCATGCAATGATTTGGCTCAAATGAGTGTTTGGAAGTCTTGTGCTTAACACCAACATCTCCACCTTAATGACACTTGACTTGCCTTGAATGTTGGAGCATCGATGGCTCCCTTGTATTGCTTGACTGTTACTTGATCTATTTGAGCATTGGATGTTTAAGTACAATGCTTTCACTGGCTCACAAGAGCAATAAATTTACATTTGATCACTGATTCATGACATCATCTAAATGCGCTATTGTGAAACTTATTTGATTATTGATTTTTACTGGACACTCGCTGAGCTTCTAACTCACCCCAAAATATTTATTTCCTCTCCACATGGCTCGTGGCAAAGGAGGTACTTGTATTAACTTATTAGTGTAACTGGATGGAATATCTCATGTATATTTTGAATTTCGATTCACTTGTGGTATGTAAATTCGTGGAATATTTGATATAGTATTTGGGATTTACATTATAATTTATTTGAGGACTATAGTGAGTCCTGGCGAGAGTTAGGCAGGCGGTCCGTCGAACCCTTTTGGTTCGCCTTAGGGGGAGGTGGGATTGTCACAAAAACCAACCGTTCAAATCTTTTACAATATCTAGTTTAATACAAAAGATTCAACTATAATAACATGCTAAAGGATTCACAATCCCAAAAGTCTTCACGCTAATTCCCTAAGATCACTCGTTCGTTCCTCGACCACCAACTCCTGTAAGGAAAACAAAGTTAAAGGGCTGAGCTAATGCTCAGTGAGGTTTACCGAGCAAGTAACATTTAATAAACACTTAAATCAGTACAATTAAACAAGTAGTGCACAGTTCACTATACAATCACTTTCATTAAGCAATTAAGGAAACACTTCACTAAACAATTACTTTTAAAAGGATACGATGCTCGCATTAGAGCCACTTCAATGTCATTGAGCATTCATTTTAGTGTCAAGAGAAACTCATTTCACTGTCATTGTATATTCCTTTCAATATCATTGCACATTCCGCCAATTCACCTCCTTATATCCTCCAAAACAATAAACAATCCCCTACATTCAATAATCAGTTCAATAATCTCCCAACCTCATGGTAATACTCGAGTATACCGAAACATTTTGTGAGGACCCAAAAAATTATCTTATTTTTATCTTATTTATTGGCGTATTAAAATATTTATTCACTCATTTTCTCCGAATTATTTATTTCGACCATTTTAAATCCATTTATATGGAACCACGCCTCCTTTATGTTTTTAAAGCGTTTCGTTAGAAATTTTATTTTCAAAAGCTCGTTTAGTTAGGAATAACGAGTTCACGTTTTTCGAGGTAAATTCGATCCGAGAGTATAATAATTTTGGAGAATTAAGAATGATTAATTATAGACTACGAAAATTTAATTGAGAGATTAGATGTGAGTGAGTTAAAATTAAGTTTATACCGCTCGCGCATTGATAGATTTCTGAAAGACGCGCTGGTACAAATTAATTGGTGATTTGAGGAATTAATACTAGACTTATGTAAGGACTCATGTTTTTATTTCTAAAATAGTTATTTTCATGATTATTTACCCTAATATTAGTTAGTTATATTATCGTTACAAGAATTCCTTAGAAATTGCGCTTTATCGCGGACGAGTCGGAAGTTCGCGTTTTCACGGGCGTGACTAATTGAAGGACTTTAGAAATTTATTGTTAGACTACTAAGAGTAGATAATAATAGTGTTAAAGGAAGTGCATTAGAGGTTTAGTGCACAAGTGAAACAAATCCGAGAGAAATCGGACACGAAATGCCCGCACGGGAAACACTATTCAAAGTTGACTTTTGCTCAATTTGAACTACCAACTACCAAGCTTCTCCAAGAAGCTTGATCACCAGCCATATTCTCTCTCTTCCCTCTCAAGCTTGGCTGAAACTTAGCTAAGGAAGAAGAACAAAATTTCCACTTCATTTCACTTCCAATCTTCCAACCATTTCACTCCAAATTCACCACACAACTTCCACTTCACTTGGAGATTCACTTGGACTAGGAAGGAAGCATCTTTCTCACAGTTTCTTGGAGCTCTTAGTGACCGAAAATTTCTGGTTGTTCATCATCTAAGAGGTAGTAATCATCCAACCCTTGAAACTTGGTTTTAGTGAGTTAAATTTGACCTTGAAGCTTGTAGCTTCATGTGGGTGTCTTTATTTGGTTGAAAATGACTAGAGTGGGCTCTATGAAATCCCACAATGGACATTTTGGACTGATATGATGATTATGGTTGTTATTTATGTTGATTAAGTGTTAAACAAGTGGATATAAGTTGGAAAAGTGGAAGGAAAACCAAAGGGAAGTAGCATGGAAAGGGCAGAATTCTGCCCTGTTTTGCTGAGCCCTTGGTTCAATTTTTTTGTGATCCAATGACCTTGAATTTGATGTAGATATGTTGTATAGGATGTGTGGAAAGTTTCCACCAAAAATCACTTGATTTGGTTGAGAAAAAGTTGAGTTTTGAGCAAGAACAAAACTGGAAAATCATATAACAGGGGCCCTCTGGCAGTAAACGTTGAACGATCATAACTCTCTATTCGGACGTCGAAGTCAAGTGATGTTTGTGGTATTTGAAACTAGACATCCGTAGTTTTCTAACGGTGTATCATGCACCTTTTAATTCTAAGTGAGTCATCTGTAGTGACTAATCAAAGTCGACTGCTCTGTTCTGCCAGTGCAACCGAGAAAATTGTAGAAGCTGCAACTGTGGCTCCATTTTCTCTTATTTTCAAACTGAGTTTCAAAACGACTCCTTCTGATGAAATGTATCCTTTTAAATTTAGTTTCCAACGCCATCAATCATGTTTAATTCCAAGTTGAATTGAGTGAGATATAGTCCAATTCCCGAACTGTACCGAATCTGGAAAACCCTAATTTTGTCTAGCAGAATGGCCTAGCTTGACTTGGGACTTGTTGTTTTGAAAATTTCGATATCAATCACCTACCAAATGTATATTATATGTTTCTTATACCTCTGCTTCACAAATGAGCCAGATTTGAGTTGATTTCATTGGGCAAAATGTTTGAAAAAGAAAAAGGAAGCAAGAAGACAGATTTGTCTTGGGATTTCCTTAAACTTTGGTAGTTTAGTTAACTACCTTCCCGTATGAATTTTCAAATGAAATTTGATAGAGGAGTAATCCTCATATGGAAGTTGAAGTGTACCAATTTTGGTGTCATTCTAAGACTGTTTTGATATACAAATAAGATCCCAAAGTTACCTTTCAAATCTGGAAAAATGGACCGAGTAGTCCTTGTTTTTAACCAACTTTGAACTGCTATATCTTGACGCTCGAAACTCCGATTTTGGTTCCACTTGTTGTGTTTTAAACCTTGAATGGAATTCTAATTGAGGTACAAATTTCATAGGCTAGTTCATGTTCTATGAAGTTTTCCGAATTTCCAAAGTTTACCGAAAACTAAGACTGGAACTGCCTTGGGAGTCCAAGTCAGCCCCTTTAAGTCGAAATTTGGGTGTCTTCCATTTAGAATATTAGAAAAGTGTCTTATAGGAACTTTTAGTACTTTGGAACTAGCTTCCAACGGTACCAAGTTTTCCAATTTTGGACCTTCGGAGTATAAGATATGATTTTTCAAAGATTGCTCCTTAAAACTGAAAATTTCGGATTTGATAAGAAATGAGTTTTTAAAAACTCTTCACTACCCTTTGATAATGATTGATCGTTTTAAACTCGATTTCGTAACGGAAATCAGTTTTTCTTGTGTTAATAAATCCTCACTTTTTAACCTTTATTTTGAGTGGTTAAGGTTCGTGTTTGAGGTATCAACTAGTCAAATTAAGTGTGCCTTCTTTCTTGATTAATACGTGATTGTGAGTGAGAAATATTTGTTAATTGTCCAGGCGCTCAAGGAGATTTTGAAAGGAATCTCGGTGCGGACACCTAAAGTTTTGTTTGCTCACTTATTTTGAATCGGTGAGTGTCAAGTGCATGACTTGTCGTGTTTACTTGATTTATCTGCTTGTATACGTGAATATCACTTGGTGAGACGAGTGTGTACTTTATCACACTCGCTCTCCTTTACTCAACTTTTACTTACATTAAACTTGATTTTCAAAATCGATTGGAGTGAATCTCGTCGGCAAAATATACTTCCTTTTTCTGTCTTACTTGAATCTCGTCGTGTTGTCGTGCGTGTCGTGTTGTCGAGTGGAGTGAACCTCCTCGACTTATGGGGACACCCAATTCTCTTAGCCAATCTTGCAACTCGAGCCGGCATGGGCTTGGTCGAGAAGCTTGATAAACCAAGAGAATAACAAAACAAAACTTGATCTTTTGAGATCTTGTTCGGCATACTCGTCGAGTATCGCCCTTTTCGTGCGTGTTTGGTTACGGACCCGAGAGGGTGGAATGTTGGCTGGAGGAAGTAAGTGGAGCTTCTACGGACTTCAAAACCTACCCGGTTGGCGGAGTGTCAACTCGTGGAGGTAGTGGATCGAGCATTGGCAAAGCATGTGGAAATTAGCTCCTGAGAGCTCTTGTATCCTACTCAAGTGTGTTTAAATTGTTAATTGTGAATTACTTGACTTTATCGCTTTATTTATGGCATAAATGTTATTGATACTTGAACTACGTGCTTGCATGACTTTCTTGGCCTCACTGAGTATTGGCTCATCCCATTAGTTTGTTTTCCTTAACAGGAACCGAAATGGAAGAAGTTAAGGAAATGCCGACTTGAGACACTTTTGTATTAGTGTTTTGATTGTAATCGACTAGACACTTTTGGATGTTGTATATTTTGGGAAAAGTGATTGTAAGTTTGAAATTGTGATGTAAGATTGAATATTTATGTATGGAAATGACTTCGTACCTTTATTCCGACTTTCATTATTAGTACTAGACTTTAAGTTTGAATTGGAATTGTCTCGAGTCCTGGCGAGAGTTGGGCAGGCGTCCCGCGGATACCCTTGGGTTCGCCCTTGGGAGAAGTGGGGGCGTCACACATTTAGCCAAAGCTACCGTCCTACCTGACCAAGCCCTTTGCTGGCTCGAATAGTCCGTTGAACAGAGGGTTTTGGGCCTAGTTCAGCCGATGCGGCGAGGAACACATACGGCTTACATTCATGCACACTTACAGTAACATTCAGTCAATTATCGACCTCCAAACTCAACTAAGTCGAGTGCGATAAAATACACCCTCGACTTAAAAGGCGAGGCACAATTGAGATACACTTCGCAAGGAATCATTTAGTAATAATTCATAATGAGCATATTTGTCACATAATTTCACTTAGATACACATAAACAGTTAAACACATAAATTCGGAAAACACTCACCAAATACCCAAATAAATTATTCTCGAGCCACAGGTTCGTTTCCTGGCTCACAGCTACTTCCTGAGACAAGTTCATAATTCGAAAGTGAATATATAATTTGTAGATGTTCACTTATTATTTATTATCCTATTTTTTGATCAATTAAAGTCAAGTTTGACTTTAAAATACAAAATATAGTATTTAATATTTATTTTACATTTTATTTCAATTTTATTAACTTTATTATTTTGAACTAAGAATTATACATTTTTCCCAGGTTTGTATCCTTGTATAATATTTATATTAGGAATATATCTTTCTCAATTCAATATTCATTAATTACAGCTTTTTAAATCAACTGAACTTAACATTAACCTTTAATAAGGTGAATTTTAGAAATAACTACCTTTAAGGTATTTTATTGTCCTATTATTGACGTTATTAAAATCGAGTTTGACTTTAAAATATAAAATATAAAATATTCTATATTTATTCTATATGTCATTTCGACTTATTGACTTTATCATTTTAACCAAGGAATATACTTATTTTTCAAGTTTATAATTTATAAAATGTCTAAATTAAGAGTAGACTATTTTTCACTTAAAATTCCAAGATTAAAGTTTAGGAACACTCCATTGGTCCCCGTTTTAACTAATTAACTTTAAGTCGTTCGTAACTTAAATGTTATTTCTTTACACTAGTTCTCTAAGTTCTAAAATAATATACAATTTATATATTGTCACTTATCATTTGTTACTTTACAATTTAAACCACTAAAGTCAAGTTTGGCTTATAAAACAAGATATAACAAATCCAACAACCTATCCCACATTTTCTCTTGAACTTATTAACTTTTCGTTTCAAATCAAGAAAGATATATATTTTCAGGTTTATAGCTTTGTAAAATGTTTGGACTAGGATTAAAATATTTTCTACTCAATATTTTAAGGTTAGAATAAATAGACCTTTCATTCCTTCCTTTTTAAGTTAAATCAAATACTAGATTGCCTGTGGTTTACGTCTTGTTAAATTTATTAGTTTTCTAGTTTTAAGTTCTCAAAATTGTTCATATAGTTAGTGTCAAAATGCTATGAGATGTTTCGTATAAATTCACCACTAATTTTTCTAACAATGTACACGGTCCAGCACTCATTATTCCCTCCACTCCTTCCTCTCAATCTCATGCTCTTACTAGATAGGCAACTCATATTCATTAAGCTACAAAGTAGCCTTAGCTATCATTTATGAAAGCTTACAAAGTTGGAAATTAGATGAAATGCTGGTTAAAAGTTGATTCTCACGGCTAGCATTATCGTAAAAATGCATTCGGGAAACAAAAGAAAGGCAACGAGAAAGGCAGCTTTGCCACCCTCTGGTGTTTTGATCATAACTGGAGCTACGCTTATCAGATTGAGGCGAATTTTATAGAATTTCGAAACTAAGATATACACCTACATTTCTTATGGAGATATCGACACCCAGTTCTCACATTTTCAGGGTCAAAAATGGCTAGACAGAAGCACATTTTGCTTCACTCTCTCGGCCAACCTTCTGCTTTCGCCTGCACTCATTCCTCCCTTAATGTTTAGTTGAGTTTCTACTTGTTTCTGTCTTTCTTGTTGAATTTTATGGACTTTATGATATGTTACAGCTTACTACACAGGTTTAAGAGCTAAGGGTTGCAGGGGATATCTAGAACTTCCTAACTGTTCTGCTCAGTCGAAGCCAACTCAAGCAATGTAGCAGTCCAAATGTTCGTAGTTAATTCAGCAAGAAAGGAGCAGAATTTTGTTCAGAAATTTCAGTCACAAGCAAGTCCTGCAGTTCGGCCATTCTGAATGCAGAACAGTCCCTCTCATTTTCTTCATTTCCTTCATTTCCTTACTCCCACTTATCATGCAAATGGTAACTTTCGGCCACAGTATCCTACAGCAACGTAAAGTTTAGAGCTAATGGACTGAAACCATAGCTGAACCAGGCCTTCTCTCGGCCAATATTGAAAGGGATTCCTGCAGCAGCTAGTTATGCAACAGGAAGCTCTTCATAGTTTCTCTATCTAGATATAAATCTTCCATACAGGTTAAAGCTAAGATACCATGTAACGAATTAAGTTTCAGGGTAAAATTTTGGAGCCAAAATCGATATGAGAACCTGATAACATTCTTTCTTGTCCCTCGGCTGAAACTGAAAAAAAATTCAAGCAGCTAACGCCATTCATTTCCAGCTTATCCTTTCTTTCCTCTTTTTAGTCAGTCACTTAACACGTTATTCTCAGCTAAGACTCATTCCCTTACTAATATTCAACATTCAACCTAGGAAGTCAGCTATACCAGATGAGATGAAGGTTATTGCAGTCACTTACCTCTTCCGTTCCTCCTACAGTTCGAAGAAAAAAAATGCAGACGGCACGCTTGGTTCCTGCTTCAGTTCCCCTACTGCTCCAAACTCCTTTTCGTACTCACTCTTGGCTCACAATTCTAAGGCTACAAGCTGGAAGAATTGCAGTTAACAATATCTAATTCTCTCCTCCTCACTCTCTCGGTCGCAGCTGGATGCAAGAGAGAATCAGAAAATGTTTTCCTTTTTCTCCCTCTGGTTTGAGTGCCGAGATGAAAGAAAGGTGGTTTTGGTCTCTCTCTCGGTCTTGCTCCTAATATCTGGTTGGTAAGAAAGGAAATGGAATGTGTTTCACTCGGCCACCGCCCAAGCATTGTCTCCGCTGTCTCCTTTCTCCCTTGGTCATCACTTCATTTAGCTAATGGATGGGCAGCTGTCATCATAGGTGTTATTCACCGCCCAAGATTACAAACCAAGTCCTCCTAATTTCTTCCTTCCACCGTTTAACTTGGTAGGCAGCTACCTAGCTTTCATTTGGTTCCAATTCTTCCAAATATTTTCCCTTTCTCGGTTCTGGACTTGTGAATTTCTGAGGGTTGGTTTCGTAATTGCATGGTAGTTAGTCCGAAGTTCCATGGTTGTTTTGGTCTTTTCATTTTAGTTTATTTGGTTACCCCGAGTCCGTAATTTTATTTGTCTCGTACATTAATTCAAAACTTCGTTTGTTCTAAATTACGTTTACCTTTAAAAATTTCCCTATCTGACACACGTAGATTTTCACACTTTTGATTCATATAAATTTTTTTTTAAAACCATTTTAGGATATTTCTAAATTCTCAATTTTTATATAAATTCAATTAGGCTTTTAATTTAACCATTTATTCGTTATAATATTTCTAATATCGAAATAATTAAAATAAAAGAAATTCATAGCATACATGTAATTTTTCTCGAGTTCTCACAGGTAGTGGTGTATAAGCTGAAATTTTGACAAAACCACGTGTAAAACAAGAGAAAAAGTAATGGTTTCTTCTAGCATGCTTTCTAGTTTCATTTGTTCCACTTTAAACTCGAGATTCGGTTGTTTTTCTTCACTATTTTGCTGCTGGAAATTTCCAGCCATGAATTGGAATGAGGAACTCCTTGGTTACTCATGTCTCTTGGGTCCAAATGCTCTCTTTTCACTCCAAAACTATATTTGAATCTTTGCCCTAGTAGTTATTTGAATTTTCCTTGATTCACCTAAGCTTTGGATGGTTGAACCATAATACTTTTATCTTAGTTGTTCTTAGGGTTTGTTGGTGATCAATGGCATAACCCGAGGACGAACTTTTGACATTGCTTTGCTTGAACTGGTGAGTGTACCACTTGCATGACTTGTTGCTTAAAGTGAACTACTTGTGACTGAAATTTATAAGTTGTATGACTGTGATTTGGTTGAATCTGGGCTGGACGAGTGTGTACTTTATCACACTCAATTCCACTTGACTGTTTGACTGGTCTACTGTTCATTTGAAATCTATTACTTGTGCATGACTTGGATGTCGTTTGGAGCCCAATATCCGACGACTTTATTGTGAATTTGAGCTCAAACCTCGTTGGTAGTTAATCGAATCGAGACAGTAAGGGTTGGTCAAGATAGATTAACGAGCCATGAGGAAAACTGTCACTGATTTACTGAATACTGGATACTTTTGATAATTGGTATACTCGAGTATTATCACCACTGTTTCTGTTTGGTGTTCGAGACCGGTAAGGGGTATATTTGGTGGATGGAAACTGGTGTAAAACGGGGATCTACGGTCAATGGTTTTGTTTCTTTAAACATTGACGAAGGGTCAACGAGTTTGGATCAAGCTAATGCGACTGGAGAATTTGGCTCTTGAGAGCCATCTGTATCCTTTTATTTGAACCGCGCTGTATTGGTTCTGGTGTTTACTTATTCCTTTACTTGATGCTTATATTTGATAGATTAAAGTTCTAACAATGTGATTTTTAGCTATATGACCTGTGGTACCTCATCGGGCGAAAGCTCACCCTGTCACCTTTGTTTTCCTTACAGGGGCGAAGTCTTGGCTACGTGATTTTGGAGAAGAGTGGAGCTAGCTCTAGACTTTAGACATTTTTGTTTAAACTCCTCGGTATTAGTAAACCTTATATGTAATTGTACAAGTTTGAATCCTTTGACTTGTACTTTAAGCTTGAACTGTATAAAATTTTGGGTTATGGTATTTTGAAGTAATGTTGTACGTTTTAGTACCTGTGGTAATCTTGAGTTAGTCAGTTTTGGCGAGAGTTAGGTAGACAATCCGCTAACCTTTGGGGTATGCCCCAAGGAAGGTGGGGCTGTCACATACAAATATGTATGTCATCCCATGTATGTCATTCCTTTATCAGGAAAATCAAGGAAGAAGGGAGGAAAGAGGAGAAAATCAAGAAAATTGTGGCAAAGATGTACACTGAAACCTTGATGCTTATTACTTCTGGTGGTTTTTGGTTTCTTTTGGAAACTCTTAATTGTTTTTGGAGGTGATTCAAAAATAGAAGGTCTTGATTGAAGTTAGTAGGGAATTGGATACTTGGGTTGGGTGTGTTTCTAAACTTGAAATCAACATAGAAGAAACACGAAGGAAATGGCTTGATGTATTTTGTCTGATACCATCTCGTCATCTGAGTAGTCTCTGACTGTTTATTTTTCATTTAAAAAAAAAAACATGAAGCTACTTTAATCTTTCTAAATCGTTCTGTTGCTCCATCTAGTTGTCGTCAATGAGAAGAGGTTGTATGTAATTTGGTCAAAGTACAAGGTTGGTACAGTAATATGGACAAACCTCAAGGGAGGTAGATGTAATTAACATTTAATAATATTAATATGCTCATTAAATATTGTATTCACATAAAATGTAGGATTATCACTCTTAAAGTGATTAAAGTCAAATTTCCATAAAAGTGATTATGGAATTATAGAATGATTTTGACTAAGCACTCTTAAATATTTTTTGTTTTGGACTCTTAAATTGTGTGAATTAATTCTTGAATTTAAGGTATATGCTGCTCATTTATTATGCTAAATCCCATAGATTGAATTTTTGATAATTTCTTGAGCATTTCAATTCAAATTCTCTCTCAAAATTTTGAGCTATTCAAATTCCTCACAATACACGTTCAAGAATATGGTTATTATTGACACTTAACCAGGTGCATGTGAAAAAATAAAAGTAGTTTAAATTTCAGAGATGAGACATTTAAAGTTAATATTGTGTCTCATTAATGTAGAAATGCAAACAAAGGCAATGATGTTTTCATAAAGGGTGAAAATATAAATTAAAATAAATATTTTTCATCCTTATCTAACGAAGAAGCATTGAAAGCTTTGTCTTTATGATTGGAAATTATTTTGAGAAAATATAACGGAATGTCTCATTTTATATGTTATGACTGTAAATGACACTAGTTGAATTATTTTGCGTCACACAATTCACATTGTCAAAGTATGTTTAGTCTTAAAAGAGAAGGGAATATATTTGACAGGGATAAAGCATCTATTATAGAATTGATGCCTTTACGAATATACAAGTGGAGTGTTTTTTCTCATAATAGGTGGTTCATTTTCAAAACATAATTTATTGAAATCTAGAATTTGCTTATTTTAAATTAATAACTATTGAACACAATTTAATGTTGATTATTTAATAGTATTTTTAAAATAACAAATTTATATTTCTAGATTTTCAAATGACATATGAAATCGAACAAAACTCCACTTGCCTTGTGTAACAACATTGGCACTAAATGTGTTATTCGCAAAAAACTCGTAAAGTTTGTCATAGGGGATTGAAATATATCATCATAAATGTATAAATGTATTGGTAAAATAAAAGATCCAAAGGTTTTGAATGTTACCAATCATGGCATATGTCTAGACTACATTATATAAGTAGACTAGTCATACAGTTATGGATGGCAAAAAGAGTTTGCTCTTTTTTTTTTATTTTATAAAACCTTCTTTTTTATTAATCAAGCTGCAAAGAGGAAACAGGGAACAAAAAGCAAACTGCAACCTAACCAGCTAACTAAGCTCTACTTCTACGCAGGCTCGGAAGCCCCAACCGATCAAGAGTAATATCACCTCTCACTAGGCGAGGCAACTCAGAGAACGACCTATAC
Organism: Coffea humblotiana; assembly: GCA_023065735.1. Classification (NCBI taxonomy): domain Eukaryota; kingdom Viridiplantae; phylum Streptophyta; class Magnoliopsida; order Gentianales; family Rubiaceae; genus Coffea; species Coffea humblotiana. Next base: position 339,785 of record JACYVW010000023.1, read on the forward strand.
GTTGAAGTAATCCCAGAGTCCACACCCACATTAGCCAGTCTATCTGCAGGCTTATTCGCTTCCCGAAAGCAATGGGAAATCTCACTAATAAACCGTCTAGCATCCAACAGCTCCTGTAACTCCCTATGCAACTGCCATGGACACCTCGCCGTTCCTCGAATAATTTGAACTAGCACCAACGAATCTGATTCGATGTGCAACTCAAGGTACCCCCGCTCCAAAGCCAACCAAACCGCATGAAGAAGCGCCTTCAATTCCGCCTACAGACTCGTCAGCTCCCCAAAAAAACATGAGAACCCTAGCAGAAACCTTCCCGCACAGTTTCGAATCACGCCTCCTCCTCCACTCTTGCCAGGATTACCCCTAGAGCAACCATCGGAGTTTAGCTTCACGACCGACTGCACCGGACACCGCCATCGAACAATTTGCACATGGTATCGTCTTGCCAGCCCAGCCACAGTATCAAAGAAACTCGGCCAACCACGACAAGAGGTAACAGTATTCTTAAATCGAATATGAAACAGGTCTCGCAGATCACCAAAGATTCTATCACAGACGATTGCAACAAGCAAAAGCTGACCCTCAAAAACGAATTTATTCCGCATTTTCCACAAATTCCAACAGATTAAAAAAGGCAACAAACGAAAGAGAAGCTGAAGAAACGGGTTCCGAGTAGGCTTCAACCACCAACTAATCACCTTATGCCTTATCGTCGAGGAAACACCAAACCCTCCAACCACCACTTCAAAGTTATCCCAGATTCGACGTGCAGCCTCCCCAGTGCAGAATATATGGTCCAGAGTCTCCTGGCATGGGGAGGGGACAGCAAAAGCACCGAGACGGGCCGACTACTCCAAGCTTTTGCAAACTATCCATGACTGGCAATCTAGCTCCCAGCAATCGTAGCATAAAGAAGGAAACGTTACTCGGCAATTCTTGACTCCAGAGCAAGGAATACAGACAAGAACTGTTACCAACCCCACGAGCAATTTGGTAGGCCGATGATATGGAGAAACTCCCCTGAGGTACTGGAAGACCAGACCATTCTGTCCGAGTGTGCCAAAGCGGGAGGTACAACGCTCAAAATCTGCCCCACCCACCAGCTGGGCAACATAGAGCATAGCCTCTGCACATTCCACCGACCGTGCTCCACGAATTCGGAAACTGCATATTCCTGGAAGGTATCCACCTGGCGGCATAACGGGCCAGGTGAAATAATATGAAATTTTGCTCTATTAGTAGGCATAATATGAAATTTTGTGAATTATTTTCTATCAAGTTGAAGTGGTTAAAGATCTTTATTTATCTTATTTTTTGACAAGAATTCAAAATTAATGTATATATTCTTGTACTTATAATATTTGTACAAGAGATAAAGATATGAACATTTAAGAGGTAGAAAATAAAGTTATAAAGATTGTGATAATTTGAATGTCTTCTGTGTATAATTTCTTGATAAAATGCATTGGCAAAAAATATATAGTATTTGATTCACACAATTTGAGTAATGTGTTTGTATAAAAACTGAACACTTTTAGGTATAATAAATAGCAGTTTGAATTTTCCTTTACTCTTATATAGTGAAATTTTGAAAATATTATTTTATATGTTTTTAGTGTATCCATCCATTATCGTCGGTGATTTCATTTGTGTCATGGATTGGATTGATATTTCAACTTACATGGGGATATATTATCAACACTAAAAGAAACTGAAATAAGTACATATAAATTTTTTAGCGTACATGGGGATATGTTATCAACACCTAAAGAAGCTAAACGCATGAAAAAAATGATTATTTTCATAGATTATATTGTCATATGTTGCAAGAGTATTTGATATCAGAAAATAAAATAAGTGATTTGACATGAATAATAGAGTTGAAAAATACGGTGAATCATGCATGTTACCATTATGTTATGGAGATTAATTGCTTTTTTAGAAGAAATTTAAAATTTCAGCAATTATCACAACATGACTCCAATTGAGGGATCACATAAAGAATATTCTATTATAAATCTAATAATCAAATTATTAAGAAAATAGTGGGAGTTAGGAAATTCTCAATATTAATAAAATTTCTTATATTTATATTTACAAATTCAAGAGTTTATGTGTGATTTTAGACATCATGATAAGGGAAAATTGTTCAAAATGTCCCTCAAATTTTGCAAAATAACTTTTTTGTCCCTCACTTTTAAAAGTGTAATTTTATGTCCCTTACAAATTCACGTTGGTCAAATTTGTTCCCTACCTAGGTTTTGACTAGTCTTTTGCTGGAATTCACCATTTTTTGAGGGAAAAATTATCAAATCAAATTTTACATAATCCGATCCATAGTCCCTCACATTTCACAAAATGAATTTTTTCGTCCACCACATTTCACAAAATGAATTTTTCCATCCCTCACATTTTACAAAATGATTTTTTTTATTCCTACATAATCCGATCCATAGTCCCTCACATTTCAAAAAATGAATTTTTTCGTCCACCACATTTCACAAAATAAATTTTTTTTTCTCTCACATTTCACAAAATGAATTTTTCCATCCCTCAAATTTTACAAAATGAATTTTTTATTCCCCATTGATCATGTGTACGAATAGTTTTTTTAGACGCATGTATATATCTATTTGATTTCGCCTGAACAATACGAATAGCATGTGTACAACTACAACTAGCCTATTCAGGCGAAATCAAATAGATATATACATGGGTTTAAAAAATTGTTAGTTTTTTACTCATGTTCATTTCCTTTTACTTGAAAATTGAAAACAAAGAAGACATTTAATCCTAAACATTGTCGAGTGTTTATATCGAATTGAGTTTGGACAGAAAAAAATAAACAAAGGAAAAGTATGACAAAAAGAAGTGATTGGCATTTTCAAATTTTAAAACAATTGCAAGACAAGTAATTCAATTGTTGGTCTTAAGGGTAGTGAGTAGAAACTTCATATTTAAATTGCAAATTGTTAGCATGGCTATAGAATTCGAGTTAGGACCCATTAATTAAATGACCTTAAGGCTGGCTCGTGGGGCAATCCGCCTCGACAGATTAGGGATGCCTTCAATTCGGAAAATTTGAAACATGTAACAGCAATATTTTGCCCTACATCTCATGAATAAATAAAAAACATGCATTTTTTGTAAAAAAATAATAATAATAATAATAAATGAATTATTACCAAAAGAGAAAAGGTCACAAATATTGAAGAGGTTCACTTGGGGAAATCAAAAAGATATATACACGGGTTTAAAATGAAATTGTTAGTTTTAAACCCATATATATATATATATCTATTGAATCGCATGTGTATAACTACAATTAGCCTGTTTAGTTGAAATCAAATAGAGATATATTATATGCTATTCATACTATTCAGGTGAAATCAAATAGATATATATATGAATTTAAAAAAAAAAAGTATTCATACACATGGTCAACGAGGGATAAAAAATTCATTTTGTAAAATGTGAGGGATGAAAAAATTATTTTGTGAAATATAAGGGATGAAAGAATCATTTTGTAAAATATAAGGGTGTGACGCCCCCACTTCTCCCAAGGGCGAATCCAAGGGTATCCGCGGAACGCCTGCCCAGCTCTCGTCGGAACTCACTACAATCCATAATTCAAAAACTAGAAATACTTCAAATATTTTCAATATACATTTAAAGTACTCCAAAACATTAATACTTAAAATTTGCTAACCTTCAAGCTTAAATACAACCCAAGAGAATATGTACTACAGTAATTGCTATAATACAACTTGAAAATCTCCAAAAGAAAACAACTTAGTACTATTCGTGAGCACTCTCGGTCTTGAACCCTGTTAAGGAAAACAAAGGAGTGGAATGAGCTAAACAGCCCAGTGAGGTTCCAAAACACACAAGCAGTTCTAATAAATCAAGTAAATTAAGCATAACGCACATATGGTTCAAGGTTTCACATTAGCACATTAAAATGAGACATTTATCATTTTATAGAAATAAACACACATTAAAAAGATACGGTGTTCACGTGGAACCATTTCGGTCAGCTGCACCTTATAACCCCAATAATTCCCCCGGTTTGTCTGGCCATCACCTTATTCCTCCAGTGGTAATACTCGAGTATACCGATACGGTGGCCCAGGGTTCTAACCTACCCGACCCAGCCCAATCCTGGCTCAAGTAGGTTAGTAACCAAGGGCAAGACCCAGTTCAGCTAAGAGCTTACAACATGCGCAAGTAATCAAATATACCGGTAAACTGTAGAAATTCACGGTTAAACGGTAGAAATTTGTTATTTTAGTAGGTCGAGTGAGATAAAGTACACACTCGTCTTAAAACTGTGGAAAATTACATAGGAGCAATTATAGATAACACTTAATACTTAAACACACAAGAAATATGAAGTAAACATGTAGCAACTATTCAAATCACACACATGCAGGGAACACTCACCAAATCACAAGTAAGTGAGTAAATAAGTCCTTTTGTGTTCCGGTCCGAGGTTTCCTTCAATATCCTCTTGAGCACCTGAAGAAATAGTGATCGATTATCACTCACATATACTCACAATCACTTAACATACAAAGAAGGAAATGTTTTTGCTTAAACTTAGAACAATGCCTCAAAAGAGCTTCACTCTATTGAAATTCAAGATTCAAAAGTGAGGATTTAAAGTCACAAGGGAAAACTCGTATCCTCCATGAAATCGGGTTTAAAACGAACTATCAATATCAAAAGGAAATGAAAAGTTCTTAAAAACTCATTTCCTAAGAAATCAAGAATTTTCAGCTTTGCGCGACAAACTTGGTAAAATCAGATCTTGAGTTTCGTATGTCCAAAAATGGAAAACGTTATACCGTTGGAAACTAGATCCAAATTAATAAAAGTTCCTAGAAGATACTTTTCCAAGATTCTAAATGGAAAGCATTCATTTTTCAGCTCAAAGTTTCTGATTTAACCAAGCAAGACAGAACCAGTCTTGATTTTTCGGCGATGTTTGGAAATTCGGCAAAATTCATAGAAAGTGAATCGGCCTTTGAAATTTGTCACACAAAAAGAGTTCCAAACAAGGTTTCAAACACAACAAATGGAACTATATTCGGAGTTTTGAGCAACAAGATATAACAGCCTAAAGTCAGTAAATTTTCACTACTTGAACAGTGAATTTCCAGATTTGAAAAGTAATCTTTGGGGCATTATTTGGGTATCGAAATGGTATTGAAATTACACCAAATTTTGTACACTTAAACTTCCATATGTGGACTACCTCTCTATCAAATTATAGGCAAAAAATCATGTGTGAAGGTGGTTAAAAAAATGACCAAAGTTTGTGAAATTTTCAAAGCAAATCTGCCAACCCACTCTTTCTTTCTTTCCAAAGGTTTTGTCCAATGAAATCAACCTCAATTCACTCCATTTTTGCAACCAAGGTTCCAGAAACATTTAATAAGCAATTTATGGTTAAATGACACTAAAATCTTCGAAGTATAATTTCCCAAAACAGGTCTGACCAATCGGCCAGCAAGAAAGGAAAAAGCTTCCAGTTTCCAGCTTTGTCACATTTCCGAAATCAAACCATATCTAACTCTATACAAACTCAAATTGAGAATGGTTGGGGCATTGGAAACTAGGTTCTAAATGCCACAATTCATCAGAAGACATCATTTTGAAAATCTTTTCACAAGTGGGACAAAATCAAGCCACAAAACGCAGCTTCCAGTTTCATTCGTATGAACAGTCAAAACAGAACAGCTAACTTGACCGACTCACTGCGGTTCACTCAAAACGAACCAGCAGGAGATTTTTATACCGTTGGAAAACTATAAATGTCTAGTTTTGAATACCACTAACGGCACTCAATTTAGACTTTTGTACAAAAAGTTATGTTTGGATAAAGGAGCACTGTCCGAGTACCCCTGCTATACGATTTCCAGATTTGAATCTTGCCAAAGCTCAAGTTTTATGCAACCAAATGAAACAATTTTTGAAAGGCACTTTGTACACACAATATACAACATATATCCACCAATTTCACAGCCAACCAAGCATCAAAATTTTGAAATAAAGACAGGACAACATGGACAGAATTTTCGGACAGCACCTCTTCCTCACGGTTTCTCTCTTTCTTTTTCCTCTTCTAGTTTCTTCCATTAAAACTCATCACAAACACACTAACACACACATAAACATCATGGCAGCCCTCATTTAACCAAGGTGAGAGTTCATAGAGCAGGGGCGGATTTAAAGGGGGGGCACTGGGGGCACGGGCCCCCACTGCCCCCCTTAAATTCCTATAATAGTTCTATAATTTTGACATAATTTTAAAGGTGCCCCCAGAATTTTTTTAAAAAAAATGTGAAAGAATGGGTCACAAAATTTATATCATTCACTTTCCTCCTCTGGTCCTCATTTTCTCCCCAACAGGGCCAAGTACCAATTATATCAGTGATTACATTTGGTCCCCACTTCCCAAGTTCCATTTACTCCTCTGGTCCCCCATTTCCTTTCACAACCGATGACCCCTCTTCTTCCACACCCAACGAACAACTCTTTTTATTTATCACTTCATCCAATCATCATTAATCATTTACTTCCTTTGTCCCCACTCCCCAAGTTCCATTTACTCCTCTGGCTCTTGGTTGTCCCCACTCGCCAACATACGATTGCCACTTTTTCTTCCACAACCAAAGCTTGTTACTCTTTCTCTTGATCACTTCATTCGATTTAGAGATTGCACCAGAATCAATTGATCTTCTGGGACCTGGGTCCGCCACTGTTTTGCAGCTCTTTTTACCAACTTTAGGAGACCATCAAAATCAGGTTCTAAACAATTACTTCTTATTATTATTATTTTAAATTTGTTTGCAAATAAATTGCAAGAGCATGAGACTATTACTGTTTTAAAGAAATTTGAAAATTGATTAGTTAATGTAATAACTAATAAATGGGTTATTTGATAAATATTTTAACTTGTGAAATGGTGATTTTATGGATTTATAATTTATATTTTATTTTCCTTGATTAGTTTCTTCTATTGGAGTTAATGTAATGATGAATAGAGGACCATTTGACATATATTTTAACTTTTAAATTATTCTTGTATGGATCCTTTTGTCTAATTAACTTGATTAGGTTCATATGTTGCGATTAATGATTTGATATAGTAATGAATAAATAAGTCATTTAATAAATAACTTTAACTTGTAAAATAGTTCTTGGATAGATTTTATTGTACATTTAATATTTTAATTGGATTAGTATCTTATGTATTGATTTTAATTTCTTTAGCTATGGAGAGATATTTCAAGAGGAAATCAATGGAAAAAGAGTCATCTAATAAAGAAGAAGCCAAGGATAATGAAAGTGCAAAAAATGACAATAAAAGAAGTTACTTGGGGATTAACTTAGATGAATTACCTGCGGATCCAGCCCAAAGAAAAAAAATTGGGGATTATCATCCAAACCTTCAAGATGAAATTCGGAGATATTACTTACAAAAGGGACCATGTCAACCTCATGATTATTACATTAATAATTTTGAGTTTGTCTTTTTATGTTTTTCATGGAATATACATATCATTTGTACTTGTTGGTGAATTTATTTATTTTTGCTTAAAAATTAAAAAAAGAGTAGATAAAAAATTTTAGGGTTATTTTTGCCCCCACTAAGATTTTTTTCTGGCTCCGCCACTGTCATAGAGTCCACTTCAACCAATCAAATCCAACCAACAACAACAACAAGAAGGAAGCTACAAGCTTCAAAGCCAAGAAATGAAACAAGAAAGCAAGAGTTTTGGTGAGAGATGTGTATACCTTCCAAACCCAAGAAGAAACCCTAGATTTTTGGTGTGAGAAACTCCTTAAAACAGCTCCAAATAGCCGGCCATCTCTTCTCTTCAAGATGTCATCAAGTTCAAAGTTAAACTAGCAAGGAGTTGCAAGTTCTCTTGGAGCAAAAATGGAAGACAAAGCTGAAATCTTTTGAGGGGAAATGGGAGAGGGGAATTTCGGCCAAGAGAGGTGAGAGAGTGAGGAGAGAGAGATGAGGGTTTTGTAGTCTAATTGCTTGGAGGGAAAGAATGAAAAAGGTAGCCATAAAGTGTGCACAAAAGTCAAACCTCAATAGTGCGAAATAGGGTTTTGTACTACCACTTTTCTCTCGAGTTTGATACACTCATGCACTAATCCTCCAAGGTATTTCCTTTAACACTGAATTACCCACTCTTACTAGTCTAATATTAATTTCTCAAATCTCCACTTAGTTGTACTGACACGATTATCGAGAAACTATCGATGCGCGTGCGGTAAAAGGTTGAATTTTAACTCACTCACATCTAACCCCTCAATTAACTTTTCTTAGTCTACTATTGATCATTCTTAATTCTTCAAGATTATTGCACTCTCGAATAAAATATTGTCTCGAAAAACATGCATTCACTATTTCTTGCTAAACGAGCCGCAGAAAAATTAATTTTGCTAATGGGACGTTTTAAAAATATAAGTGAGACATCATTCCATGAAAATGGATTTAAAATGGTTGAAATAAATTATTCAGAGAAAACGGGTGAATAAATAATTGAATAAGCCAGTAAAATAGAATTAAAAGTAAGTAAAATTCGGATCCTCACAGAGGGACTATGGATAGGATTGTTAAACTTTGATTTGACAATTTTACCCTTTAAAAATATCACGTGCAAGACACGTGGTGGATTTAGATCAAAAGTTAGTCAGAAACCTAAGTAGGGACCAAATTTACCCATTGTAAATTTGTGAGAAACATAAAATTATACTTTTAAAAGTTAGAGATGAAAAAAGTCATTTTGCAAAATGTGAGGAACGTTTTGAGCAATTTTTCCTAATGATAATATAGTTATTTTCATATTCTATGTAAAGAGAAATAGTAGAAGTTAGGAAATTCTCAATATTAATGAAATTTCTTATATTTATGTTTATAAATTCAAGAGTTTATGTGTGATTTTAGACTAATGGTAATATAGTTATTTTCATATTCTATGTGAGGAGAAAAAAAATTACATTTGAGTTTGGTGCTACAATAAAAAATGTTGAAAATTAAGGTATGATAGAAGTCATTAATATTATCTTACAATGCCTGTAACATATAATCCATCATGATCATAAAGACATATTGGTAGTGTTGATGATATACTGACATACTTGTTGGTGTCTTATTCAATATTAAGGGTACCAATACAGTAAAACCTCCTCTAATATCAAAGAGAGATTTTGCTAAAATTGGTCATGGCACTTGTGGCTCATTATGTTTGGATCCATATTAAAGTAAATATAATTTGGGTGTGATATCCATATGTATCTATCATATGTTTATTTAAAAGAAAGCATGGCCTATTGATTACAAATGATAAGGAATATTTATATTAAGGCCTATGCCATTAGTGGTTTATTTTTGCTAATATATTGTTTTAAGAAGAATGACAGTAGCAAATCATTATACATCAAGATTACTGGGAATGATATTTATTTAGTTTATATGTAGATAATAATTTCTTACAAATTTTCGATAATAAGCAATTCTCACATAGAACTATCAAGGGAAGAATTTGTGTAATACTCTTCATGTATTTAGTATTAATAGAGACAGAAAATGAATGATATTTGTACTATCTCATATACCATTTATCCAAGAGTAATACTCTTCATGTATTTAGTATTAATACATGAAGAGTAATAATCTTCATGTATTTACTATCTTATAAGAATGTGTGTAATACTCTTCATGTATTTAGCATTAATAGAGATAGAAAATGAATGATATTTGTACTATCTCATATAGCATTTATCAAAGAGTTTTAAGAATTTCAAAGTTGAAATGTTGCATATTATACATTAGAATAATTACATATTATATGGATGCTATGATATTGTAATAAGGTATTTGTAATTTGGCTTATATTTTGTTGATTTTTGTATTATCAGCCATCTAAATATTATTGATTCAACTTTAATACTTTTATTAAAATATGTGAAGAAAAGTGGGAGTTGAATCAAGTAAATTGAAATAAAGCATAAATGTTATATATTTAATGATGAAATAATTGCAACTATTGAGTTTATCAAATTTGAGCTATGATCTTTAATGTTACAACTCACAATCATATGACTCATAAGAAACTCATTAACTTTTCATAGTTGCTATTATGATTCTAACTATTTTTGAATGATTAGATTCATTATGTTTTGTTGCGACATTTTGCTACTATTTTTATAAATTAGTAAGTGGTCTAATGGATTTTGACACATCAAAGTGAATGATATTTTAATATATAAAAGTATGTCAAATTTAAGGTGTTTATTTGAGTGTATCAATTAATGAAGTATTGGCATCAAAAGATTTTACAAACATATTAGTTCGATGGGGTTTTACTATTATTGGTGTTCAGACACATAACTGTAAAATATTAATTCCCATTGTTTGTGCACATTAACATTATGATGAGAAATATGCATGGGATTAATATTTGGGCCATTAAATGGACATCGAAGTTGTTGTCCATTTCTTCCTCATTAGGTTTTTCTACATTTAGTTGTTGGAATTGTGATACATGGAAGGAAATATATTCAATAAATTGGTATATGACCGCCATGATTCATTCCAATGATGGTGTAAGATAAACATAATTAAATGTTGTGACCACACTATTCTTTTTATTGATTTTGTATAGTTAATATTTATGTGGTCATTTGTTCAAGTGAGAGAATTTTAGATATTTATGTGACCTACAAGACCACATATAATATTATTAAGATTATCTCCCATTAATTAGCATGATAAATAAATATGTAAATAGATAAGGGCAACTAATCATAGAATCCTAAAAGAAGAGACAATTGGAGGAAGTAAAAAGAGCTATGTCAATGTGTCAGAACTCTTCTATGATCATCAAGTAGTAAGTTGAGTCTATCTATAACTTTAGACCCATGATGGGAGGGGGTCTTGATATTTATATATGCAAGCTCTTGGTTGCTGTTTCCACTCTAATCATGTTCCCCAGTTTGCTTATCACCTAATACAAACATACTAGAGAGGTGTAGACACCAAAATTTCAATTCTTATTTAATTCAATTTTAGCTTTATTTTTTATTATTTATTCTTGTTCTTATTTTATTTTATTTAGTTGATTAAGTTTGCAAAATGATAGTTAGTGTTTATTTTTGCTTAGTTTAGTAAATTAGCTTCATCATTTTTCTTTCTAAGATATTCTGGCATTAAATTTTGGAAAAAGAAAATTCTTATAAAAATTCCAATCTTTTTTATCTTTTAATTTTTTTATCTTTTCAATTTTTTCAAAATAACATAAAATGAATTTTTGCAAGGTAAAATAAAAAAATGGGGAATGTAACATTTGTTATTTATCCTAAATTTGTTTTGGAAAACAAAAAATTAAAAAGGAAAAATATGTGGAACACATGCATAACAGATAGGTGGAGGCCATGCAAACTAGTTAGGTGGGATAGGTAAGGGTTAGACAAGTGTCCTCATTTTTTTGTTGACATCACAACCCTTGCTAGATTAGGTGGTAGGACACTTGTTGATTTGGGAGATTTTGGAGAAAAATCTAAGAACAAAAAGAAAGAAAACAAATGAAAGGAGGCTATGGGCAACAAAGGGGAGGGAAAAGGAAAAACCGAAGAGGAAAAAGAAAAGAGAGAGGCTGCGGATAGAAAAAGGGGCTGGAGAACAAAGCAAGAAAAACCAGAGAGAGAGAATAGTGAGATCGAGTGAGATTCAAGGGGAGTGAAAGCATGGAAAAGCAAGAAAATTGCAGGGGAAATACACGGCAGTTCATCAGCCCAGATTGTTTTGTCTTGGGGTTTTGGGTCAAAAATTTGATTGCCGAAACATTGTCCATTCAGGGATTCTTTGAAATCTGGGGTATATAGAGATAGTATATCACCACTTTCCTTAAAGGATTCGCTCAAGAAAACATCTGCAAAGTGTCCAAATTCGGCTACAAAATCAGAAGCTCGAGGGTTCCATTACTTTCTGGATCTGCTCAAAGAAACTTTTTTCCTTCTAGTTCGTTCGATTGTTGGAGAATCCTGCACGTCCAGATCAAATTGCGACGCAAGAGTAAGCTTTTTTTTCTCTTAATTAGGATACCAGCATGTGTGAATCCCTAGTTTTTTCTTTTATCATGCCACTGTTGGATTCTGAATGATGATTTCTTGCTGTTCGTTGTTTTCATCACTTGACTTCCTTGCGTTGTGGTCGAGTTTAACTATCTACAAGCGCCTGAAAGCTAGTTAATGGGCCTGATAAGTTCAGGTCTGGAAGCTAGTTGATAGGCCTGATAAGTTCAGATCATGGTGAAATAAATTGCATTTAGTTTAAACCTTGAAAACTTAGCCTGTCCTCTGTGATGCATCAGAAAATTTTGTGTTTCCTTTTCATGGTTAGGCTAGTCCCTGTCTTTCCCCCGTTCACTATCATGGTTATGGTTGTTTAGTCTAGAAAATGTCCAGTCAAAGTTTTTTCTAGAAAAATGGAGTTTTGCTTAAATCTGTTCTTCGAATTTGTGGGTTTCTCGTGAAAATAGACAGCAAACCATTCGCTAGTTCTTATGCGCTTGTTTTCTCTTGTTTGTTTCTTTCGTTTCGTGGGTTCCCTTGGTTTCATGCCTTTCTTTGACTAACCTATTGGATGTTGAGATTCTTTTTGATGAATGTGAGTCATGCCCAGAATGCACGCAACAAAAGTTTGCTAGTTTGCAGTTGCTGATGTGTTTCTCCATTTCTTCGTTGGTTACTTGCATGTCCGCGTTTCTGTCCTTCTGGTTCTCCTTGCTTGTGATCTTTTTGTATCCGAGCCTTAAAGTCTTTTCTCTTGTTGCATGAAACAGTGAGTTCCATGTTTGCTGGAACCATTTCTTTTTGTGTCAAGAGGTTGCAAACATGCTACACAGTTCGCAGCTCGTGAAGTCCGTAGATCATCAATTTTTTACACAGCAACTCACAAGCTCCATGCTCATTTGCATTTGTTTGCATGGAAGTTTGTCATTTGGTTTATGATTGTTTCTTCATGTTAGTTTCCAGTTCTCCAAGTCTATGAAGCAAAAATTGCTATTTCCTCGCATTTTACTTGCATTTTTACAGTCCAAAACTGTTTCCTTCTTGCTGTTTACTTGCGTTTTAGGTAGGGTAGTGTCTAATGGTTCTTCCTTTTCTTATCATTTCGTTCCTAGAATCTATTTTCTCCCCCTAAGAGTGGGGAACCTGTCTGATGTTTGGTGTTTTTGCCGTGAGAATGAGTGATGTTTACATTGGTTTGTTTCAAACAATGTTTTGGTTCCTTTCGGTTTCATGGTATGGCAACCGCCATTCATACAGAAATTCTGTTTTGATGACCTGCTGTACCTAAGGAAAAACCCACGAAGTTACAACAAAGCTTCGATTAGGCTGCATGAAATTTTTTGGAAATGCATATTTTTGGGTCCCTCTCTACCCTAGTTTCCCTTTGTTTGCATGCTCAATCTTGTGTTTAATGATGGTTTTTTTTGGAGTCTGATGAGTGTTGGATTCGAATCTCTGTTTAAAATCCTTGCAAGCTTTCTGGGTTGCTAATAAGCTACAAAATTGAAAAGAAAAGAAACCAGCAGGAAGAAGAAGGCTTTTCGAAGCCTTTTGCATGCAAAAGTTCTAATTTTTTTTTCACTTTACCCCCCTTAATTTTTATCTAATGCTATTATGGCCCGAAATTTGGGAAAGTATGATCAATTTTTTCCCCCTTAAAATGTTAATTTTCTTGGGTATGTTTTAATGTGATCTTTGGACAGATTATTCATAAGTTTTAGGAGAGAATTTGAAGGTTTAACAATATTTGGTAGGTTTATAGTTTTTGATTTGAATTTTGTAAAAAATAGTTAGAATTTGAGTAATATTTTTTGTTTGGGGTTTGATGAGAGGGTTTTTGTTTTGTTTTTTGTGAATTTTAGCATTTAGTTTTGATAGGCTTCATCTTAAACCTTAATTCTATTATTTTCATTTAGACGCTTAATATTTGTAATAATAATAATTTGACCCCTCAAAATTCTTTAATTCTTTCAATTGGGTCCTTGCTTGTCTTATTTTGTTGAATATGGGTTGTTTACTTTTGAATGCCTTGATTGATTCAATTTCATGTTTATTTCCATTTCTTGTGATTATTTGTTAATTAAAGTGATGCCTTGACCCTTTTCTTTGTTTTGGAGGGTAAATAAGAAAATTTTCATTTTTTTAGGTCATCAATTCAAGGGAGGTACACTCTACTCCTTTATTTTGATTTTACTTGATCCTATGTGCTACTATGTGATTTTATGTGTGAAATTGCTTGCTTTTTTGAAGGTTTTTTATTACTTCATTTATTTCTTTATTCACTTTATTTATTTTAATTTTGAATATTTATTTTAATTTAATTTGGTTATTTGAGAGGCATTTAAATGCCAAGATGTAATAGTTAGGTATTTATTTTATTATTATTATTATTTATTTTATTTCTTCCCCCTTTAGATTGTAGTTAGGGCCCCCAATGTAATAGTTAGGTCTTTATTGGCTTTATTTGCTTTGTGTGTTTTGCATGCCTATGTGTTCACATAATACTCGCTTTTTTAGGGCCTTGTATCTAGATATTATGCTTATGTGCTATGTGTTTTATGTGGTTTATGTGTTTATTTGCTTTATTATGTTTTATATGATTTATTTGATTATAATAAGTGCATGATGCCACCACACTAGTGCAATGCTAGTTGTGGCCCTTTTTCCGATTCCACACTAGTCCAACGCTGGTTGTGGCCCATTTTTTTCGATTTTTCACTAGTTCAATGCTAGTGAGAACTTATAGACATGGGCTAGTCCAACGTTAGACCCTTAGGGACCATCCACGCGCTAGATCATATTTGTGTGACAATCACTACATTTGTATGCATATTTTCTACACTACAAGAAAATTGGACATCAGTGACAACAGCATATCATCAGTAAAATTGGAAAAGTCGTCACAAATGACTTTTATTGACGACATTTAGGTCGTTATAGAGTTGTCAGTAAATCCCCGTCGGTAAAAGTATACAATGACAACACTTAAAGTCGTCAATAAATGGTTGTCATTAGTGACAACATTCTGGATCAGTTTTATTGACGACTTTGTCTTTCGTCAGAGATGCATTGGTCAAGGTCGTCACTGAAAACTGTAGGAGGTTGTCACTTATTGACGTGCGCAGGGTATACATATATAATTAACTCATTCACAATCAAGTTTTACATTTATAATTCCTAAATACCCCACATGCGATTTATCTCAAGTATACGAATCGTGAGCGAGTATAGGGTATTAAGGGTCGATCCCACAGGGAAGATTGTAATTACCGGTGTTTTTGGAACTCCTTTATTATCTAGACTACCATAAATATAAAAGTAATAAAAATAACACTAGAAAGCTCCTAGAGATATGGAATTCCTTACTAGTCTTGCAAATGAAGTTACCGGTTAAATGAATGCTATTATCTTGTCTAGTTATGGCGTAATTTCCTTATGCATGTGAAACCTAGTCTCGTAGTGAATCAACTATACTTGTAATTAAACCATACCTACTCTCGTGATTATGAATTAACTACGAGCTCATTTCTTCTATGAAATTACACGAAACAAGTCACTAAAGCCACATAGGTGCACATCTACTCTCGTGAGTGTACTCCCTAGGTTTATCACTTCTTTGAACTAATGTTAAATTCCAATTCTCATTGCAAACTTAACACCTTTAGATAATCACAATTAATGGGCCAGTTAATCATGATTAGAAAATCAAAAGTGACAAATAACTTGTTCAAATAATATCACCAAATAACCAAATAAACATCACTAACAAAATATAGAAAGTTCATCCATACTCTAGGCATTAACTTTATAAACACATAATAACATATAAAGCCATAACTTGTATATTAACTAAACTTGGAATCAAATACAAAAGATAAAGAGTTGGAAAGAAATGTAACCCTTGTCACATGAGTTCATCTTCTTGCCTTCTTCATCCTCCAACCTCTTCTTCATCTAGCTAATAAACAAGAAGGATGAACAAACTAGCTAAACTATCCTACACTAAAGAAATGGAAGAACTACATTTCTGCACTCCAAGCTTTCCTCCGTATGATCATCCCAAACCTCCCAAATGCCTCTGCATATAAACTGATGAAAAACAACTCTTCTCACCAATCCAAATTTTCTGCTATGATTCTCCAAATCTCCTTTTGTAAAGAAAGTCAAAAGAAATATTGTTTTGACTTGACAATAAATCATTTTTGTCTTCCCTTTTGTTGCAGAAGCATGTGCCACCGAATTCTCTCACCCAAGATAGCTGGAAAGTTATGTGAAAAGTGAGAAAAACGGCTGTGCCACTTGCCAGAAAAGAGAGGCAGATCCGAGCCTCGGATCCGAGGGGTGAAGAATTATCCGAGCTCGGATCATCACTGATCCGAGGCCTTTTCCATATGGATCCGAGCTCGGATATTCAGACCTCGGATCCATTGCTCCAGAAGCACAGATGAGGGCTCGGATCTTGTCCTGTTCACACGGATCCGGGCTGGTTATTTTCCAGTTTTTCACTCCTTTTCTTTTTCTTCATTTTTGCTCCTGGTATCCTTGTACTTTATCCTCCAGATGATCCTTACATTTTTCTTCATCTCGTGCATGAATTCCATATATCAAAATCCTTCATAATTTCACAAAATTAACGCGTTAATCCACTCATTTATCAAGTTTTGAACACTTAACAATATTTAAACAATTATCACCAAAAGAGTACAAATATGGCTTTAATCTTCCCAAAAACATACCAAAAGTTCATGCCAAACTTGTACAAAATATACGTTAAATATTCACTTATCAAATTCCCCCACACTTGAATCATTGTTTGTCCTCAAGCAATTCACTCATAACTTACTACAATGATTCAAGAGATGAAACAATATACGTACTTTTGTCAAATTTAATTCCTCAAAAACCTAGAAACCAATCATTATGTCATTTCTCATATTACACTAAATACTCATAATATCAAGTTAAAGAAAGATAATTACACCTTAATTTTAACAACTTCAACTCAATCTCTCATCCTATCCTAATTTCACAAATAAGTAAATCACATAGTCAATCTTATGGCCTTTCTCATCATATAACCATCAAAATTTTCCACATCTTAAGAGGGATTTATTCACACTTCATTTTATTTAAATAATGAAAATGCCTTTTTACGCGAAAATCGACACTTTTAGGTGAAGATCCCCGGTTATTCAACATTTCACTTATTTAAATTGCTATGCTTACTCTTAATTCAAATACCTTTTTACGCGAATGCCGACATTTGTAGATGCCAACCCCCGGTTACTCGGTACATGAATCATTGGAGTAGAATAATAATATATATATAATAATAATAATTTTTTTTTTAACAATCAAGCTTCCCTCTAAGCATAATTAAAGGATGAATCTGGCCTTGTTTTGACTATATCAATCACTTACTTATAAAATTAAGTAAAAATGAGAAATATCATTAAACATGCAAAATTCTAAGCATAATTTTCCTTATTTAACTTAATATACTTTCTAAAATGTAAAAATCCTAATTGCATAATAACTAATTCCAAGCCAAATGAGGACTAAACCTTCCCAAAATACATATAACATTTTATCCAATGGAAGAATTAGGCACTTAAAATTTAACATTTTGGCCATTATTTGAAAAAGTGCAATAAAATATTGGAAAATATTTTAGAAAAATTTTGACAGAGTTTTCCCCATATAAATGAACAAAACTCCCTACCAACAGCCTCAATTTCAAGAAAATTAATCTCATGACAATATTTCCAATTATGATTCCAACATTTCTAAGTCATAAACAACTAAAATCATGCACTTCAAGACACAATCACCCCATAAGATAAAGTAATCCCTCTGTGAGATCCCGGATTCCTAATTTTCTCAATTAAATTAAATATGGATAATTATAGTAGCTATTGTGTGAAAATGTATTTTTACCATGTGTTTTAATTTTCGAAAGGTATTTTGCATACCAAAAGTGGAAAATTTAATTGAATCATTAAAACCCTACTTTCAAAACTAAACCTTGAAGTTTAAATTAAATTCAACCAATTAATATTTTCGTGATTGTATGTGCTTGCATGCATGTTTAGTACGGGGTTCGAGTGATTAGTACCTTGGGTTAGTGTGCTTAAGTTTTAATTAAACTAAATTAGTGCATTAAGTGGATATTAAGTTAGTAAACCAATGGGTTAATTACATTGGATCAAGTAGAGTTTTAGTGTTGGGCCTTTAAGTTTTTAATTTCATTAGAAACCTAAGCCATCAACCCATTAATTACCCAAGCCCATGACCCATCTCTTGTCTTGCTTTACTATTAATAGACTTAGCTATTAAGTTAGTAGGACATAAGACAAAACAAACAAAGCAACACCAAGAACAAGCTGCCGTGAGCTAGGAAAAGAAAGAAAGAAGGAAAAAAAAGAAGAAGAAAGAAGCTTGATATTGTTGACCCAAATGTTTAGCAACTTGACCAAACAACACCTAAGGAAAAGCTTAGCATTTAAGCTTTCAGCTAGCATGAAATCGGGCAGCCTTGAAACTGAAACATTCCAGCTAGAACCGTGGAGAACAAAGGGAGAAAAGAGAGGAAAAACTAGAAAAAATTTGCTGCTTCATCCACCCTGACCACCGATCATCTTAGCTTGAAAAATAGGAAGAAGATTTGGCACTTGGAACTTGAAGAACTTGAGTTCACAACTTCAACTTGAGGTAAATATCTTGTTCTAGCTTGCTGGAAATTCGGATTTGGGAGCTTAAAGCTGGAATTAATTGATGTTTGAGCTTTGTTAATGATATTCCTTAGTTGTTTGGATGATTTCATGGTTTGGTTTTCATGATTTTGGGGTTAATCTCAACCGGCCAGCTTAAGGAAGATTATGTTCATTGATGGCTGAAATTTCTGTTTTGTTGTTGTCGTTGTGAAATTAGTTCTTGTTCATGCATATTCTTGTGATTTGTTGGTTTAATGTGGATGATTATGGCTTCAAGACATCCGGCCATCACTTAAAAGAGAGCTAGGGTTTCATGATTTTCAAAGTGAAAGACAAGAATTGGTTGGATAGGTGTTAGTATGAGTTGAATTGGTAATGATTCTTGGTGAATTTGGTAAAAATCTGGTTTGTATATGTATGGTATTTGCTAGGGAAATTTCGGACAGCCTATGCACAATTTAGGGTTTCATGTTCATGGTCCATTTGAGTGTGTATATGTTAGTTTGCTAATTTGTGACACATTGATTGTTAATTTGGTTCAATGGATGATTCATTTGGTGATTTGGACATGAATTTCTGAAATTGGGAGCCTTATGGATTTGGTATGGCATGTGTGAGATCAGGGGTTTTAGCATGATTGAATGCTGCATGTGTGTGTGTTAGTTATGCTCTTAATTCACTTACATTGCATGTGCACGAATTCCATTTGGATTGAACCAAGTTTCTTCACAATCTGGAAAACAGGGCAGTGTCTGTCCTGCTTTTTGGAGGCTCTGTTTCGTCTTGATTCCTTGCAATTCAGCCTTGGGGAAAACATGAAAGTTTTAGCCCTTTGTCTTAGATTTCTAACGGTTTTGGAATTTCTTGATTCGGTTCTTTGGTGCACTGAGATATGACTGTCTGAATCTGGTCTGTCTATAAATCTGAGTTTGAACCTGAGATTGAAACGTCTGGGACGTTTTTCGTGTTTTTGACCTGGAAGGAGTAAATCTGGGCAGAAATGGTCTTCACAAAAGTTGTACCTCTATCTCTTAGCTTTCCAACGCCATTTGGAATCGCTTGAATCGGATTTCTGAATGTTGAGTTATGCCTGTTTGAAGTTATGTCCTGTTCTTCAGCCTGCGATAGATCATTTGCTGGACTGTTCTTGCTAACTCTGGGGCATTTCCGAGTTGGGTTAGCTAAGAGTGTCTTCATGAAAGTTGTCAAGCACAGTCTTGTCTATCCACTTGTAAATTCTTAGGTCGTTTGACCAAGGTTGCACATGAAACGGTTAAAAAGTTCTTAACCGGCAAAACTGTCCAGCATAACCATTAACTTCTTGAGGCAGTTCACTTCAGCTACTGTCTCAGCCGAATTTGACCCTGAAAACATTGGATTTAGCCTTTGATATCTTCTTGAAAGTTTGTATTTCGTTGTCTTAGCTTCGAAACGCCACCTCGTACACTCCAATCCGATAATCATAAATTGAGTTATGATTAAAATCATAGGAAGTGTCAAATTTGATCGCGCACATAGTGCACCTCGCACTAGGTGTTTTCCGTTTCCGTTTCCGTTTTCGCTTTGAGTCGTTCGTGTCGTCTCGTGCCTTTGCATGAGTCGTTTAGTCGTTTTTACTTATTTTATCTGCTTTAGTTACTTTTCGCGTGATAATATATTCCGATCCGCTTCAACAGAGGTTGACGAGCAGGTGAACGAGGACGTTGAAGTCGGCGACGACACGTGGTTGCCTTGAGTGCTTTCCGATCATTGCATGTGAGTAATAGGGTTTATTCTTGTCTTTATTGTGCTTATGTGGCTAATGGACTCTTAGCCGAGGGTGTACCTTATCGCACTCGGTCTAAGGCCATTATTGTTTATATGTTGAATCTGTGGAATGTGATATCTATGTTATGATTGTGTTTGAGAACCCTGTGAGCAGTGGCTCAGGGTGAATTATTATTGGGGCCGATCTCAAAGGTTAGACGGACTATTCGAACCGGCGAGGGTTTGATCGAAGCAAGTCCAATGCTAACCCTAAGATCTGTTTACTGTTATTGTAGTTGAGACAATTGAGACAATTGGGATAATTGTTACCCCGGGTTGCTGTGGCTATAAGCTCGGGAGGTCTGAGTTGCTGTGGCTATAAGCTCAGGCTGTTTTTGTAAATTTGACCTAGTTAGGTGTGAGAATTGGGTTAAGATGTCTTCATGAGAATTATAGATCTATGTTTTATCTTCGAAACGGTATAAGGTTCATCCCAATCCGATAAACGTAGCTCAAATTGTGACCAAAATTCTATAAGATGTCAAATCTGCTGTTTAGCTTTTGCCTTCAAAACTGCTTTCCGATTGTATTATTACACTTGTGTTGTACTTGGATGATTTTGGAGCCTAATGGAGGGGCTATGTTAGTAACATTACTTGTGTGTAATTGTGGGGCTGAATTGAGAAAATAAGGAAGCCATAAATGGCTGGAAACTAGGTAAACACAAAGGGCGTGCTGGCCAATTTGCACTCGAGGGTTAAGCAGAGGTACGCACGACTTGAGTAAGGATTTGAGAACGAATATCACTTGAATCGTCTAGGATATTCGCGTCTTCTTTTATAGAGGTATATAAGTTGGAATTTGGCCGAAACTTATACCCTTGAAAACAATGAAAGTAGCGACCAATAGCAATACGTTTTCCTCGTCTTTTCGATTCGAATGGGAATTCCAAAGTTTTTAATCGTTTATTGCCAAAACCAAAAGAGCGAGCATTGAATTTTCTAGAGTTTGATACGTAACATGAACCCTATCTAAATGAGTTTCATTTACTTGATCTTTTTGAAGCGAAACTCTTAAGTTTCGAACCCTAGTTGATTTCAAGCTTTTAAATGATATTGTATCGCAGATTTGGACTCCAACCAAGGAGTTACACCTGAGCGTGATTTTGGACAAGCACCAAATCTTTGGTGAGTGCTTCCAAATACCTGATTGAACTTGACACTTGTTTTCAATACTTGACCAATGTGATCGAATGAAATGTGATTGGTATGGTCGGGTAAGGGTGTACTTTATCGCACTTGCCCTAATGTGATATGTACTTGTTTATTGTTGCAATCGACTTGATATACTTGTACTTGACTTGTAAGTGCGGAGCGGCAGTATGTACCCACACTCGATCCGAGTAGGAGGTACCTCTCATTCCCGTCTCCGTACTTCTATTTTGATTCAATCGATTGGAGATGCTATCTCATCGAATTCTTGGGAACCCAAACCCCACTGGCTAGTTAATCGAATCGAGCCGACAAGGGTTTGGTCGATTAGATAACGAACCATGGGTATCTAGTGTTGTCGAGTGGAGTGTTATCTCCTCGACTAATCGGTATACTCGAGTATTACCACCAATGTTTAGTTGGTGTTCGGGCCCGGTAAGGGAGTTGAATGGTGGACGGATTGGTGTGAAGTGAAGTACTATTGGACTGATTACGTTCCTCGAAAGTTGGCGGAGTGTCAACTAATACTTGATCAAACTCTAGTGAAATAACGGGAAATTCGTAGTGTTATTGTTTCTTTTAGAAAAGAATTTTACACTCGCTCATTTTGAGATTTGCTACTTGAAGTGTTATTGCTCACTTTATGAACGTGTTATGCTCGCTATTTTGGTACAGTGATATTTGTACTTTTAAATAATGGTCAACTTGCTATTTGAAATCTCACTGGGCTTTTAGCTCATCCCACGCCATTTGTTTTCCTTACAGGGGGTACGAGCGAGGCGTGAGACTTGTACAGGCTAGCGTAGTCTAGTTTTTGGATTTTGCAATTGTACTCGCGCTAGCACACGACTAGGGTTGATTGTACTTGGGTTGTAAACACTTTAACGTATTTGGGCGTGTACAAGCCTTGTAGCTAGATTTGAGCATCAATGTATATGTTAAGTTTGAAATTGTTGTTTCATTCCTTTTCTATGGTCGTGGTATCTTTTCTCGAGTTAAGCATGAGTGAGTCCTGACGAGAGTTGGGCAGGCGGTCCGTTAAACCCTGGGGTACGCCCTAGGGGGAGGTGGGGGCCGTCACACCCTCCCCCACACTTAAAAGTCACAATGTCCTCATTGTGAAAGAAGGTAAAGAAACTAGTACTCCCCTGTAAAGAAGTGTTGATGCAATTTGAGGCCATGAACATCACGAACATCCAAATTCTACGAATCTGCATTAGGAGAAAATACATAGCCATAGAGAGGTGAGACCATTCCAAAAGGGTAATAAAATCAAAAAGTTAACACCAAGCCTCAAAAAGGAAATTAAAAAACTAAAATAAAATCTGAAAATAGAGTAAATTATGTCAAGGGGCCGCCAAGCTCAGTTTCTTGATTGCCTCCAACCACCTCACGATCCGCCATGCTCCTCATCGGCCCTTGGCTCAGGAATCGGTGTAGGTGAGCGACGGATGTGGAGATGATCCTCGATCGCACGAAGACGGCGATCATGCCTGTCTAGTCGCTCCGTCTGATCAATGCGTTCCATGACCCGTGTCTCCATACAGCAGATGGCATTGAGGACCTCTTGCCACTTGGATCGCGGCGGAGGGGGTGGTCGTGGAATGGGAGGAGGAAGAGCCTGCTGTGCCTCCGTTTCTTGAGCTTCCTGTTCTGGCTCAGTGTGAGGTGGGGGCTGAGCTGAGGTCGAAGCTTCTCCCACTTCACGAACCAGAGAAGCTCCAAAATCTGTAGGGATACCCAAGGACCGTAATACTGAAACATTGACCTCATCAACTGCCTTGGTAGTAATGGCTCTCTCCGCCCCAATGGTACTTTGAACTTCTCAAACAGAAGAGTGAGGAGACGAGGAAATCCAAAACAAGTCTCACCGGCTCGCATGCGTGCTGTAGTGCTCATATAGCTAATAATGATGCTGCCGAGAGGAATTCCTGTCAACTGCCGACCTATTCTATTCATCATCTTATCCAAAAAGTAGAGGTCGCTATTTCGAACTTCCCTTTTGCCACTCCTCTTAGGTACCACATTAAAAGCAAAGAGATAGATGATAAGGTGGTACCTAGGCTCAAATGAATCGGCATAAACGAGGAGCTTCTTCGAACTTCCTCGTTCCCGGTACTGACCCTTAAGAACGTGCCACAGCTTCTCCCACTTGCCATGGATCACGTGCTTTAAATTCCTTGGTCAATTTAACATCTTCTCCCTCGTCCTTGAGTTTGACAAATCGGACGATTCTCTCCCTGTGGATGGCCACTCGCTTGCCTCTAACCCAAGAGACAATGAGATTCCCGTTGTGGCTCTGTTTGGCTTCGACATTAGCATAAAACTCTCGGACCAAGGTGGGGTAGTAATGCTTCGGCAAGGTGAGTATATTCTCCGATCCAAGTCGCTTGAATGCTGTGGGAGATCTTGTAGTGGTCATCCACCTCGGGTGCCAAGTGCTTCTCAATGATTATCTCCTTGTCGAGGCCTGCTTCGTACCACTGTTGATTCTCTAGCGAAGTGAATCGCGTGGTATCATAGTCCGGAGGTGGCTCCTCTCGACTTGGTGGGCGCCCTTTTTCGGCGTGATCGAGGAGGTGACTCGGGCGAAGGAGATTCTTCTGCTGGTGAAGGTGTATGTTCATCACTTGAGGAAGGTGAAGGGGTGCGAATGATAGCTCTTCTTGTTCGAACCATAATGCCTATATCAATGTCAAAATTCGTTCACATATTAGAAAAAACAAAACCTCAACCCCTTTAGAACATGTATGATGCAAAGTGGCTAAACTCCCCTTAAAATTTTTTATGAATTTGATTCAAAGCAACAAAAATTTGGGCAAAGTTTCCCCTATAAATAGGGTTAAACTCCCTGTAAAGAAACACCAAATTCAAGAAAATTTCCCACAAAGTAATTTCTTAAACGCAATTCAACATTTATAAGGCATTTATATGTCCCAAGTCTCATCACATGGTATATTTGAGAATCCAATCACTACTTCAGAATATTAATGCATAGAATGCACTATCGAAGCATAATGGACTTGCAAAGATGATGTGCTATAAAATTTTAGCTCCTAAAATCACCTTAAAGCCATATCCCAATACTCATTCATATAGCATCCTCAATTCCAACAATTCTCAACTTCTTAGCAATTCATTCCAAGAATTTCAATACCACTTTGTGCAAATGGTCATATGTTATCTTCTAAGTGGCATAAAAATAATCTCTACTCTCTTAAACAAGTCTAAAGTAACCAAAGAGAGCGAGAAACTGCAAGCAAGAAGTCATAATGTAGCATTAGCCCATTAAGTTAGAGAAAATAAGAAAAATTTCACAATAACCACAAATATCTCATCAAAATAGGCTTAATGACATTTATTAACACAATGTAGCACAAATACAACAAGAAATTTCAACAAATGTGCATTTTCCCAAAATATATAAATAACTATGAAAATTGAAAATTTGGAATTGCAAAATATCAAAGAAAGTTAAGAATTGTTACCTCAAGTCTGTAGAGTGATGCTAGAAGATGGTAATGATGCCAAATGTAAGGAAAAACAAGCCCAAATTCGACCCCAATTTGATGAAATATAGTTTGGCCCTAATCCGCTTTGTGAAGATTAAAACCCCTCTTTGATGATGTTTTGATACGAAATTGTTGAGGGTTAATGACCACAAAAGGTTTGGGAATGTTTTTATGGTAAAAGATTGGAAGATTAATGGATGAAATGGAGGATTGAAAGAAAGGGGCTAGGTTTTCGGTGAGGAAGAAGAAGAAGAAAGCTGGAATAATGAGGAACCGAGGCCGCGTTTCTGCTTTGAACACGAAATGATCCGAGCTCGGATATTTTGAACAGACCTCGGATCCTATGGGCTCTGATCCGCCTCGCCAGTAGAACAGACGAGCCTCGGATCCGACAAAACCAGTAGGATCCGAGCTCGGATCTGTTTGTTTCTGCATTAATTACAGAAATTGCAATTTTTTCAATTTTTACCGCCCTTTTTCGGCAAATTCCAAATTACTCTTAGAATGAACTTTTTAGCACTTTCAACACCCCACGCAAGTGTAATATACCCTTAAAAAATAAATCTAACCTCTCAAAACACATCAAACACATCTAAATTGCAAATCAAGGGTTGAGGTTCTTTGATCATTTTGGCACTTTTGCACTAAAATGGCACCTTTAGGCATGAAATACACATCAAATGAGTCAATGAGCATATATATCGCACAAAACTGGAAAATTTCTATTTTCCTAGAACTGTACTTACTTTCATTTCCAATTTTAAGATTGGAGTTGGTAAACTATTTTGAATTTGGTTTATGGGTGGAATTGAGATTTAAAAGAAAGGAAATGAAGTTTTGAAACCTTAATTTCTTCATGTATTTTGGTTTTGTATTGCTAGTCTTTTTAATATAGTATGTGACCACAGGACTCGAGAGAGTTGAAGAGGACAAACCAGGGTTAAAGTGAAGGGTTGCAATTGATTGGTGAGTGTTCCAACTACGTGTTACATGCTCACTGTTGCTAGAAATTGCTAGGTACTTGATTTATCGTCTCATAGGAAAGTATATACTTTATTGCACTTGACCTAACTCGATTAAACTTTTGATATTTTGTTAAAATATGTACTGGCCGTTTTGTTATAACTGAAATGTGGCCAGAATCTGGCCACTTTCTGGCCGGATTGTCGGTCGGATTTGAAGGCAGTGAGCATAAAAAATTTTTAAGTTCTCCCTGTCAATCCGGCCTTGAATCCGGCCAATATTTGGCCGGATTTGCTGCCAAAATATCTGATTTTTGCAGTTTTCCGACCGGATTGTCAGTCGGATTTGAGGGCAGTGAGCATAAAAAATTTTTAAGTTCTCCCTGTCAATCCGGCTTTGAATCCGGCCAATATCTGGCCGGATTTGCTACAAAAATATCTGATTTTTGTAGTTTTCCTCCAGTTTTCTTGTTTGATCAGGTTTTCACACCCACCCGATTTTCAACTGTTTGGACTTGAAATACTTGAAATGCTTGAAACATGCTATGCTGAGCTTATTTGTGACTTGAACCTGTTTAGGCGACTGTACTTTTATGTACACTCAATTGACCTACCTTGACTAAACACTTGATATCTCATTCATGCATGAACAAGTAATTTGATGTGCATGTAACCTGTATATTGACTTGAAATACTTGGAATACTTGAGAATATGAATTGCTGGACATTACTTGTGACTTGATCATGATTAGGCGAGTGTGTCCTTATTCGCACTTGACCTCCATGAACTTGAATCAATTGATCCTACGTGTGGACTTGCATATTTATGTGCGTGATTGTAGACCGGCTGCATTCCTCTTGTAACGGTTAAACTGTAGGGCCGCCTGCATTTCTATTGTGGCGGTTGAACTGTAGACCACCTGCCACCTGCATTTCTCTTGTGGCGGTTGAACTAGGCCTTGGACCTTATCCGAGACGTCGGGTAAGTGGAATCGAGGGTTACTCATGCGTATGCGTGAATGTAGGTAGGTAACCACTGAATTGAACCCTCGTTGGACCTCTTGCTTTAGACCAGCCAAAGAGCGGTCAGGTAAGTTGGGCAATCTTGGGTAAATGACAAGTTCCTAACCTGTTTACTCTTGACTAGAATTCATTATTGAATACTGATATTATTGAATATGGAGCGTTAAATCAACTAACATCTCCAATTATTATTGCGTGAGCGTTGGATAATAGCCAACGACTCCACTTTTGAATACTGAATACTTGGGGCTATAAGCCAGATCCTGAATTCCTGAATATCTGGGACTATAAGTCCAACCTAGGGCTAGTTGGTAGAATCGAGCCAGCAAAGGTTTGGTCGGAGGAGATCGGTGAACTTTGGGTACTTCTTTGATGTTCGGGCCCGGTAAGGGTATGTTTGGTGGACGAAAATTGGTGTAAGTGGTGATCTACGGACATTAAAATTCGTGGTTGACGGAGAGTCAACAGACCTTGATCAAACTGCAGTGGAACTTGCTCTTGAGAGTAATCTATATCCTTTGCCATGAATGTGCTCTTTACTGTACACTTTTGCATGATCTATCTGGCTATTTGCTTAACTATATATTGGGTCATGATCTATTTGAGTTTTGACTTGTTTCTTGATATCCGGTGTATGGTCTTGCCTATTATATTACTTGCCTGTTTTCTTGGAACTTTATTGGGTTTTTAGCTCATTCCATGCAAATTTGTTTTCTTTACAGGGATGAGAACATGAGAGGTTGAATTGAGGAAGGCCTAGATTTCATCTAAGTTCGTCAGTCGCTCACGCGAGCACTTCATAGATGTCTAGCCAGCTTGTTTGGTTTGATTTTTTTTTGCAAGTTTGACTCCTTGGTTGTTTTTTAATAGATTGTGTGGACATTGGAGGTCCATGAGTGTATATATTGAAGGTTGTACTTAATATCGCTTTTATTTTGAGGTTATCAGTAAATTTCATGAATTGTGATTGAGTTTTGGCGAGAGTTGGGTAGGCGGTCTGCCAAACCCTTAGGTACACCCTAGGGGAAGGTGGGGCTGTCACAACAAGTATGAGATAGATAAATCAGCTTACAGACTAATCTCTGATATTTTTCTTTATCAGTCAGCTTTGATTTAAATATTTTCCAAGTCTGTAGTTCTGGATAATAGATGTGTTAGCAGGTTTAAAATCTAGCAATCCAACTTCTGCCAAGAAGCCAAAGTACATACTTTTGTTGAGATAGGAAGATGCCTTATACTGATCTTACCACTTTAATTCCCAAAAAATATTTGAGACTTTCTAAGTCCTCGATCTCAAATTCTGCTACTAATCGATCTTACAACTTAGAAATCTCCTCTTCATCATCCCTTGCAATAATCATATCATAAACATAAATTATTAGAACCATTACCTTTCCAAACCAATGCTTTAAGAATAGAGTATGGTCTGTATTACTTTGTTGATAACCATACTTCTTTATAACCAAGATAAATTAGCCAAACCAAGTATGGGGTGATTGTTTCAATCCATAAAGAGTGTTCTGAAAATGGCAGACAATATTTGCCTATGTAATCATGGAGTATCCAGGTGGAATATCTATATACACCTCTTTTTCAAGGTCACCATGCAAGAAAGCATTCTTCATATCGAACTAATATAACGGCCAATCAAAATTGGCTACAAGAGATAGCAAAACTTTGATAGTATCCAATTTTGCCACTGGTAAGAAGGTCTCCTGATAATCGATGCCATAAGTCTGTGTGTATCCCTTGGCTATGAGCCAAGTTTTATAACAATTGATCAATCCATTAGCCTTGTACTTTATTGAGAAAACCCATTTGCATCCTATGGTCTTTTTTCTTCTGGCAGTGGAACTAAAGTCCATGTATTATTTTTCTGCAACGTCGATATTTCATCTCCTACAACTTGGATCCAGTTTGGATGCATAGAAATATTATAGCATGCACCCCATTTAGAATAGCAGCCCATGACACATTGTGTTATTTGGGTATGTGCATTATGGATTTATGTTTTGTTGACCTATTCTTAGGCACTTTAAAAGAACATTGATTTTAGAATTGTACCAACAAGGTTTGTAAGGCCCAAGCAGCTTAAGAGGGTGGTAAATTAGGTTGTTCACAAATCAAACAAGTAATTGCAAATATTCACTCAATCAAAATGTTTCAAATAAAACTCACAAAGATATAATAAATGACTCAATTAATTTAATGAAGTTCAATAAAGATTGCACAATTAAGTAGTAAAAAGAAAAGGTAAAAGTTAGAAATGCAAACCAACAAACTTCTAAGTTTCGCCAAATTTGAAGTTGAATCGACTAAGTAGCTTTTTCAATTGATGGTGACACTAATGAACTTGTAAAAGTGAAGGCTTACTCCTTTTTCACCTTAAAAACATTTAGTTAAACCAAGAAGTTTTAGAACTCTCTTTGTGACGCCCCCACTTCTCCCAAGGACGAACCCAAGGGTATCCGCGGGACGCCTGACCAGCTCTCGCCAGGACTCGAGACAATTTCAATTCAAACTTAAAGTCTAGTACTAACAATGAAAGTCGGAATAAAGGTACGAAATCATTTCCATACATAAATATTCAATCTTACATCACAAATTTCAAACTTACAATCACTTTCCCCAAAATATACAACATCCAAAAGTGTTTAGTCGATTACAATCAAAACACTAATACACAAGTGCCTCAAGTGGGCATTTCCTTAACTTCTTCCATTTCGGATCCAGTTAAGGAAAACAAACTAATGGGATGGGCCAATACTCAGTGAGGCCAAGAAAGTCATGCAAGCACGTAGTTCAAGTATCAATAACATTTATGCCATAAATAAAGCGATAAAGTCAAGTAATTCACAATTAATAATTTAAACACACTTGAGTAGGATACAAGAGCTCTCAGGAGCTAATTTCCACATGCTTTGCCAATGCTCGATCCACTACCTCCACGAGTTAACACTCAGCCAACCGGGTAGGTTTTGAAGTCCGTAGAAGCTCCACTTACTACCTCCAACCAACATTCCACCCTCTCGGATCCGTAACCAAAACACTCACGAAAAGGCGATACTCGACGAGTATGCCGAACAAGATCTCAAAAGATCAAGTTTTGTTTTGTTATTCTCTTGGTTTATCAAGTTTTCTCGACCAAGCCCATGCCGGCTCGAGTTGCAAGATTGGCTAAGAGAATTGGGTGTCCCCATAAGTCGAGGAGGTTCACTCCACTCGACAACACGACAAGCACGACAACACGACATGCACATGTAAACAAGTATATTTTGCCGACGAGATTCACTCCAATCGACTTTGAAAATCAAGTTCAATGTAAGTAAAGTTTGAGTAACGGAGAGCGAGTGCGATAAAGTACACACTCGTCTCACCAAGTGATATTCATGTATATAAGTAGATAAATCAAGTAAACACAACAAGTCATACACTTGACACTCACCGATTCAAAATAAGTGAGCAAACAAAACTTTAGGTGTCCGCACCGAGATTCCCTTCAAAATCTCCTTGAGCACCTGGACAATTAACAAATATTTCTCACTCACAATCACGTAATAATCAAGAAAGACGGCACACTTAATTTGACTAGTTGATACCTAAATACGAACCTTAACCACTCAAAATAAAGGTTCAAAGGTGAGGATTAATTAACACAAGAAAAACTGATTTCCTTCACGAAATCGAGTTTAAAACGATCAATCATTATCAAAGGGTAGAGAAAAGTTTCCAAAAACTCATTTCTTATCAAGTTCGAAAATTTCAGTTTTAAGGAGCAATCTTTGAAAAACTATATCTTACACTCTGAAGGTCCAAAATTAGAAACCTTGGTACCGTTGGAAACTAGTTCCAAATTACTAAAAGTTCCTAGAAGAAACATTTCTAATATTCTAAATGGAAGACACTCAAATTTCGGCTTAAAGGGGCTGACTTGGACTCTCAAGGCAGTTTCAGTCTTAGTTTTCGGTTAGACTTTGGAAATTCGGAAAAATTCACAGGAAGTGAACTAGCCTCTGAAATTTGTACCACAATTAGAATTCCAGTTATGGTTTAAAACACAACAAGCGGAACTAAAATCGGAGTTTCGAGCGTCAAGATATAGCAGTTCAAGTTGGTTAAAAACAAGGACTACCTCGGTCCATTTTTCCAGGATTTGAAAGGTAACTTTGGGATCTTATTAGTATATCAAAAAAGTCTTATAATGACACCAAAATTGGTACACGTCAACTTCCATATGAGTATTACTCCTCTATCAAATTTCACTTGAAAATTCAGACGGGAAGGTAGTTAACTAAACTACCAAAGTTTAAGGAAATCCCAAGACAAATCTGTCTTCTTGCTTCCTTTATTTTTTTTTGCAAACATTTTGCCCAATGAAATCAACTCAAATCTGGCCCATTGTGAAACAAAGGTCTAAGAAACATCTAAATATACATTTGGTAGGGTGATTGATATCAGAAGTTTTCAAAACAACAAGTCCCAAGTCAAGCTAGGCCATTCCGCTAGCCAAAATTAGGGTTTTCCAGATTCGGTACAGTTCAGGAATTGGACTATATCTCCACTCAATTAAACTTGAAATTAAACATGGTTTTGGTGGAATTGGAAACTATATTCAAAAGGCTACAATTCATCAGAAGAAATCGTTCTGAAATTCAGTTTGCAAGTAAGAGAAAATGGAGCCACAATTTCCAGCTTCTACAATTTTCTCGGTTGCACTGACAGAACAGGGCAGCCTACTTTGATCCGTCACTACAGATGACTCACTTCGAATTAGAGGTGCATGATACACCGTTAGAAAACTACTGATGTCTACTTTCAAATTCCGCAAACGGAACTTGAGTTTGAAGTCTGACTAGAGAGTTATGATCGTTCAAAGTTTCTCTGTCCAGCACACCTGGACAGCGTTTTCCAGATTTGAAGATTTTCGAAATTCCAACTTTTACCCAACCAAATCAAATGATTTTTGGTAGAAACTTTATACACACCACACACAACATATATACATCAGATTCAAGGTCATTTGAGCATAAAAAATTCGAACCAAGGCTTCAAGAAAAACAGGGCAGATTTTCGGTCAACAGCCCAAGTAAAATTTCATTCGGTTTCCTTCAATTCTCTACCCATAATTAACTTAAACAACACTAAAACAACTCAAACCAACTATATATCATCATATCAGTCCAATATATCCATTGTGGGATTTCATAGAGCCCACTCCAACATTTAAACTCAAACCACAACAATAACCATGAAGCTACAAGCTTCCTAGCACAATTAACCAACTAGAACTAAGATTAAGTGGCCGGATGATTACCTTCTACTCCTTGGTGAAAAATCAGAAATTTTGCACCTCTAAAACCCCAAGAAAAACCGTGAGATGATGTTTACTTCCTAGTCCAAGTGAATCTCCAAGTGATTTGCAAGTTGGTTGCAAAATTTAAGGTGATTTGGAAGAAGATTGGTTGGTGTTTTGGTGAAGAATTGGAGCAAGACTTGGAGTGGTTTCTTTCCTCCTTTCCTTTTGAAGGTTCGGCCAGCTTAGATGAGAAGAGAGAGAGACGGTTTCTGATAAGTAAAGCTTCCCTTGGAAGCTTGGAAACTTGGGGCCAAAGTTTGTCTCAAAAGTCAACTACCAATAGTTTCGCGCGCGCGCGCGCGCGTTTCGTGTCCGTTTTCTCTTGGGTTCGTTTCACTTGTGCACTAAACCTCTAATGTAATTCCCTTAATACTATAATTATTCACTCTTAGTTGTCTAGTATACGTTTCTTAAATCTCCATTTATCCGATCCAAGTCGATATACACGAACTTTCGATTCGCGCGCGATAAGGTGAACTTTAGTTCAGTGCTGCCACAATACAAACACTTTCCTGATTTCTTCCAACACTCATTCTCTGTGTGGTTAGGTTTATGACAATAACCACAAATAACTTGAGGAGCCACAGCCTGACCACTTGGAGGTGTCTCCCTCGGTTGACCTCGTCCATTGTGGCTTTTTCTTAATTGAGTCCTTTTTGGTGTACTAGATGTCTCTACTCTTCCCGTTCCTTTTTCCTTTTTAGAAGGTAGGGCACCCTTATCTACCTATCCAGGAGGGTTACTAGGAGTGCCCCTTTTCTTAGCATGAAAGTCTCTAACTTGCATTCTTGCGCTCTCAACTCTTTGCGCTTTCTCTAAAGCCTCACTAAATGTAGATATTTGGGCTGCTGCTAACCCCTCCTGAATCTCCACATTAAGTCCTTGTACAAAGCGCCTTATCCTCCTCCGTTCATTGATCACCAATTCAGGAGCATACTTAGAAAGCTTAGTAAACTTCCCTTCATACTCAGCTACACTAAGAGTTCCTTGTTTCAACTTTATAAACTCGTCCTCCCGTTTCTCTTGGATTAGCAGCGGAAGGAACTTCTCATTAAACTCCCTCATAAAATTCTCCCAAGTCCAAGGGGTTTGGGCTCTCTCCCATTTTCCTTTTATCACGTCCCACCAGGCACATGCTGCTCCCTCAAATTGGAAAGCAGCAAAATTCACTCGCCTATCTTCGGTATAGTCTAAGGCGGCGAATATGTTGGTCATCCTCTCCAACCAGTTCTCGGCTACCTCAGGATTAGGTTCTCCAGTGAATTTAGGCGGGTTAAACTTCAAAAACCTTTCTAAAGCCCTATCTTCCCCTCTATCCTGGCCTCCGGGCTGGTTAAGTGGCCCTGGACCCTGTCTCTCGGCTAACCGCTCAAGGATATCAGTCATCCTATTAATGGCAGTAACCACTTGATTACCCTCTAAATTTCCTTGTCCCTGAATCGGCCCAGTTGCCAATCCCTGATCATCCCCTTGAGGTTGGGCTTGCCTAGACCCTCGCCCACGACCTCGTCCACTCTTTTGTCCGTCCATAATTCTAGTAATGCCTAGTGCAAGAAATAAAAGTGATCACGCGAGGAATTTCTTAAAACGAGAGCCAATCTTGAAAACATCAAAGATAACAATAATTGACATGTATTTACACTTTAAAGTTCATACAATTAGCAAGTCATGGGGGAATTACAAAAATATAGCACACAGGTGCCACAAAAGTACTTTTAGTCATCCACGACTAAAGTAAAGCCAAATGCCTCAAAAGTAGGCCACACAGTCAAACAAAACTACAATGGCCTTGGCACTAGTATCATCCCAGCTATTTCTAGTCACAAAGGTCAAAAGCCTATCACTCTAGGTCTAGTCCACAGTAGGGCAATCAGGTGGAATCTCCTCCTCAGGGTCCTCCTCTGGATCCTCCTCCTGAACCGGACTCTGGACAACCTCTATCACCTCATCTATCAGCATAGTGGCATCGGCCATGATCCCGGAAGCCCGATCACGGACCTTCTCGCCTATCCTAGTAAGTCGAGCCCTAGCTCTCTGAAGCTCATCGCGGGTGACCTCAGCCGTAGCCACCTCGCCTGCCAATGTCTCCTCCAGCTCAGCAATCCTAGCACTCTGAGCATTCACCATAAGGCTCAACTCCTCTACCTCCTGAAGTAGAGTTCGGTTGGCATCCACCAGCTGGCGACGCTCATCATCCAGAGCAAATACAAGGGTGATTCGGGTAAGCGTATCTCGCCCTACAGACACATCTGGGAAACCTAGTAGAGGGCGAGTAACGCACACGAGCTCCTCCGCCCCATGCGCTATAGTAAATAGACCTAAGGGGCTCCACGTGGCCATTAGCATGACCATTACCGTTAGCAGCAGGTTCCCCATTTCCATTCTCCATCCCTGCAAAACAACCACAATTTCCGGATTAGAAACTTAAAATTACTAACTCACTCAAACATTACTTAAGGTACAACTAAGTTGTCTAGTCACTATCCTCGAGAGTAAAGTCTCTAAAATATCTTCCCAAATAAATCTTTAACCTAAGCTCGGATTTTTATCCCTACAAGCGGTCACTTAATTTTCGAACCAGTCCCACAGTTTGGTATCCTAAACCTTTAGTCTAAGATAAACTACAAAGATCTGAAACCTAGGCTCTGATACCAATTGTAACGCCCCCACTTCTCCCAAGGGCGAACCCAAGGGTATCCGCGGGACGCCTGCCCAACTCTCGCCAGGATTCGAGACAATTCCAATTCAAACTTAAAGTCTAGTACTAACAATGAAAGTCGGAATAAAGGTACGAAGTCATTTCCATACATAAATATTCAATCTTACATCACAAATTTCAAACTTACAATCACTTTCCCCAAAATATACAACATCCAAAAGTGTCTAGTCGATTACAATCAAAACACTAATACAAAAGTGCCTCAAGTCGGCATTTCCTTAACTTCTTCCATTCCGATTCCTATTAAGGAAAACAAACTAATGGGATGAGCCAATACTCAGTGAGGCCAAGAAAGTCATGCAAGCACGTAGTTCAAGTATCAATAACATTTATGCCATAAATAAAGCGATAAAGTCAAGTAATTCACAATTAATAATTTAAACACACTTGAGTAGGATACAAGAGCTCTCAGGAGCTAATTTCCACATGCTTTGCCAATGCTCGATCCACTACCTCCACGAGTTGACACTCGGCCAACCGGGTAGGTTTTGAAGTCCGTAGAAGCTCCACTTACTACCTCCAGCTAACATTCCACCCTCTTAGATCCGTAACCAAACACGCACGAAAAAGGCGATACTCGACGAGTATGTCGAACAAGATCTCAAAAGATCAAGTTTTGTTTTGTTATTCTCTTGGTTTATCAAGCTTCTTGACCAAGCCTATGCCGGTTCGAGTTGCAAGATTGGCTAAGAGAATTGGGCGTCCCCATAAGTCGAGGAGGTTCACTCCACTCGACAACACGACACGCACGACAACACGACATGCACACGTAAACAAGTATATTTTGCCGACGAGATTCACTTCAATCGACTTTGAAAATCAAGTTCAATGTAAGTAAAGTTTGAGTAAAGGAGAGCGAGTGAGATAAAGTACACACTTGTCTCACCAAGTGATATTCATGTATATAAGCAGATAAATCAAGTAAACACAACAAGTCATACACTTGACACTCACCGATTCAAAATAAGTGAGCAAACAAAACTTTAGATGTCCGCACCGAGATTCCCTTCGAAATTCCTTGAGCACCTGGACAATTAACAAATATTTCTCACTCACAATCACGTATTAATCAAGAAAGAAGGCACACTTAATTTGACTAGTTGATACCTCAAATACGAACCTTAACCACTCAAAATAAAGGTTCAAAGGTGAGGATTTATTAACACAAGAAAAACTGATTTCCTTCACGAAATCGAGTTTAAAACGATCAATCATTATCAAAGGGTAGAGAAAAGTTTCCAAAAACTCATTTCTTATCAAGTTCAAAAATTTCAATTTTAAGGAGCAATCTTTGAAAAATCATATGTTACACTCTGAAGGTCCAAAATTAGAAAACTTGGTACCGTTGGAAACTAGTTCCAAATTACTAAAAGTTCCTAGAAGACACATTTCTAAGATTCTAAATGGAAGACACTCAAATTTCGGCTTAAAGGGGCTGACTTGGATCCCAAGGCAGTTTCAGTCTTAGTTTTCGGTAGATTTTGGAAATTCGGAAAAATTAACAGAAAGTGAACTAGCCTCTGAAATTTGTACCACAATTAGAATTCCAGTCATGGTTTAAAACACAACAAGAGGAACTAAAATCGGAGTTTCGAGTGTCAAGATATAGCAGTTCAAATTTGGTTAAAAACAAGGACTACTCGGTCCATTTTTCCAGATTTGAAAGGTAACTTTGGGATCTTATTTGTATATCAAAAAAGTCTTAGAATGACACAAAAATTGGTACACTTCAACCTCCATATGAGGATTACTCCTCTATCAAATTTCATTTGAAAATTCGTACGGGAAGGTAGTTAACTAAACTACCAAAATTTAAGGAAATCCCAAGACAAATCTGTCTTCTTGCTTCCTTTATTTTTTTTTGCAAACATTTTGCCCAATGAAATCAACTCAAATCTGGCCCATTTGTGAAACAAAGGTCTAAGAAACATCTAATATACATTTGGTAGGTGATTGATATCAGAATTTTCAAAACAACAAGTCCCAAGTCAAGCTAGGCCATTCCGCCAGCCAAAATTAGGGTTTTCCAGATTCGGTACAGTTCGGGAATTGGACTATATCTCACTCAATTAAACTTGAAATTAAACATGGTTTGTGGAATTGGAAACTATATTCAAAAGGCTACAATTCATCAGAAGAAATCGTTCTGAAATTCAGTTTGCAAGTAAGAGAAAATGGAGCCACAATTTCC
This sequence comes from Coffea humblotiana, assembly GCA_023065735.1. Taxonomy (NCBI): domain Eukaryota; kingdom Viridiplantae; phylum Streptophyta; class Magnoliopsida; order Gentianales; family Rubiaceae; genus Coffea; species Coffea humblotiana. Next base: position 377,317 of record JACYVW010000023.1, read on the forward strand.
AGCTTCTACAATTTTCTCGGTTGCACTGACAGAACAGGGAAGCCGACTTTGATCCGTCACTACCGATGACTCACTTCGAATTAGAAGGTGCATGATACACCGTTAGAAAACTACGGATGTCTAGTTTCAAATTCCACAAACGGAACTTGATTTTGAAGTCTGACTAGAGAGTTATGATCGTTCAAAGTTTCTCTGTCCAGCACACCTGGACAGCGTTTTCCAGATTTGAAGATTTTCGAAATTCCAACTTTTACCCAACCAAATCAAATGATTTTTGGTAGAAACTTTATACACACCACACACAACATATATACATCAGATTCAAGGTCATTTGAGCATAAAAAATTCGAACCAAGGCTTCAAGAAAAATAGGGCAGATTTTCGGTCAACAGCCCAAGTAAAATTTCATTCGGTTTCCTTCAATTCTCTACCCATAATTAACTTAAACAACACTAAAACAACTCAAACCAACTATATATCATCATATCAGTCCAATATATCCATTGTGGGATTTCATAGAGTCCACTCCAACATTTAAACTCAAACCACAACAATAACCATGAAGCTACAAGCTTCCTAGCAAAATTAACCAACTAGAACTAAGATTAAGTGGCCGGATGATTACCTTCTACTCCTTGGTGAAAAATCAGAAATTTTGCCCTCTAAAACCCCAAGAAAAACCGTGAGATGATGTTTACTTCCTAGTCCAAGTGATTCTCCAAGTGATTTGCAAGTTGGATGCAAAATTTAAGGTGATTTGGAGGAAGATTGGTTGGTGTTTTGGTGAACAATTGGAGCAAGACTTGGAGTGGTTTCTTTCCTCCTTTCCTTTTGAAGGTTCGGCCAGCTTAGATGAGAAGATAGAGAGATGGTTTCTGATAACTAAAGCTTCCCTTGGAAGCTTGGAAACTTGGGGCCAAAGTTTGTCTCAAAAGTCAACTACCAATAGTTTCGCGCGCGCGTGTTTCGTGTCCGTTTTCTCTTGGGTTCGTTTCACTTGTGCACTAAACCTCTAATGTAATTCCCTTAATACTATAATTATTCACTCTTAGTAGTCTAGTATACGTTTCTTAAATCTCCATTTATCCGATCCAAGTCGATATACGCGAACTTCCGATTCGCACGTGATAAGGTGAACTTTAAAAAGAATTCATGTAACGATGATATATTTAACTACTACTAAGGTAAATAATTATAAAAATAACTATTTTAGAAATAAAAACATAAGTGCTCACACGAGTCTAGTATTAATTCCTCAAATCTCCAATTTGTCGCGCTGTACGACTTTCGAGAAACTATCAATGTGCGCACAATAAAAGTTTTATTTAACTTAATCACATCTAATCTCTCAATTAACTCTTCTTAGTCTATTATTATTCATTCTTAATTCTCCAAAACTAATGCACTCTCGGATAGAATTTACCTCGAAAAACGTGTACTCGTTATTTCTTACCGAACGAGCCTCCGAAAAATAAATTTTTCTAAGAAAACGTTTTAAAAACGTAAGTGAGACATTGTTCGGTATAAATGGATTTAAAATGGTTGAAATTAATTATTCGTAGAAAACGGGTGAATAAATATTTAAATAAGCTAGTAATATACAATAAAATAAGAAAATTTTCGGGTCTTCACACTCTTGGTTAACCCTCAATTTGCTATGCTTGAAAGTTCACTCAACTAATTAAGAACTATTTTACAAGTGAGCATCACCTTCACAAAGGTTTACTTCTCCTTTTGAGAAACTTTACAAACCCAACTTTTCCCACAGTTATACAATAATCAAAGTATGTTTCTACCCAAATATCACCCTTGAAAAACTTGTATTTTGTGTAGGCAAAAGTATTTATTTTCTCATACTTGGAGCATTTATAGGTGGTGAAATTTTTGTCCCAAAAGCCTCTCCAATAGTTAAAAAACCCGGCTGTTAAAAAATTAAGCTGTTAGACATCCGACAGAAAATCTCTGCATTCAAATCCTTCATCAAACACTCGATTGGACGTCTAATAACAAATCTTCTATGCTTGATAGATACATCCGAAAGGAGGTCAGAATGCACCAATCTTTGCTTTCAATTTTCTGAACGGCCAACAGATGAGATGTGTCTGATTTTTGCATCCAAAACTGAATATTGTGTTTTGTATAATGCTTTGGATGTCCGATCCTTGGCTATTCATCCAAAGCTTGTGTTCGGCAGACACGATATCTTCTATTTTCTTCCTTGACTTTCTTTTCTTCTTATTCCAATGAACTAAGAACCTATTCTCACATATTTCTTACATAAAATCATTATTCTAAATCATCATTTTGGTTTGTTACTCATCAAAACAAATAATTGATCAACCTAAATCTTCAATCTCCCCTATTCTGATGATAACAAATTAAATGATGATTTTTTTGATAAAATAAACTCCCCTTTAGTACAAGATAACATTCAAAAAAAATATCATTCAATTTTTCCCACTTTTGACATATCAAAAACAAATAAGCAAAATGGACATTGTATATAAAGATTGAATTGCAAGAAACTTCCCTTAAAATCAACGACATCATTTTTATAAAATATTTCCCTCTTATAAAACAATATAACTAAGTAAGTACATGTAGATGAATCCACATTCAAAGAGTTAATTTCCCTTCAAAAGCATATTAACAAGTACACACAAGAGAATCATGTAAGGGATTATTTTCAAAGGCAATTTTGTTCATTCTTATGATAGCTCCTCCTATTAAAAAAGATGCATCAATAAAAATCAAGGATCATACAATAGCATTATCAAAACAGGACTTGATCAACAATTAAAACACTCATTTATTGTGAGGTTAAGAACATTCTATTTAAGTACCAAGTCGAAAAATAACATCACAATCCTTTCACTTGTACAAAATAATATTTTGAATTTAACTAAGTTAAAGTAGAATGCTTTAACATTTAAACAAAGGATATACATTATACATTGTTGTTAAACCTATGTCAAACTTAAATAACTAGCATAGTCTACGTATAAAACTCATAGAAAAGTTAATCATGAAGGATTTTCAACCACATAAGTACTTCTTGACAAATAAAAGCTCCTCCTCTCTTTTGCAAGTCATGAGCTAATTAAAAAATATTGGGGGTTATAAAGATCAAGCAATTGTATGTTCAAATTCATCATTTTGAAAAACATATTCACACATAGGACATATTTGAATAGAACTTCAAAGCCAATTAGGCCATTCTAAATCCATGTGTTCGATTCTCACAAGAGTACAAATTAGGATACACATCTATTAGGCATTCAAATGTTATCTATTTGCCTCATATACAATTTGAGGTAAGAAATTTAAATTTTTAAACACATAACTCAAAAGCATTCCATTTTCTTATAATGGTTATCATCCTCATTAACCAAGGTAAATGCATGCTTTACCCTTTTCTTTGTTCTCCATCTATTCCATAGTGCGAAGTTTAATTCGGTAGATGAAAATTCCATGTCTTTATCCTTTCCAAACCACCAAGTTCTAGTTTTTCATTTACACCTTTTATTCTTTCACACTCTTTTGAAACTTTCAAGCTTCTTGAACTTTGGACTTCAAGTGACATTTTGTACCATTTTTCAAGTTTTATTTGAATCTATGAGGACTCGAAAATTTTCTTTATTTTATTTTATTTCTTTGAATACATTTTCTTTACTTTACTTTATTGCCTTAATTTTCTAGATATTTTATAAGAGAGTTAAGATTTTAACCATTTTCCTTGTATAAATTAGTGCATGTTAAGTTCGTAGTACATTATAGTAGTAGGACCCACTAATGCGGTGTGTGCTATAAATTTTTGAAGATTAAGAAGAATATTATTTTATAAGGTGTTAAGGGATAATTAGAGGTTGGCTAGATAGTTTAGGCATTTGGAAGACAAATAGATGAGGATTAATCTTAGAAAGCCAAGTGTCACCAAAGCCATGGAGCATTGACTTTGACTAAGAACTTTCTTAACCTTTAATTAACAAAAAAGTTGACCAAAAATCTATCATTCTTCTCCTTCTTTTGGCCGACTCCTTGAACAAGAAACTTCTTCTTCAACTTCAAATCTTGCTTGAATCCTTGAAGTTTTCATCCAAAGCTTGCAATCCAAACCATAAAAAGTGACATTTAGGAAGGATTAAGATCTTTGGTGGAGAGATTTGGGAGAAAGAGGTCTTGGTTTCCATTTCTTCTTAGGGTTTCAGATAACTATATCAAGAAACCATCTTCTCTTTTATTACTTTCATATGAGTAGATTTAAGACTTGATTTTGGTAGTTTTTATGAAAAATTTCATGGTTTGTGTGGTGGTTGGAAAATTCCAGTTTTGAGTGAGAAATTTCAGCTTTGATATGATGATTTTAGCTTGGCTAGGATCTAGTAGCTTTGCCATGTGAATTTTCTAGCTTTTATATGTTATTTTGGCTTGATTATAGAGGAATTTCAGCTTGTAGTTGTAAATTTCAGCTTAGGATTACAAATTTCCAGCTTTATTGTGGTTGATTTTGAGCTAGATAATTGGCTATTTGGATGGTTTTGTGGCCTTAAACAAGTGTACTTTATACCCTATAACTTGTGGTTGTGATTGAGGTTGGATTGCTATGAATATAGGTGTTGAGTTTGGATGGAAAAGTTAAGAAAATAAGGGGAAGTGCTGCTGCAATTTTTGTTACTTTCTTTTTGTGATATAAGTGATGTTAGACGGGTGATTTTATATCAGTATGGACTTAGGTTACTTGTGTTTGCTTGAATCCACCTTGGTAGTGATTTATGAGCTGAAATTTTAGCAAAAATCATGTGTAAAGCAAGAGGAAAAATAATGGTTTTCTTCTAGCATGCTCTCTAGTTTCGTTTGTCTAATTTTAGACTCGAAGTAGGTTGTTTTCTTCTAACAGTGGTGCGTATATCTTACGTATGTCTTGCTAAGTTTCATGAGTTATATATATATATATAATTTTCCTCTTTTGGTTTCTTCCACCTTTTGAATCCAAGTGTTTTCTTTCTTACTAAAAACTTACTTGAATTATAGCCAAGAATGCACTTGGATATTCTTCGATTGGCTATCAAGTTTATCTATGAATTTTGTGTTTTGAGAGGCCGAATTTAGATAGGTATATGGCTCATGATTAAGTCTAAAGTGAGCACTTCATTAACCTAAGTTTTGAATGGTCAGACCATGACACTTTGTCTTGGTTACTTTTAGGGTTTGACGGTGGGAACGAGCACAACCCGGAATCCAACGTTTAGTGTTGCTCTACTTTAAAAAAGGTGAGTGTACCACTTGCATGACTTGTTGTGTAAAGTGAACTACTTGTGACTGAATTTATGATTTATATGGTTGTGACTTTGATTTAACATGGATTGGACGGGTGTGTACTTTATCACACTCGATTCCACTTGACTGTTTGACTGGTCTAGCGTTTATTTGAAATCTGTTATTTGTGCATGAATTTGATGTTGTTTGGAGCCTAATATCCGGCGACCATACAATGAATTTGAGCTCTGTGACGCCTCCACTTCTCCCTAGGGTGAACCCAAGGGTATCGGCGGGATGCCTGCCTAACTCTCGCCAGGACTCACTACGAGACGAATTCAATTTATGGATAAACAATCAATACTAAAAGTCGAAGATATAAAGAAAGGTCGCTTCCTTAATAAACATTCAAATCTTACATTACAAGTTACCAAAAGTACATCAACTTTCCCAAAATATACAACCTCCAAAAGTCGTCTAATCAATTACATTCAAAATTCTAATCAAAAGGCCATCAAGTCGGCTTCTCCAAGATTCTTTCCATTTCGGCTCCTGTTATGGAAAACAAAACTAATGGGATGAGCTAACACTCAGTGAGGCCAAGAAAAGCATGCAAACACATAGTTCAAGTAGCAATAGCACTTTATACGAGAAATAAAGCTATAATGTTCAAATAATTCACATTTTTAAATAAAACACACTCAATAAGGATACGGGAGCTCTCAGGAGCTAGATTCCACTTGCTTTGCCGATTCTCGATCTTATACCTTCGCGTGATGACACTCCCGTCAACCGGGTAGGTATATTTAGTCCGTATGAACACCACTTGCTTCACGAATTCCCGTTCACCATTACACCCCTTGTTCCGGGCCAGCTCATCATTTAGAAAGGCGATACTACTCGAGTATGCCAAGCAAGATCTCTCAAATAGATCAAGCTTTACGAATTTCTCATGGTTCACCAAACTTCTCGACCAAGCCCATGCCGGCTCGAGTCACAAGGTTAGCCTATGAGTTTGGGCGTCCCCCGAATATAAATATAAGTCGATGAGACAACGCTCCAATCGATGATCACAAATACGATTCACAAACAGCATCACTTTACACAAGTCGATTATCAATTCACATAGCGAAATTCGATCATAATTTCATTTAAAATAGGACGAGTGCGATAAAGTACACACTCGTCTCGGCAATTCTAGTTCACATAATTGACAAGAAACAATTCACGTACTCAACAACAATTCATGCACTTGACACTCACCAAGTCAAAAAATGAGTAAGTGAGCAAATAAGCTTTTAGGCGTCCGCTCCGAGATTCTCTTGAAGATCCTCTTGAGCGCCTGAAGAAAGAACGATTAACTATCACTTACAACCATACATCAACCAAGGAAGAGTGTACACTTGTTTAGAATTAAGACAATGTCTTAAAAGAGAACTCTAAATCTCTCAAAAATTGAGGTTCAAAAGTGAGGATTTAAAATCCCAAGAGAGACTAGCCTCTTCCAGGAAATCAAGTTTAAAACGGTCTATCGATATCGAGAGAGAGTGACAAGTTCTCAAAAACTCATTTCCTAAGAAATCGGAAAATTTCTGTTTTGCGCGACGATCTTTGGAAAATCAAATCTTGAGTTTGGCATGTCCAAAAATGGAAATATTTATATCGTCGGAAACTAAGTTCGAAGTACTAAAAGTTCCTAGAAGATACTTTTCCAAGATTCTAAATGGAAAGCATTCATTTTAAGTTCAAAGTTGCTGATTCAAGAAAGCAAGACAGAACCAGTCTTGGTTTTTTGGCGATGTTTGGAAATTCGGAAAAATTCACAGAAAGTGAATCACCCTTTGAAATTCGTAACACAACAAGATTTCTAAACAAGGTTTCAAACACGACAAACGGAACTAAATTCGGAGTTTTGAGCATCAAGATATAACAGTTTAAAGTCAGTTAATTTTCACTACTTGAACTGTGAATTTCCAGATTTGAAGAGCAATCTTTGGGCATCATTTGGATATCGAAATGGTCTTGAAATTGCACCAAATTTGGTACACTTAAACTTCCATATGTGGACTACCTCTCTATCAAAGTATAGGCAAAAAATCACGTGGGAAGGTGGTTAACAAAACGACCAAAGTTTGTGAAATTTTCAAAGCAAATCTGCCAACCCACTCTTTCTTAGGTCTGGATATTTCTTCCGAATCTCCTCCTCTACTTCCCAAGTTACTTCCTCTACTTCGTGATTCTTCCAAAGCACTTTTACCAGAGGGATTCACTTATTCCTTATTTCCTTCACTTTGTGATCCAGAAGCTTTATCGGTTTCTCCTCATAGGTCAGTGCCTCGTCGATCTCAATATTTTCCGGTTGCAGGACATGAGACGGATCTGGATGATATTTCTTGAGCATGGATACGTGGAAAATGTTATGGATCCGAGACAGACTTGGTGGTAGTTCTAGCTTATAGGCCACGTTTTCCATGCATTGGAGAATCTTATATGGTCCTACAAATCTTGGTTGTAGCTTCTTTCCTCTTCCTGCCATCAAACTTGCTTTGAGAGGAGTAATCTTAAGAAAAACTTGGTCTCCAACTGCAAATTCTAAATTCTTCTTTCGATTGTCTGCATAACTCTTCTGACGACTTTGAGCGGTTTGTATCTTTTGGCATATCAACTTCACCTTTTCGTACGCCTCCTCAATCCATGGTACTGTAGTTGGGTCTAAAACCTTCCTTTCACCTATTTTATCCCAACAAATTGGAGATTTACACTTCCGGCCATAAAGTGCTTCGTACGGAGCCATTTGAATGGATGAATGGAAACTATTATTATAAGCAAACTCCACCAATGTCAAGTACTTATTCCAATTCTCTCCAAAATCCAAAATACAGCTTCTCAACATGTCCTCGAGAGTTTGAATTGTCCTCTCCGATTGTCCATCAGTCTGGGGATGATAGGTAGTGCTAAAATTCAATTTGGTTCATAGCATTTCTTGCATCTTCTGCCAGAACCGCGAAACAAACCTAGGGTCTCGATCGGACACAATACTTATTGGTATACCATGCAGTCTTATAATTTCATCCAAATACAGTTTCGCTAACTTCTCCAGTGAGTACTTCATGCTAATCGGTAGAAAGTGAGCAGATTTGGTTAGTCTATTCACTATTACTCAAATGGCGTCGTGACCTCTTTGTGTCCTAGGTAATCCAGATACAAAATCCATGGTGATATTTTGTGACGCCCCCACTTCTCTCAAGGGCGAACCCAAGGGTATCCGCGGAATGCCTACCCAGCTCTTGCCAGGACTCGATACAATTTCAATTCAAACTTAAGATAAACAACTAAAGAATGACAGTCGAAGTAAGAAAAGTCACTTCCTTAAAAGAAACTTTCAAGTGTTACAACTCAAGTTCTCAAAAGTACATCACTTTCCCCAAAATACAGACTCCCAAAAGTAGTCTAATCAATTACATTAATATTCTAATCAAAAGGCCATCAAGTCGACCTCTCCATAATTCCTTCCATTTCGGCTCCTATTAAGGAAAACAAATCTACGGGGTGAGCGAATGCTCGTGAGGCCAAGAAAACATGCAAAACACGTAATTTAAATAACAATATCATTTAAGCGAGAAACAAAGCTGTAACATTCAAGAAATTCACAATTTGCAATTGAACACATTCACTGAGGATGCAGGAGCTCTCAAGAGCTAATTCCTACTTGTTTTGCCAAAGTCAATCCAATACTTTCTCATGATGACATTCCGTCACCCGGATAGGTGATCAAGTCTATAGAATTTCACTTTTCCAATTATGGTTTTGAGTCGACATAAGAGGTACCTCCCACCCGAATCGGTGTGGTACATGCTATCGCGTTTAGGGAATCTATTATACGTTTATGGTTCTGAGTCGACATGAGAGGTACCTCCCACCCGAATCGGTGTGGTACATGCTATCGCTCAGTGGTCGATGAGATATCGCTCCAATCGACTTATACTTTGTTTATAGTTTTGAGTCGACATGAGAGGTACCTCCCACCCGAATCGGTGTGGTACATGCTATCGCTCAGTGGTCGATGAGATATCGCTCCAATCGACTTATACTTTGTTTATAGTTTTGAGTCGACATGAGAGGTACCTCCCACCCGAATCGGTGTGGTACATGCTATCGCTCCGAGAACCAATTACAGCACTGAGACGGTATGAGAGGTGTGAGAGCCCAAAATTTATTGGGTATTTCATGCTTTTGTTTTAGAATTGAAGGTGTTGTGTTTACTTGTTACTTGTTTCTTGTGATTAAATAACTTGGATGTACCCTATATTAGTGTTGGATCAACCTTTATAGAAATTAACACTAGAATAAGAAATTAGTAGGAACATAACATGAGAATATCGAAGTGAGGGGTAATTGTTAGAATAACTCTTGACCAACCTTGACCAAGACTAGAGTTATATCTATCCAATTGAAGCTTCATGCAGCCCTATTCCTCATTCTTTTTCTCTTGCTTTGGCCGGTTCTAGAGAGAGGGAAGGTGAGAGATATTCCTTCTTCATTTTTCCAGCCAAGAGAGTAGGAAAAAGTCAAGAAAGGCTGCAGGATTTTTTTTCCTTGTCTTGCTCCAATTTCCCAACCGAGAGAGAGGTGTTTCTTCATTGCCTCCATTTTTGACCAAGTCCAAGTAGCATGTAAGAGTTGACCAGCCCAAACTTAGTTCCTCCTGTTTCTTTTCTTCAGCTTTACCACCGTGAGAAAGAAAACAAAACAAACAAGACTGGTCTCTTGTTTTGTCCCACTTTAGCCGAGAGAGAGTAGAGAGAGTTGAGAGGAAAAGGTTGTCTCCTGCTCCAACCTTCCAACCAAGAGAAGATTGAGAGAAAACAAGGAAATTTCTCTTGTTTTGCTTCCACTTCAGCCAAGAGGAACCAGAGAGAGAAAACTGAAAGGAAGCTTGTGTCTTACTTCCATTTCCAGCTTGCTTGATCGAGTAGAAGGACCAAAACAGGGGAGTTAACTTCTAGCTTGTTTTAAAGGTAACATGACTTGGAACTTCAATTTCTTTCACATGTTTTAGAGGGCTTTTGATGTATGTTTGGATGAGGTTGGACTGAGGTAGAAACAGGTTGTAGAGACTTGCTTTATTGCTGGAAATTTTCCAGCTTGGATTGAACTAGGAATGACCTTTTGTTTCCTAGATTTTGGCTCTTGTTTTGCTGCAAGTTGCTAGGGAATCCTTGAATCCCTTTTGATAGATGAAGCTTGGTGTAAATATAGCATCCATGTGAGCTGGTGGTTGCTAAAATGAAATTTCCAGATTTGACCGAGGGAGAAACATGAGCTCAATTTACAGCTTTTTAGTGTGAATTTTTGAAGAGTTTCCACTAGGAAGTCATGCTATAAATGTTATATTTCTTGTTTAGTATGATATGTAGCATGTTGTCTTTGATCTTGGTAGCAAATTGCTGGCTTAGAGGTGAGATTGGCAGCAATAAAGTTGAAGTAACTCTTGTGAAAGCTTGAAATTGTCCGAAATGGGAGAGAGGAAGAGCCGAGCTTCACGTTTGGTTTTTGTTGAAATTTGATGCTTAAATTATGTTAAAATTTCTGGTATGAATGTCATACTTAAGTGTATGGGTGGTTTGAAAACAAGTCTTGTGATTTTAAAAGAGAAAAAGGAGTTTTTCACAAGTGCAAAATAAGTTTCCAGATTTTCGGATTTCACTGACCAGTCTCAGTAAAATGCTTATATCTTGGTGTAGAAAAATCCGATTGAGGTGCCGTCAGTGGCATTTGAAACTAGACTCATGGGCCTTTGTTCTGTAAAAATTTCATATTTTTCCTCCATATGTACTGCTGTCCGTGACTCCTCAAAGTAGGCTGTCCTGTTTCTTCAGGAAAATGAATTTTTGACTTGGATCGAATATTTGGCCTATTTGTGATTTGAATCTCTGAAAAGTGCCTTCTGGGATAAGGTAGTACTAAAAATCTATTTTACAACGGTATAACTTTCATAATTTTTTTAACTTGTGAAACTCGAGTTGCGAATTTTTAAAGTTTACTGTTAGTATTCATCTTAGTAGATTCCTGAAGCATAGAAACGGGCTTCTTGACTTTAAAACCTCGGACGGCCTACTTCCAACCTCTTACCTTGATTTCTCCACTTCCTTGACTTCAAATGTATCCCTATTGAACTTCTCTCGCTAATGTATCTCTCCTTTCCTCAAAATTTTACACTTTTAACAAGTTACCTTAATTAAAGCGGTCAAAACTTGTACTTAGCTTGTAGCCACCATTTTCGAATTTCCAAGTGAAGCTTACTTGCTAGAATTGCCTTGTGTTTGGATGACATTGAGCCTAGTTGAAGGGCTATTGTGTTAAGATTGCTTATGTCTGAATTTGGGCTGAATTGAGGAAAATAATGAAGCCATAAATGGCTGGAAAATAGCTAAATACAAAGGGCATGCCGCCCAAATTTTCACTCGAAAGTTAGGCGTGTGTACTCGCGACTTGAGCGAAGATTTGAAGTCAAATTGAACTTGGATTGTCTATGGTATTCGAGTCTTCTTTCATAGAGGTATACAAGCTGAAATTTGGCCGAAACTCGTACCCTTGGAAAAATGAAAGTAGTGACCACTCGGAATATGTTTTCCTCGTCTTGTAGACTCAAATGCGAATTCCAAAGTTTTAGTTGCTTCTTTAGCAACACCAAAAGAGCGAGCATGAATTCTCTAGAGTTGGATATGTAACATGAACCCTATCTAAATGAGTTTCATTTACTTGATCTTCTTGAAGCGAAACTCCTATGTTTCGAACCCTAGTTGATTTCAAGCTTTTAAATGATATTGTATCGCAGATTTGGACTCCGACCAAGGAGTTACACCTGAACGTGATTTTGACAAGCACTAAATCTTTGGTGAGTGCTTCCAAATACATGATTGAACTTGATATTTGATTTACCAACGTGATCGGATAAGATTTGCTTAGTTTGGTCGGGCAAGTGTGTACTTTATCGCACTTGACCTAACTCAACTAAATACTTGATATTTCATTTATGCTTATACAAGTGACTTGATTTGCATTGACCTGTACTTGTATTTGTACTTGTGCTTGACTTGTAAGTGCTGAGCGGCAGTATGTACCACACTCGATACGAGTGGGAGGTACCTCTCATTCCCGTCTCCGTACTTTCTCTTGACTAAGTCGATTGGTCATCGACTATAGTGACTACTTGGGAACCCAAACCCCATTGGCTAGTTAATCGAGTCGAGCCGGCAAGGGTTTGGTCGATTAGATAACAAACCATGGGTATCTAGTGTTGTCGAGTGGAGTGTTATCTCCTCGACTAATCAGTATACTCGAGTATTACCACCAGTGTTTATTGTGGAGTTCGGGCCCGGTAAGGGGGTTTGGTCGGTGGACGGAGATTGGAGTTAAGTGGTGTTCTACTGGACTAGTTACCTCACTTAAAAGTTGACGGAGTGTCGACTACCAATTGATCAAGCCATGGTGGAAGCCTTGTATCTGGGTGAACATCAATGTATATGTATAAGAAGTTTGAACTTGTTGTGGTATTTATCTTCAATGGATGATGGTTTTCTCGAGTGCTAGTGAGTGAGTCCTGGCAAGAGTTGGGCAGGCGACTCGCTAAATCCTAGGGTACGCCCTAGGGGAGGTGGGGTCGTCACAGGTGGTATCAGAGCTCTAGGCTTCAGATCTCTGTAGTGTATTCTAGACTCTAAAAGTTTAGAATGCTGGACTGTGGGATTCGGGTTAGTTTGAATATTAAGTGAAAAAGTGAAGTAGTGAGCAATTGTGGTCTCGATGGTTATTAAGATTCAATAATTGAGGATTATTGTGCTAGACTAGCAAGAGAGAAGAAGATTGTAAGAGATTAAACACTGTTTAAAAGATAGTAAGTAAATTTCTTGAATAATGGCATTTGCTAGGAGGCGTTCTTGATTTAAGGACTTATGAGGAAATAAATGATTAATTTGTTTGGGATAACCTTTAGTGCTTGATCTTTGCCACTAGATATACTTTAGAGTTGATATACCTTGTTCTTGCCTTGGGAACATGAATGCAATTATGTCTTGGAATTTGGAAGGCCTACCTTTTGTAGTACCTAGTTAAGTATGTGGTGACTCGTGCTTGTTAAAGGATAGATATTACGATGGAATGCGGAACTTTAATTGAAAAGATAGTTGATGTAGTCCTAATGTTCAAATGAGGTTGGCCTTACCTAAGGGAATTAAGTCCTCTCGCTCAGTTGCAAGCTAGACTATGGAGCACGACCTTTTATACCTTTTGTTTATGATAGTTGGGGTGATGCTTGTGCTTTGGCCTGTATATTTTGTTAAGCATGATATTTGTTCCCTTTTGAAGTATTTGAATGCTATAAATTCTGTACCTGATCATGTTGGCTTGTTAACTTGTTTGTTAGTACACATGCAAAGTTTTATTTTCATTATCGACTCATGCAATGACATGCTCTCATTTTGGTTGATTGTTTTCCCTCTTGTATGACCTTGTTCATAAAAATAATTGCTTTGTATGTCATCTGATCTATTGACTGTTCCTGTGAAAATATGAAGTGTGCTTTGATTGTTTTTCAAGTTTTAAATTACATTTGTCCTTCATTGGACATATTTAGATTTATATATTTATTTATTTATTCATTTACTAGAGTTATCCATCTACTAGTTATTTATTTATTTATTATTTTTGGTCCTCCGTAAGAATTAGAAATAAAGGGTAGAAGGGATCGAGACTGTGGGCCAGAGGGGCCAGGCTAACCCCAAAGCGTGGAAGATAATTGGGAAATAAAGTTGAGGGTTAGTGAATGATGACAAAGAGATAACTAGTGGAGTGTCTATTGAATTATTAGAATTAAAAACGAGTAACGTCAAGGAGGTAAACTAGTGGATAAGATAAGATGTTATTAAGAAGACTCCAAGATATTTATTCCAGTGGTCAAAGTCCAAGCCAAATAGCGAAGGAAGATCTTGATTTTTTTTCCACGAATTTTGTTCCAAGATCCCCTATATCCAACCTTACTTGCATCTTGGTTAAGTTTGAAGGAGAGACAAAATTTATGGTAAACATTGGAGATCTAAGACTTGTTATAATTAGGGTTGGAGTTTTGTATTAGATAGGTGTTTGAACTCGTTAGATTTACAAGTTTATGGTTAAATTCAATGATTCCCGGTTAATTGAGCTTGGGTTATTGAAGGGATTCCCTGGACTTTGATTACTAAGCTAGATGCCTCGGGAATTCTCTATGCTTCATAGTGTAAAATTTTGGTGAATCTTGGCAGATAAGATAAGAGAGCTTGATATATGTTGATTATTGGATATTGTGGTTAATTCATGAGATTGATGAATTATAATAGGGAAGTGATGATAGGATCGGTGAAAATTTTTGGTAGTATCTCTGCTGGCCGAACATGTTTAGTTACCTTTAGCCCTGTTTTCTTACAAATCATTGGCAAAATTTTGCTTAATATTTTAAACGTTGGTTCTTGAAAATGAAATTTCAAGTTGAAAGGAAATAATTTTTAAACCTGGTTTTGCTAAAATTTTTCCAAAAAGGAACACCGTACAGTTTTAAAATTTGTGATGCATTGGTGTAATATATATACATATATATACACATATATACATGTACATATATCATAAAAAAAAATCCAAAATTTAGTTTCGTTTATTAGATTTAAAATTTGACAATGGCTCTTTTTACCGTGTAAAATTTCCAAATTTTCTTAAAGTTTATGAGCATCGGAAATTTTCCTAAGATAAATGAAATGTCAAACCCATTCTTGCTTTTCCTATTTGTTAAAGCTGTAATTTAAGGTCAAGGTCCATTTATTTACAAATTTAATCTTGAAAGGATGCCTTTTTGGGACAAATGTAGAACTTTTGAATGGTATAGGACTGGTGATTTTTGGATTTATGGAACTTAAAAATACAGACGATTTTAGTTTGAAATAAAAGTGTCATTTTAAACCTTACGGCCTTAAATGTGAAAATATTGATCCGATTTGAACTTGAAAAGAGACACGAGAAAAAGTTAAGATTAACTCGTCAAAGGATTTTAATGGTTCAAAACCGTTAGAAGAGCTATACAGATAATAGAAGGAAAGATTGATAGATAGTCTTGTATAATCCAATGGGATCCTAGTACTTGATCTAAGTCGAAACTGAACGAGGAGATTAGATCTCTGGTATTATGATGGATTGACCTAGTTGAGTACCTAGTAAGGTTCTCTCTTGTGAATTTAATGATTACTTTACATATATCTTGTGATTGTCCCTATGGACATGTTTTAAACTTTTACGAATATTTGAACTCCCAAGTTTTGTATTCATTATTTATGGTGTGACCTGGAGTCATTACTTATTTGTTTTAATTGAATGAAAGTCCTTTCAATTTTTGCTTAACCATTACTGTGTATATATCCAATTACTTGTTGTTCTTTTAAAAAATATATATATATATATTTATATATATGTATATACTTTGGACTCACATAAAAATTGAAAATCAGGCAGAGTTTGGGTTTGGACCTTTTCTTAGAAATAAGAATGAATATTGGTCGTGAATTGGAGAGTAAATAGTTAAGTTTTATGTGGCATAAGAGCTAATTCTCAGATTAGGTGTGAAGAGTAGAGGCGTTGGACCGAAGTTTAAGTAAATACGAACTTGCATGTCTGCTTATTTTCTTAAAAGCATTTTATTCTCAAAAGTGATTTGTAGGGTTAAATGATTTTTCTTGTTCAAACGTCCAAATAACAAATGTTAAACTTCTTACCAAAAGTCGAATGCATTTAGAAATTTTGACTATCAAGATCAGAACCAATTTCTTTACGTCTTGTCTTTCATTCGAATAGCCATTTTATTTATATATATAGACCACAATTTTTTCCAAATGTGTATTTGATATCCTGTTATTAGTTTGGTTACGATAAGTACGTGAAAAAACTTTTCTCGAACGAATAAGATTTTTGGTTGGCCATTTTGGGACAAAAGAAACTAGATCATTTCTAAAATTGTTAATTTTGAAAATCGAATACTAGTAAATAATTTTGGACAATTTGAGTACGAAAATTGGGTGAGTGAAATCTTTTATAGAAAATATATCTGTGTACTCGAGTTTTGAACTACATGATTGAGTCATTTGATTTAGTCGAGAAAAAAAAAATGTAAATTTCGAGGACGAAATTCTTTTAAGGGGAAGAGAGTGTGAGAGCCCAAAATTTATTGGGTATTTCATGCTTTTGTTTTAGAATTGAAGGTGTTGTGTTTACTTGTTACTTGTTTCTTGTGATTAAATAACTTGGATGTACCCTATATTAGTGTTGGATCAACCTTTATAGAAATTAACACTAGAATAAGAAATTAGTAGGAACATAACATGAGAATATCGAAGTGAGGGGTAATTGTTAGAATAACTCTTGACCAACCTTGACCAAGACTAGAGTTATATCTATCCAATTGAAGCTTCATGCAGCCCTATTCCTCATTCTTTTTCTCTTGCTTTGGCCGGTTCTAGAGAGAGGGAAGGTGAGAGATATTCCTTCTTCATTTTTCCAGCCAAGAGAGTAGGAAAAAGTCAAGAAAGGCTGCAGGATTTTTTTCCTTGTCTTGCTCCAATTTCCCAACCGAGAGAGAGGTGTTTCTTCATTGCCTCCATTTTTGACCAAGTCCAAGTAGCATGTAAGAGTTGACCAGCCCAAACTTAGTTCCTCCTGTTTCTTTTCTTCAGCTTTACCACCGTGAGAAAGAAAACAAAACAAACAAGACTGGTCTCTTGTTTTGTCCCACTTTAGCCGAGAGAGAGTAGAGAGAGTTGAGAGGAAAAGGTTGTCTCCTGCTCCAACCTTCCAACCAAGAGAAGATTGAGAGAAAACAAGGAAATTTCTCTTGTTTTGCTTCCACTTCAGCCAGGAACCAGAGAGAGAAAACTGAAAGGAAGCTTGTGTCTTACTTCCATTTCCAGCTTGCTTGATCGAGTAGAAGGACCAAAACAGGGGAGTTAACTTCTAGCTTGTTTTAAAGGTAACATGACTTGGAACTTCAATTTCTTTCACATGTTTTAGAGGGCTTTTGATGTATGTTTGGATGAGGTTGGACTGAGGTAGAAACAGGTTGTAGAGACTTGCTTTATTGCTGGAAATTTTCCAGCTTGGATTGAACTAGGAATGACCTTTTGTTTCCTAGATTTTGGCTCTTGTTTTGCTGCAAGTTGCTAGGGAATCCTTGAATCCCTTTTGATAGATGAAGCTTGGTGTAAATATAGCATCCATGTGAGCTGGTGGTTGCTAAAATGAAATTTCCAGATTTGACCGAGGGAGAAACATGAGCTCAATTTACAGCTTTTTAGTGTGAATTTTTGAAGAGTTTCCACTAGGAAGTCATGCTATAAATGTTATATTTCTTGTTTAGTATGATATGTAGCATGTTGTCTTTGATCTTGGTAGCAAATTGCTGGCTTAGAGGTGAGATTGGCAGCAATAAAGTTGAAGTAACTCTTGTGAAAGCTTGAAATTGTCCGAAATGGGAGAGAGGAAGAGCCGAGCTTCACGTTTGGTTTTTGTTGAAATTTGATGCTTAAATTATGTTAAAATTTCTGGTATGAATGTCATACTTAAGTGTATGGGTGGTTTGAAAACAAGTCTTGTGATTTTAAAAGAGAAAAAGGAGTTTTTCACAAGTGCAAAATAAGTTTCCAGATTTTCGGATTTCACTGACCAGTCTCAGTAAAATGCTTATATCTTGGTGTAGAAAAATCCGATTGAGGTGCCGTCAGTGGCATTTGAAACTAGACTCATGGGCCTTTGTTCTGTAAAAATTTCATATTTTTCCTCCATATGTACTGCTGTCCGTGACTCCTCAAAGTAGGCTGTCCTGTTTCTTCAGGAAAATGAATTTTTGACTTGGATCGAATATTTGGCCTATTTGTGATTTGAATCTCTGAAAAGTGCCTTCTGGGATAAGGTAGTACTAAAAATCTATTTTACAACGGTATAACTTTCATAATTTTTTAACTTGTGAAACTCGAGTTGCGAATTTTTAAAGTTTACTGTTACTATTCATCTTAGTAGATTCCTGAAGCATAGAAACGGGCTTCTTGACTTCAAAACCTCGGACGGCCTACTTCCAACCTCTTACCTTGATTTCTCCACTTCCTTGACTTCAAATGTATCCCTATTGAACTTCTCTCGCTAATGTATCTCTCCTTTCCTCAAAATTTTACACTTTTAACAAGTTACCTTAATTAAAGCGGTCAAAACTTGTACTTAGCTTGTAGCCACCATTTTCGAATTTCCAAGTGAAGCTTACTTGCTAGAATTGCCTTGTGTTTGGATGACATTGAGCCTAGTTGAAGGGCTATTGTGTTAAGATTGCTTATGTCTGAATTTGGGCTGAATTGAGGAAAATAATGAAGCCATAAATGGCTGGAAAATAGCTAAATACAAAGGGCATGCCGCCCAAATTTTCACTCGAAAGTTAGGCGTGTGTACTCGCGACTTGAGCGAAGATTTGAAGTCAAATTGAACTTGGATTGTCTATGGTATTCGAGTCTTCTTTCATAGAGGTATACAAGCTGAAATTTGGCCGAAACTCGTACCCTTGGAAAAATGAAAGTAGTGACCACTCGGAATATGTTTTCCTCGTCTTGTAGACTCAAATGCGAATTCCAAAGTTTTAGTTGCTTCTTTAGCAACACCAAAAGAGCGAGCATGAATTCTCTAGAGTTGGATATGTAACATGAACCCTATCTAAATGAGTTTCATTTACTTGATCTTCTTGAAGCGAAACTCCTATGTTTCGAACCCTAGTTGATTTCAAGCTTTTAAATGATATTGTATCGCAGATTTGGACTCCGACCAAGGAGTTACACCTGAACGTGATTTTGACAAGCACTAAATCTTTGGTGAGTGCTTTCAAATACATGATTGAACTTGATATTTGATTTACCAACGTGATCGGATAAGATTTGCTTAGTTTGGTCGGGCAAGTGTGTACTTTATCGCACTTGACCTAACTCAACTAAATACTTGATATTTCATTTATGCTTATACAAGTGACTTGATTTGCATTGACCTGTACTTGTATTTGTACTTGTGCTTGACTTGTAAGTGCTGAGCGGCAGTATGTACCACACTCGATACGAGTGGGAGGTACCTCTCATTCCCGTCTCCGTACTTTCTCTTGACTAAGTCGATTGGTCATCGACTATAGTGACTACTTGGGAACCCAAACCCCATTGGCTAGTTAATCGAGTCGAGCCGGCAAGGGTTTGGTCGATTAGATAACAAACCATGGGTATCTAGTGTTGTCGAGTGGAGTGTTATCTCCTCGACTAATCAGTATACTCGAGTATTACCACCAGTGTTTATTGTGGAGTTCGGGCCCGGTAAGGGGGTTTGGTCGGTGGACGGAGATTGGAGTTAAGTGGTGTTCTACCCAAATTGGTGTGGTACATGCTATCCGTTCAGAGCTCACGAGTTAAACCTATTCATGTACAATTACCAATCATTGTTTATGGTTCTAAGTCGATATGAGAGGTACCTCCCACCCGAATCGGTGTGGTACATACTATCACTCAGCGAATCGATTATAGCACTGAGACGGTATGAGAGGTACCTCCCACCCAAATTGGTGTGGTACATACTTCCGCACAGGGCTTACGAGTTAAACATGTTTATGAACAATTTTCGATTATGTGTATTCATGTAACATGTATCGCATAATTAAAAGAAAGAGAGGACGAGGGCGTCCCCATGAGAATACACATAAGTCAAGGAGGTTCACTCCACTCGACATCACAACACAAATATGGTTTGCAATAGCAATATTTCACTTAATTCACATAGCACAATTCAATTGTGGCATCACTTAAGGGAGAACGAGTGAGGTAAAGTACACACTCATCTCAACAATTCCATAGTACTCAATTAACAATTAAAGCATTTATCAACAATTCATGCACTTGACACTCACCTAGACAAAAGAAGAGTACGTTGCACAATTCAAGTACTTAGGCGTCCGTTGTGAGATCCTCTTGAAGGTCCCCTTGAATGCCTGAGCAAACAATAGGTATCTATTACAAACTATCATAGAGGATTCCCAATTATCAAGGAAGATTGCACACTTGTACAATGTAAAGAAATCTCATGAAAATGAGCCTTAACTTGCTCAAATCCAAGGTTCGAAGATGGTGTTTAATAGCACAAGGAGAAACTAATTTCCTTCGTGAAAACAAGTCGAAAATGGTCAATTAGTATTGAAGGATAGGGAAGAGTCTCAAAACTTAATTCCCGTCAAGTTTGAAAATTTCCGATTTGAGGTACATTCTTGGAAAAATCATAACTCACTCTCTGTAGGTCCAAAATTGGAAAACTTGGTACCATTGGAAACTACTTCCAAAGTAATAAAAGTTCCTAGAAGGCACTTTTCCATGATTCAAAACGGAAGTCACTCAAATTTAGGCTTCAAGTGGCTGCTATAGGCTCACAAGTCAGGTTCAAGGTTGGTTTTTTGGTGAACTTTGGAAATTCGGCAAAATTCACAGATTGCGAAATAGTCTTTAAAATTTGAAAATCAATTAGAGTTACAATCAAAGTTTAAAACACAACAAACGGAACAAGAATCAGAGTTTTGAGCGCCAAGATATAGCGGCTCAAATTGATACAAAAATGAAGTCCACTAGGCAAATTCCAGATTGAGTCACGAACTTTAAGATTCTAGTTGGGCATCGAAATAGACTTGGAATGGCACCAAATTTGGTATGATTACAGTACCATATAAGGAATATTCCTCTATCAAAGTTCATGGAAAAATTCGTACGGGAAGTCAGTTAACAAGTCTACTAAAGTTCCAAGAATTTCCAAGGTAAATCTGCCTTAGACTTTTATTCTTCCTTTTTCAAACCTTTGGCCAATGGAATCATCTCAAACATGGTTCATTTATGACGTAAAGGTCCAAGAAACATTCAAGATACATTTGGTAGGTGATTAACACCAAGAGTTTCGAAACAACAAGTCCCAATCAAGATTAACCATTGATCAGTCCAAAAACGAGGGTTTTCAAGCAATGATGCAGGTCTGAAATTAGGCCATAATTCACTCAATTCAACTTGGAATTGAGAATGGTTGGTGGGGTTGGAAACTACATTCATAAAGCTACAATTTCTCAGAATAAATCGTTCCGAAATTCTGTCTAAAACTAGCTCGAATTCAAGCAACAATTCGCAGCTCATAACAGGCTTCCCAACTCAGCTGAAAAACAGGACAGGTAACTTTGAAAGGCTGGTACGGTTCACTCAAGTGGAATCAGGGAATGCATTTTTATACCGTTGCAAAAATGGAAGTGTCTAGTTTCTAATTCCATAAACGGCACTCGATTTAGACATCGGAACAAAGAGTTATAGTCGTTTAAAATTTACTACCAGAGCAATTCGGGACACAATTTCCAGTTTTGAAACCATTTCGAAATCTAAACATTTACCCATCCAAATCAAGTGATTTTTGGTGGAAACTTTCCACACAACCTATACAACATATCTACATTAAAATCAAGTCAATTGGACCACAAAACATTGCACCAAGAGGCACGGCCAAGGCAGGGGCAGAACCGGCAATTATTTCCTTTTGTTTCCTTTGAGTTTTCTTTTCACCATTCAACTTATAATCACTTGTTTAAGCACTAAATCATCATAAATAACATCCAACATCATCACATCAGTTCATCAAGTCCATTGTGGGATTTCATAGAGTCCACTCACATGATTTCCAACAATAGAGAGGTACCCATATGAATCTATAAGCTCCCAAGTGCAATATAACTTACATAAACTAAGATTCAAGGGTTTGATCGTTAATTATCTCTTTAGATGATTAAACCAGAAATTTTTGGTCCTTTGAAGCTCAAGAAAACCATGCAAAAGAAGCTCCTTTCCTAGCTTAAGTTGATCTCCAAGTGGTTTGTAAGGTGTGGTGAAATTTTGAAGTGTTTTGAGCAAGAAATGAAGCAAGAAAATGAAGAGATTTGGGTTGTCTTCTTCCTCTTGCTGGTCGGCTGCCTTGAGGAGAGAAAGAGAGTGTGTTTGCTGATGAGAAAGCTTCTTGAGGAAGCTTAAGTGTGTGGCTAAAATGCTCCAAAAGTCAACCCTTCAATAATGCGCATTCGCGCGCGTTTCGTGCTTGTTTCCTCTCGGGTTTGTTTCACTTGTGCACTATATCTCTAATGCACTTATTTTAACACTATTATTATTCACTCTTAGTAGTTTAACAATAATTTCTAGAATCCTCCAATTAGTCACGCGCGCGAAAACGCGAACTTCCGACTTGTGCGCGATAAAGCGAAATTTCTAAGAAATTTTTATAACGACGATATAACTAACTAATACTAGGGTATTTAATCATAAAAATATCTATTTTAAGATTAACGCATGAGTTCTCAAATCTCCAAGGTCACTGTACTCTCAAATCAAATATTGCCTCCAAACGCGTATTCATTAAATCTCGCTAAACGAGCTTCCAAAATTTAAATTTATTAATGAGACATTTTAAAAATATATGCAAGTCGTAGTTCCATGTAAATGGTTCTAAAAGGGTTGAAATAAATTATTCGGAGAAAACGGGTGGATAAATATTTAAATAAGCCAGTAAAATAAGATAAAATAAGTAAATTTTTGGGTCCTCACATATTTTCCCACTTCCACTCGGGCATCTCTAAAGGTTGCAAAAGACCAGATGGTTTCTGATACTCGGTTTTAATTTGCTGGCAAATCAAACAAGTTTGGACAAACTGAACAATTTCCTTCTTCATGTTCTCTCACCAGTACAAACTCTTCAAGTTCTAGTACATTTTATTCTCTCCAGGATGTACCGTGTACTTAGATCGGTGTGCTTCTTCCAAAATTTCCTTCCTAAGCCCTTCGTCCTTTGGCACTGCTATACGATTCCGAAATTTTAGTACACCGTTTGTTCCCAAGTTAAAATTTGATTTTTCCCCCATTTTGCCTTTCTCCAACCACTTTTGCACTTCAGGGTTCTTCTCTTATACTTCCTTGATATGTTCCAACAGAGTGAATTTCACGACAATGTTCTCAAGAATCACTTTTCTCGGTTCAAGTCGAGAATTCCAACAACTACTCTCTTCCAACAAGTGCAATTCTTTAATCATCAATCCTACCACTTGCACTTGACGACTTAAAGCATCGGCCACTACATTAGCCTTCGCTGGGTGATAATTGAGCGTACAATCATAATCCTCTAAAATTTCCACCCATCTACGTTGCCTCAAATTCAACTATTTTTTAGAAAACAAATATGTAAGACTCTTGTGGTCCGTGAAAGCCTCAAATGTCACTCCATATAGGTAATGTCTCCACTTCTTTAATGCAAACACTACAGCCGCTAACTCCAAATCATGAGTTGGTAGTTTCTCTCATGCGGCTTTAATTTCCTAGAGGTATACGCAATCACCTTATCATTCTGCATCAATACACATCCCAAGCCTTCATTTGAAGCATCTGTATATACTACAAAACTATCATTTCTATTAGGTAAGCCTAATACAGGTGATCTTGTCAATCGTCTCTTTAACTCCTGAAAACTTTCTTCACATTTCGGGATCCATATAAATTTTTTGCTTTTCTTAGTCAACTCAGTCATGGGTCAAGCAATCTTGAAAAATGTTTGATAAACCTCTGATAATACCCTACTAACCCTATAAAATTTCGAAATTCAGTAGGGTTTTCCGGTTGTTTCCACTTAGAAACTGCTTCAACTTTGGCTGGATCCACCTTAATTCCGTCCTTGAAAATTATATGACCCAAGAAAGTTACTTCCTTCAACCAGAATTCACATTTGCTAAACTTAGCATACAACTGATGCTCCCTCAAGGTTTGCAAAACAATCCTCAAATGTTTCTCATGATCCTCCAGTGTTTTAGAATACACCAGTATATCATCGATGAACACTACCACAAACTGATCTAGATAAGGTTTAAAGATTCGGTGCATTAAGTCCATAAAAGCTGCATGTGCATTAGTCAATCCAAACGGCATTACTGCGAACTCAAAGTGTTCGTACCTCAAGTTAAAGGCAGTTTTAGGTATATCTCTCTCCAAAATTCTCAATTGATAATAACCCTGCCTGAGGTCCAACTTTGAGAATACTACCGCCCCTTGCAATTGGTCAAATAACTCATCAATGTGGGGCAAAGGGTACTTATTCTTAATAGTAACATTGTTCAAGTTTCGGTAGTCTATACACAGTTTTAAACTCCCATATTTCCTTTTAACAAACAATACCGGGGCTCTCCACGGTGAATCACTTTCTTTGATAAAGCCTCGCTCTAGCAAATCCTGCAACTGCAATTTCAACTTTTTCAATTCAGTTGGAACCATTCTATATGGCGTTTTAGAGATAGGTGCTACCCCCGGAGTCACATCAATCTTAAAAACTATCTCCCTTTCCGGAGGCAAAGACTCTAATTCTTCAGGAAAAAACATTCGGATGCTCCTTTACTACAGGCATATCTTCCAACCTCACCTTATCACTAGGAGTATTTATAAGAAAAACCAAATATCCTTGAGCTCCCTTACTTAACATCTTTCTGACTCGAATTCTTGAAATAAGAGCAGATGAGGCTAATCTACTCCTTACATCCAATTTTAGGGTTGCCTCTCCTGGAATGCACAACTCTACCGTTTTCATCTTACAATTCAACTAAGTATGGTAGCGAGCTAACCAATCCATTCCTAGGATGACATCATACCCCTTAATATCTAAACTCATCAAATCGGCTAATAACTTCCGTTCTCCAACCCATATCTCGAAATTTCTATACACCAAGTTAGCAAGTAAATTTTGTTCCCCAATAGGTGTTCTAACTTCCAAATCATAAGGTAACTTAATTGGCTTCACATCTATTCCACTCATAAAGTTAGGGTTTACAAAAGAATGCGTCGCACCCGCATCAATTAAAACCTTAGCTAAACGGTGGAAAATAGGGATCGTACCTTCAACCACCTCAGTAGAATCGGGAATCTGCTGATAGTCCAATGCGTAAATCCTAGCAGGTACCTTGGGTCGACTCTCTCCAGCACTAGTCTGCTTAGAGGTTGACTTTTCTGGCCTTTGAGTACTACCTCCTTCTTTTGGTACGCTTGAGCATTTCGATATCTGGTGTTCGGTACTGCCACAATACAAGCATTTCCCCAATTTCCTCCAACAATCATTCTCCACATGGTTGGGCTTACCACAGTAGCCATAACTAACTTGAGGAGTTACGGCCTGACCACTAGAAGGTATTCCTCTCGCTTGACCTTGCCCACTACGACCTCCTCTTGATAAGGCTCATCTTGGAGCTCCAGCGATCCTTACTCCTCCCGTTCCCCTTCCCATCTTGGAAGGTGGACATTTTTACTGGCTTGTCGAGAAGAATAACTAGGAGTGTTCCTTTTCTTAGTATGGAAATCCCTAACTTGCAGCCTTGTGCTTTCAACTCTCTGCGCTTTCTCCAGGGTTTCAATGAATGTAGAGATTTGGGCTGCTGCCAACCCCTCTTGGATCTCCACATTAAGTCCTTGCACAAAGCGCCTTATCCTTCTCCGCTCATTAGTCACCAATTTCGGAGCGTATTTAGAAAGTTTAGTGAACTTCCATTCATACTCGACCACGCTAGAGGTTCCTTGCCTCAACTTTATGAATTTGTCCTCCCGCTTCTCTTGGATCAGAGGCGGAAGAAACTTCTCATTAAACTCCCTCGTGAAGTTTTCCCAAATCCAAGGGATCTGCGCTCTTTCCCACTTTCCCCTTATCATGTCCCACCAAGCACGTGCAACGTCCTCAAATTGGAAGGCAGCAAAGTTCACTCGCCTCTCTTCTGTATAGTCTAGGGCGACGAAAATATTGGTCATTCGTTCCAACCAGTTCTCCGCTAACTCGGGATCAGGTCCCCCAATAAACTTAGGTGGAGCAAATTTCAAAAACCTCTCCAAGGCTCTATCATCCCCTCTATTCTGGGCCCTGGGTTGGTTAATTGGCCCTGGACCCTGTCGCTCTGCTAATCGTTCTAGGATATCAGTCATCCAATTATTGGCAGTAGCCACTTGGTTACCCTCAACATTTTCTTGTCCTTGTGTCGGCCCAGTTGCCGATCCTTGAGCATCCCCTTGAGGTTGGGGTTGCCTAACCCCACGTCCTCGATCTCTACTACTCCTTCGTCCGTCCATGAGTCTAGTTATGCCTAATGCAAGAAATAAAATAATTACGCGAGAAAATACTTAAAATACAAACCAATGCGGAAAACATTTGAAATAACTAGCATATATTAACAATTAAAAATCCATACATGATCAGCAAGTCATGGGGCATTTACAAAAATATAGCACACATGTACCACAAAAGTACATTTAGTCATGTACGACAAAAGTAGATTCAAGTGCCTCAAAAGTAGGCCACACAGTGAAGCAAAATACAATGGCCTTTGAACTAGCACCACCCCAGCTATTCCTAACTACAAAAGTCAAAAGATTCATCACTTCTAGTCTAATTCTCAGCAGGATTGTCAGGCGGGACCTCCTCCTCTGGGTCCTCCTCCGAATCCTCCTCATGAGTGCCCTCAGGAACCGGGCTCTGAACAGCATCCATCACCTCATCGATCAACATAGTGGTGTCAGCTGGAATCCTAAAAGCCCGATCCTTAACCTCCTCGACTACCCTAACCAGTCGAGCTCTAGTCCGCTGTAGCTCATCACGAGCGGCCTCAGTCCTAGCCAGCTCATCTACTACCATCCCCTCTAACTCCGCAATCCTAGCACCCTGAGCGTCCACCATAGCGCTCAGCTCCTCGATGATGCTCATCGTCAATGGACAGTACAAGGTCATTAGGGTAAGCGTGCGTCGCCCTACAGGAACAACGGGGAAACCTAGAGGAAGGCGAGAATCGAACGCGAGCCCCTCCACCAAGTGTTCGATAGTAGATAGGTCTAAGAGGCTCCACGTGACCATTAGCAAGTCTATTACCATTAGCAGTGTGCCCTCCATTACCATTCTCCATTCCTACAAAACAATCACAATTTCCAGGTTAGAAACTTAAAGTCACTAACTCGCTCAAACATCACTTAAGATATAACTAAGTTATCTCATTCCTATTCTCGAGGGTAAAGTCTCTAATATATCTCCCAAATAGATCTCTAAACTAGTGCTCTGATACCAACTGTGACGCCCCCACTTCTTCCTAAGGCGACCACAAGGATATCGGCGAGACGCCTGCCTAGCTTTCGCCAGAACTCACTACGAGACGAATTCAACTTATGGATAAACAATCAATACTAATAGTCGAAGATATAAAGAAAGGTCGCTTCCTTAATAAACATTCAAATTTTACATTACAAGTTACCAAAAGTACATCAACTTTCCCAAAATATACAACCTCCAAAATTCGTCTAACCAATTACATTCAAAATTCTAATCAAAAGGCCATCAAGTTGGCTTCTCCAAGATTCTTTCCATTTCGGCTCCTATTAAGGAAAACAAAACTAATGGGATGAGCTAACGCTCAGTGAGGCTAAGAAAAGCATGCAAACACATAGTTCAAGTAGCAATAGCACTTATACGAGAAATAAAGCTATAACGTTCAAGTAATTCACATTTTAAAATAAAACACACTCAATAAGGATACGGGAGCTCTCAGGAGCTAGATTCCACTTGCTTTGCCGATTCTCGATCTTATACCTCCACGTGATGACACTCCGTCAACCGGGTAGGTATATTTAGTCCGTAGAACACCACTTACTTCACGAATCCCGTTCACCATTACACCCCCTGTTCCGGGCCCGCTCATTATTTAGAAAGGCGATACTACTCGAGTATGCCAAGCGGGATCTCTCAAATAGATCAAGCTTTACGAATTTCTCATGGTTCACCAAGCTTCTCGACCAAGCCCATGCCGGCTCAAGTCACAAGGTTAGCCTATGAGTTTGGGCGTCCCCCGAATATAAATATAAGTCGATGAGACAACGCTCCAATCGATGATCACAAATACGATTCACAACAGCATCATTTCACACAAGTCGATTATCAATTCACATAGCGAAATTCGATCATAATTTCATTTAAAAGAGGACGAGTGCGATAAAGTACACACTCGTCTCGGCAATTCTAGTTCACATAATTGACAAGAAGCAATTCACGTACTCAACAACAATTCATGCACTTGACACTCACCAAGTCAAAAAGTGAGTAAGTGAACAAATAAGCTTTTAGGCGTCCGCTCCAAGATTCTCTTAAATATCCTCTTGAGCGCCTGAAGAAACAACGATTAACTATCACTTATAACCATGCATCAACCAAGGAAGAGTGTACACTTGTTTAGAACTAAGACAATGTCTTAAAAGAGAACTCTAAATCTCTCAAAAATTGACGTTCAAAAGTGAGGATTTAAAGTCCCAAGAGAGACTAGTCTCTTCCATGAAATCAAGTTTAAAATAGTCTATCGATATCGAGAGAGAGTGACAAGTTCTCAAAAACTCATTTCCTAAGAAATCGGAAATTTCTGTTTTGCGCGACGATCTTTGGAAAATCAAATCTTGAGTTTGGCATGTCCAAAAATGGAAAAATTTACACTGTCGGAAACTAGGTTCGAAGTACTAAAAGTTCCTAGAATATACTTTTCCATGATTCTAAATGGAAAGCATTCATTTTTCAGCTCAAAGTTGCTGTTTCAAGAAAGCAAGACAGAACCAGTCTTGGTTTTTCGGCGATGTTTGGAAATTTGGTAAAATTCACAGAAAGTGAATCAGCCTTTGAAATTCGTAACACAATAAGAGTTCTAAACAAGGTTTCAAACACGATAATAGGAACTAAATTTGGAGTTTTGAGCATCAAGATATAACAGCTTAAAATCGGTTAATTTTCACTACTTGAACAGTGAATTTCCAGATTTGAAGAGCAATCTTTGGGCATCATTTGGATATCGAAATGGTCTTGAAATTATACCAAATTTGGTACACTTAAACTTCCATATGTGGACTACCTCTCTATCAAATTATAGGAAAAAATTCACGTGGGAAGATAGTTAACAAAATGACCAAAGTTTGTGAAATTTTCAAACCAAATCTGCCAACCCACTCTTTCTTTCTTTCCAAAGGTTTTGTTCAATAAAATCAACCCTAATTCACTCCATTTTTGAAACCAAGGTTCCAGAAACATTTAATAAGCAATTTATGGTTAAATGACACTAAAATTTTTGAAATATAACCTCCCAAAATAGGTTTGACCATTCGGTCAGCAAGAAAGGAAAAAGCTTCCAGTTTCCAGCTTTGTCGCATTTTCAAAATCAAGCCATATCTAACTTTATACAACTCCAAATTGAGAATAGTTGATGGTGTTCGAAACTAGGTTCAAAATTCTACAATTTATCAGAAGACATTATTTTGAAAATCTTTTCACAAATAGGACAAAATCAAGCCACAAGGTGCAGCTTCTAGTTTCATTCGTATGAACAGCCAAACAGAACAGCCAACTTTGCCGACTCATTGCGGTTTACTCAAAATGTACCAGTAGGAGATTTGTATACCATTGGAAAACTATGAATGTCTAGTTTTGAATGCCACTAACGGCACTCAATTTTGACTTTTGTACAGAGAGTTACGTTCGAACGAAAAACACTGTCCGAGAATCCATGCTATACGTTTTTCCAGATTTGAACCTTGCCAAAACTCAAGTTTTGTGCAACAAATGAAACGATTTTTGAAAGGCACTTTGTACACACAATATACAACATATATCCATCAATTTCACAGCCAACCAAGCATCAAAATTTCGAAAAACAAACTGAACAACATGGACAGAATTTTCGGCCAGCTCAACCTCCACCATTTTCCAACTTTCTCTCCACTTTCTAACCGTAATCTTCTCATTCATTACACAAAAAACATTAACCAAGCAACATAGCCTCAAGTCAGCTACCTACAAGCCTCTTCAAGACCGCTAGCCTATATATTAAAGCAAGGTAAATGGTTTCCTCAAGTCCTCTAACCTATTTTCTTGCTTAGGGTTGTAAACCCATGAAAACTAACCACTAATCTTTGAATAAATGGAAGGATTAAAGGAGATAAAGGTTACCTCTTTAAACCCTAGATGAAATCAGATTTTTCCACCAACAATTCTTCAAGAAAAACCACACGATTGCTCCTTGCTCCAAGATGAAGTGTTACTCCAAGTAGTTTGCGATTTGGTGGAAGTTTTGTGGGTGAAATGAAGCTAGAACAATGGAGTTTTTCTTCCTCCTGCCTCCTTGGGTGTGTTCGGCCGAACGGAGAGGTAAGAGAGAGAGTGTGTGATAGTTTTTGGCTTGTCTTGAAGCTTGGAGGAAAAAGTAAGGATTAAGTTTAGCAAAAAGTCAACTTGAATAGTTGTCGCGCGCGGGTTTCGTTCCACCATTTTCTCTCGGGTTTGATACACTCATGCACTAATTCTCCAAGGTACTTCCTTTAACACTATAATTATTCACTCTTAGTAGTCTAGTATTAATTTCTCAAATCTCCACTTAGCCGTTCCGAAGCGAAATACCCGAACTTTCGACTCACGCGTGATAAAGCAAAATTTAAGGGCAATACGTGCAACTAAAATATAATTAACTAATACTAGGGTAAATAATTATAAAAATAACTATTTTAAGAATAAAACATGAGTCCTCACAAGCTCAAATCTCATTGGTAGTCAATCGAATCGAGCCAGCAAGGACTTGGTCGAGATAGATTGACGAACCATGAGGAAACTGTTACTGATTCACTGAATACTGGATCCTTCTGATAATTGGTATAGTCGGACTATTACCACCACTATTTCTGTTTGGTGTTCGGGCCCGGTAACGAGTATGTTTGGTCGATGGAAACTAGTGTAAAGTGGGGATCTACGGTCAATGTTTTTTGCTTCTCTAAACGTTGACGGAGTGTCAACGAGGTTGGATCAAACTAGTGCGATTGGAAATTTGGCTCTTGAAAGCCATCTGTATCCTTTTACTTGAACCGTTCCGTATTGGTTATGGTGTTTACTTATTCCTTTACTTGATACTTATATTTGATAGATTAAAGTTCTAACTATGTGATTTTCGACTGCATGACCTGTGGTACCTCATTGGGCGAAAGCCCACTCTGTCATCTTTGTTTTTCTTACAGGGGGCAAAGTTTGGGAACATGATTTTTGGGGAAGAGTTGAACTAGTTATAGCTTTTAGGCATTTTGTTTAAACTCCTCTGTAATAATAAATCTCATATTTATTTGTATAAGATTGAATACTTTAGTTGTACTTTAAATTGGAATCGTAAGTGACACTATTGCGTATAGTTCTAGGTTTATGATTGAAAGTTAATTGTGCATTTTAGTACCTTCTGTGAATTTTGGTTTAGTTAGTCCTGGTGAGAGTTGGGCAGGCAGTCCGCTAACCCTTAGGGTACGCCCTAAGGGAAGGTGGGGTTGTCACAGTTGGTATCAGAGCTAGAAATGACCTGGGCAAAAGAGGAATTTGATTCTAAGAAACTTTAGTGTGATGTGTTAGGGTGTCATTAAGTATGATTAGGTTTACCTAAGTTATAAACTGTGCTTATCCTTGTAGGTCATGGATGGAACCAGTGGAAAGGGTGGAAGTGAGCCGCCTCGGAGACGCCTTCGAATTATTGATTATGAGGAGAGGCCAGGAGGACCAATCCGACTTGGAGTACCGCAAGTCGGACTAGGAGATATAGTCGTTGCCGAAACTACTCCTATGTTGATCATGTGGTCTTGGCAGTACTAGATGAGAGGAAGAGACTTAGACGTGCCAATTTTAGGGACCAAACTGAGATGACAAGGCTGAGAGGAATTATGGAGATGCAAAGGGATAGGATCCAGAAGTTGCAGGAGACCGTTGGTCAGGAGCAAGAGCGTACAGATGCTATGCACCAGCAGGTGCATGTGGTGAATAAACGCCTCACTTAGGGTGTTAAGGGAAGTAGGAGACCGAACTGAGGGTATATTGCATGAATGTAGGGCTCTACTTGGAAAGGTAGTGGATGCAAATTTGGCTGACGTAGGCCATGGCCCTAGAAATGAAACATCTATTAACTCTGTTGGGAACTAGGTTGGAACTCGTATGAGCCATCTTTTGACCCTATGTGAGAGGTAGTTAGGAAAGCTCTTAGTTGGATGTTTTTGTACTTTTGATATAGTTTTGTTCACTGTACTTTTGATATGATCCTGCTATTTGTGTTACTGGGATTGTTTTTGCTTGTGCCTGACCTTTACAGTGTAATATGTACGAAAGAGTTGTGCTAAATGTACTTGACTTTTGACTTGTTTATATTTTTACGTTTTATCCATATATCTATGAAATTTTAATTTTTGTATATGTATTATGGCTCTAGACTTGTTAAAAATCGATGGAGGGTAGACGTAGTGGACGAGGCCGTGGGCGTGGAATTAGGCAACCCTTGAATGAAGGGGTAATCGTGAACTAGTGGCTGAACAGAATCGCGAGCCAGGGGTCGATCCCAACGCACAAGTAATCACAGGCATACAGCGTATGACAGATTTTTTATGTGACAGCTGTAGACACCAAAATTTCAATTTTATTTAATTCAATTTTAGCTTTATTTTTATTATTATTTATTCTTGTTCTTATTTTATTTTTATTTTAGTTGACTAGGTTTACAAAATGATAGTTAGTGTTTATTTTTGCTTATTAGGTTCATTATTTTTTCTTTTTAAGATATTTTTGCATTAAATTTCTCAAAAGGAAAATTCTCACAAAAAATTCAAAATTTGTTTTTAAGCCTTTTAAGATTCAATTTCTTTAAAATAAATGAAAATTTTCAATGCAATTTCAATTAGGATTTAACATTTTTGTTTATTTAAATTGATTTTGAAAAACAAAAAAATAAATAAATAAAAGAGGATAGGTGGAGGCCATGCACAATAGTTAGGCGGGGTGCATGCAAATGAGACAAGTGTCTCTATTTTTCTTTTGACACCACAATATCTAGAGGATAGGTGGTTAGGACACTTGGAAGCTTAGGAAAAATTTGAAAAAAAAAAACAAACAAAAGAAAAGGCTACGTGGGAGAAAAGAAAAAGAAAAGGAAGGGAAAGGAAAAAACTAAGAAGGGTTGTGGGTAAGAAACCAAAGAAAGAGTTTTGGTCCGGAAAGAAAAGAAAAACTAGGGAAGAGAGGAGATTGAGAGGGGGGGTCGGCTAAAGCAAAAGGAGGAAAACAAGCAAAAGGCGAAGGAAGAAACAAAAGAAAGGCAAAAAGGAAAAGAAAGAAAAAGGAGGGTTTTCTGGAAAGAAGAAAGAGGGTAGCGGGAAGCAAGAAGGAAAAGGAGGAAAAGGGCTACAGCTGAACAAAGAAGAGGAACAAGAGGGAGAGAGGGGATCAAGAAAGAATCTGGAAACAAGAGGAACGAAAAAAGGGAGCTTCGTGGGAGCTAGGTTAGGAGGAAAAGAAAAAAAATATCGAAAGAGAAAGGAAAAGGAAGGTTTCGGCTGAGGAAGAACGAAAAGTGAGAAAGGAAGAAATCTGGGGGGAGAGCTTCAGGGAAAAGTGGAGAGAATAGGAAGAAAGAAAACGGGGAAGTGAGAGGAAAGAGAGAGTAAAGGGGCGGCGAAAAGAGAGAAAATGAAGAGAGGAAGAGCAGACAAATTCTGCAAAATTTCATTACCAGGCTGGAGCCTGGTTCTGTCTCAAATTCCAGCGTAGATGTTAGGTTTCTGAGGAATCTCTTGTTTTTTGCATCTTCTCCGGTCACAGTAGAGCAACTTTTGAGTTGAGTGGCTTCCATAAAAACGGCTACAAGACCTTCAAATCCAAGCTTGAACTTGTTGCCATCACAGCTCTTGAACATTCGTCAGCGAAAGTTATCTTCCATTGTTCTAGCATTCGGATCCCTTTTCCTTGAGATTTAATGCACTATTTCGACTTCTTAAAACATTAGAGGTATGGTATTTCATCTTTTCCAACCTATTTGCACATAAAAGTTCAAGAAATCTGGTTTTTTTTTGGGTTCATGATGTAGTTTTTCTTTGTATGATTTTTGCTGGGTTTGGTGCATCTTGTTTTGCTAACAGATGATAAGATTTAGAAGTTGACGAGAAAGTTATCTGCCTTGAATATGTGTCCTGGTTGCTTTCCAAGTCTTGTGACTCATAACCAAAGCTGCGTTTTGAGATTTTGTTGGAAACTTATGAACAAAAAGCTATAAGCTTTCTTTCATCCGCGAAACTGAATGGATGTGATCCGTGGGTTGTGCGTTTTTTTCTAGTATCTTGTTTATTGTCATGATTTGGGTTTTAGGCTGTTTTCTTGAAGATTTGGGTTTGAAGTCAGCGGATGTTTATGTCTTTGTTGCGTGTTGATGAGCTGCGAAATTTGAAGCAGAAGGGAGCTTCGAATCAGATGCTCTTGTCTGAATCTTTGTGTTTAAAAAAGTTTTATGTTGAAAGGTGGAAAGAAGGCTCGGTGATTTTGTTGCTTTGATTCAAATTTTTGTATGGTTGAGATATTAATTGTGCTTGGATAAAAAGAGGACTGCATTTGCTGAAACCCACGAAATGTCGCAGAATAAGAGAGCTTCTGCGAAGAAGATGCATGCAGGTTTTCCACAATTTCACTTTGACCCCTAGTTTTCTAAGTAATTCTGCTATGGCCCAGAAAATTGGAAAAAATCAATCAATCTTGTCCTTTTAAAGTGTTATTTTTCTTTGGCATACTGTAATATGATTTTTGAATAGATTGTTTAGGAATTTTAGGATGAAATTTGAAGGTTTAATGATTTTTGATAGATTTATAGTTTTGATTTGGATTTTTAGTGAAATGTTGGGTAATTTTGTTGTTTAATTATAGCAAATGAATTTTCATTTATTTTTGTGAATTTTAATATTTAATTTTGGTAGGCTTCACCTTAAGCCCTTAATTTTATTTTACTTTTGTTTTAAACCCTAATATTTGTAGTAATAATGATTTGACCCCTCAAATTTCTTTAATTCTTTCAATTGGTTCCTTGTTTGTTTTAATTTGTTGAATATGGGTTGTTTACTTTCATTTGAATGCTTTGATTGATTCAATTTCATGTTTATTTCCATTTCTTATGATTATTTGTTAATTAAAGTGATGCATTGACCTTTTTTCTTTGTTTTGGAGGGTAAATAAGAAAATTTTCATTTCATTAGCTCACCAATTCAAGGGAGGTACACTCTACTCTTTTATTTTGATTTTACTTGATCCTATGTACTGCTATGTGACTTTATGCGTGTAATTGCATGCTTTTTTTATTTTATTTTAATTCATCTACTTATTTATTTACTTTATTTGTTTTAATTTTGTATATTATTTTAATTTAAAAACGATTAAATGTCAAATTGTAATAGTTAAGTTATTATTTTTATGTTATTTCATTCTTTCCCCTTTTAGATTGTAGTTAGAGCCCTCAAGTGTAATAGTTAGGTCTTATTCGTTTTTATTTGCTTTGTGTGTTTTGCATGCTTGTGTGCTTACGTGTTACTCGCTTTCTTAGGGTCTTGCATCTAGATATCATGCTTATATGTTATGTGCTATATGTGATTTATATGTTTATTTGCTTTTATTATGTTTTATATGATTTATTTGATTATAATAAATGCATGACGTCACCACACTAGTCCAACGCTAGTTGTGGCACTTTTTTCCGATTCTACACTAGTCCAACGCTAGTTGTGGCCCTTCTTTCCGATTTATTGCTAGTCCAATACTAGTGAGAACCTGTAGACATGGGCTAGTTCAATGCTAGATCCTTAGGGACCATCCACGCATTAGATCATGTTTGTATGACAATCACTACATTTTCATGCATATTTTCTACCTTTTAGGGTTTCTTTATTTTTTGCATGACATTTCCCTTATATGTATCCCTTATCCCATATTCC
Organism: Coffea humblotiana; assembly: GCA_023065735.1. Taxonomy (NCBI): domain Eukaryota; kingdom Viridiplantae; phylum Streptophyta; class Magnoliopsida; order Gentianales; family Rubiaceae; genus Coffea; species Coffea humblotiana. Next base: position 413,511 of record JACYVW010000023.1, read on the forward strand.
CACTATATGTATATCTCTTATCCGATATATTCTCTATATGTATATTCCTTAACCCTATGTGTAAAACATGACATGTAGACTTGCATTCCATTTAAGCAAATTAGAGTAGACTAGTGCATTTGCTTGATTAAATTAGGGAAATTACCCCTTGAATATGGGATATGGATGAGTATGGCTCTCTAGCCTTAGCACGCTCGTATTCCCTCTATTAAAGGGAAAATTAAAGTCATGAATTTTAGCCCCCCGCACCCGTTATGATGTATTCCTTTAGGTCATGTATATTTGTATAATTATTATTTTCTTTTCTTTCTTTCGAGTCTCATATTTTGCATATTCGTGACCTCTTCAAAGAATCAACTTGGGCATCACAATTAATGTGATTTGCACCAATTAAACTTTGAAGAGATATTCGGACCCCCCGATATCCTCCTAGATTTAGGTTTTGCATCCATATAGTGACATCCAAGTGTGATAAATTTTTAGCTTAGAATAAAAAGTTTTTGACTAAATCACGCAACTAACCTTGACTAGATTGAAAGGGTGTCTTGGATTTTATCCTTACCTTCCATTTCTTCAAATGTGACTCCCGACCCTTTTTCTCTTGATTTTCGCAAACTTGGAGTCGTTTAAAAAGGGTTTTCTCTATTTTTTATTTAAAAAATTCATTTTAGGTGACTTGGTACACCTTAACTCAATACCAAGTGGCGACTCCTATTTTTCTTTAAAAACTCTTTTTAAAAATTTTAATTTGGTCCAAAATCGTCACACTTTCTAGTCCCATTCTAGGCTCATTTTCTTTATTTATTTTTCTAAAACCAAAAACTCATTTTCAATCAAAATTAAATCAAAAATTGATTTTTTATAAAACCCGTAATTATTATTTTCATTAAAAATGGGGCGCGACAGCTTGGCGACTCCAATGGGGATTTTACTTTAGAAGGTCCGAGCATTTGATTTAATCAATTTTTTTCTTTTTCTAACCTTCTTATGTATCACAATTGGAGATTTTAGGTTTCATTTTTTCCGTTTTAGGGTTTTTTGCATATTCACACACGCAATCGTCTCGATATCCGTATATGTGATGAGTTATATGTTTATTTTTTTTCATTTACTTATGTTTATATATCACGCTTGCATCTAGGGGGGGTAGCTACCCTAGAACCTTCAACCGCATTTAATGGTATTATAATCCCTCCCATCAAAAGAAAACACCTCATACGTGCATGCATTACTTTTACCCTATTTTTTTCTTTTCGTGGGCGCTTCCCACATTTCCTTGTAGGATTAGGATCGATTTCTTTAGGTAGGCAGATGGTATGCTCTGCGCCCATAGCGATGCCTAAGGGATCACTCAAGCCACCGACCGAAGGCCTTGGGATTGATGACCCTTCGCCTCTTGGTCTGAAGGCTTGGGGATCGGAAGTTTTATCGAGTCTAGATGCATTAGTAAGCCAACCTCATGCATCCATATTAGAAATTACCTAGGATAGAGTCGATCTTACCCAACTAGGAACACTAAGCACGAGGGGAGGGATTCTACCCCTCTTTCCTTATTTTTCTTTTTGTTTTTTGTATCATTTAATTGCCACAACGTGTTATGTGTTGAACTAACATTTCCTTGTTTTCTCGTCTTTTTCATTCACAAACGTTAGAAAATAAGAGATCTGGCATGATTCTCTTTTAGAACCTACCCTCTTAGATAGGTTATTGCACGTTTAAATTTCGATGTATTGCATTTGCAGGTTAATAATTGCACATCATTTTAGTCCCACCCTGGCATACAAAGGGTCTCTTTTAGGTCATATTTTTCATTTCAAATTGCATATTTAATTGCTTCGATAAATTGGCATCATGCATAAACTTTAGAAGGGAATGCCGCATAGGGAATCCCACGTTAGGAATAAGTCACCTTGTGTCTCGGATATGTAATCCAATGAGACTTGCACGTCTATATTTCTTGTACCATCCAAAGGGGTAGTGCACGAGATAAGGTAGGATCTGATCTTTCCTATGATAATAAAGCAACTTTTGAACATTAGAATATGAGTATCTAACAATCATCTTTTGGGGCATTTTATTTAGAATTGGTAAAAATCCCTTGCGTAAAGGACATTAAGTTGAAGAAATTCACAAATAATCCCTCATTATTGAGATGATAAATATATCGAGGCCAAATCTTAATTTTAGAAGGCTCATAGACTAATGCATTGCAACAAAATTGTGAATTTTCAAACTACAAATGGGTGGACAATCCAATCAATTTTTGAATAAACCGTCAATTCCATCCAATCCATTTTACCAGTTTATTCATTTTAAAACAATCTAGTCATTTTTGAATAAATCGTTAACTCCATTCATCTATTTGATCAATTCATTCAATTTTAGAACAATTTAGTCATTTTGAATAAATCGTTAACTCAATCCATTCATTCATTTTTAGGGCAATCTAGTCAATTTTTCAAATAAACCATCAATTCCATCCATTTCCATTTTCACGAGTTTTATTCACTTCTAGGATATTGAGTCAATTTTTGGATAAACCATCCACTCCATACAATCTATTTGATCAATTCATTTTAGGATAATTCATTCAATTTTGAATAAATCATCAATTCCATTCAATACATTTTACCAGTTTATTCATTTTTAGAACAATTTAGTCAATTTTTGAATAAATCATCAATTTCATCTGATCTGTTTGACCCGTTTATTCTCTTTTAGGGTTTTGATCTAAGGTTCCTTGAGTAAACTAGTCGAGACATTGCAATCCTTTCGAGAGTAGACTCTTTCACATATCAATTTATGTGTTAATCAAAGCAATCAATCCATTCGGACTTTGTCATCATTTTGTTAGGACAAATGTCTCTTCTCACTCCAATTGGCCAAAATTTTCAAATTGCTTTTCACTTGAATATCAATAAAGTTGATCGGATTCATCAGGTATTGTATGGTGCCTACCCTAGAGGATTGCATTTTCATTCTAGGCTTACCCTTGGCACAAAAAGGGCTTTCCCAATAGGACATGCATCCGAATTACTTAAATTTTTACTAACTCCCGTCTTTTTTCTTTTTTTCCTTTCTTTTTATCAGCAGTTAATCAAGAAGGGAATCTAAATAGGGTTTTTCCTAAATTTTCAGATAATTATACGAAGAAGCCCCATCATTACACGATCACGTAGCCGAGGTTTGAGAAATAGTGTAAACATGAGTACACATCCTGAATCATCCGATAGGTCTGCAACGACGCCATCAGCCGACCTTGCAAATCTGGGAGCTCAACTGATTGAAGTGTTAAACAAATTCAATGAGTTAAGCATGGAGATAACCGCACAACGGTGTGTGATTGATCAGTTGATTGCTGGTAGCAGTAACAGTGTTCCGCAAGATCCCTTACCGCTAGTCAACCTACCTACTCATACCCTTACCCATATTACCCAAACTCACGCTCTGTTTACCATACTGCTATCAATCACCTTCGACCTCGGCCAAACTATGCAAACTCACCTATACTACCCGTCCCAATTTTTCAACCCAATCTTCAAACTTGACCTCGCCCTCCTTATAATCCAAGACCTGTTCAAACAAACAACCAAACTTATCCTCTAAACCGTAAAATCCGAAACCCAACCCCATATCGAACCTTCACCAACCTGGGCCAACCCATCGATCAATTGTACGAACAACTCAAAGCTATCGGAAAAAATTAGTGTTATGCCTCCCAAGATCTATTCTAAGGGTGTTCCCTCTGGCTATGACTCTCAAGCCGTCTGCGCTTATCATTCTGGAACTCCCGGGCATCCCACCAATAACTGCTGGGCATTGAAACATTAAAATCCAAAATATGATCGAAGCAGGAGATATAGTGCTAAGAAAAGGGGAGAACAAGGACCAAGCATAAGTACGAATCCATTTCCCGAACACAAGGACACCTTTGAGGCATTTACCCCCAATGAGGAAATTTTAAAATCGCCGAACTAGTGAGATCCCTCCCCTTTGAAGGGAGTTTCGATAAATTTGGGGAGTTGCCTTTGGTTAAGATCCATGAAAATCATTCATGCGTGTATCTTTTGTTTAACCATGTTTTTGTAAATAGTTTTGAAGCAAGTGGCTTTTGAAGACACGTCTTGTTTAACAAGTAACATGCTATTAAGTTTGATCTTTATCTTGAAATTCAATAAAATGTACAGTTTTATATATTACTGTGTTACTTACGCATTCTTTTCAGATGGCCAAGAATAAAATCTTCTGACCCTTTGGATATCACTGTTCCGAAATTTGATGGCAGCAATCTCGATATCTCACGAATGTGAATTTGGATTTCAAAATGAGAGGAGTAGCGAAGAGACATCCGAAAATGTTTCAAAGAGGCCCGGATGGTATAAAGAGAAACTCAAGCTGAATTGGGATCAAGATTAAGGAAATAAAAGTCAAGTAAGAAGCAGATAAATGCCATTTGTCATGGTTAGTGCTATCAAAAGAGAATGGCCCGTGTTTACAACAAAAGGTCAAACCACGACTATTCACAGAAGGAGATAAAGTGTTGAAACGAATTTTGCCAATGCAAGAGGAGGCCAAAGGCAAGTTTGCCCCAAATTAGCAAGGGTCTTTTATTGTCCAAAAAGGTTTTGCCTGGTGGAGCACTTGTTCTAGCAGAAATAGATTGACAAGTTTTCCCTGAACGATCAATTCGGATATGTGTAAGAAATTCTTCATCTGATAAATGAAAGTTTCCTTTCAGGGTTAATGCGAGGAATGGAATGAAAGTCAGGCTTTCTTCTTTTCCAATTAAACATTCTATCCCTAGTTATCCCTTTTGAACCTTCAGAATAAATTATTTTCGCTTGGCAACCCCTGAGAATCGTAAACCCCACACTGGGACAAGTTTGAGTTGAAAAAAAAAGGAAAGAAAAGCCTCAAGAGGTGAAAAGTGATAGAGGAACAAAAGGAAAGAAAATTAAAGAAAATCTCACTTAAAAATAAATTGGGGCAAATTTTAAAAATTTCAAAGGATGAATGGAATGACAGAAGGCCAGGAAAAAAAGGAAAAACAAAGCAAAAGGAAAATGAAAGAGAAGAGAACCTCAGTTGAGAATAAACTGGGGCAAGTTTTGATTTAACCCTAAAATAGGGTTGGCACAACAATACGATCTCAGATCATTTAAACCACTTTTGAAATTTGCTTTCAACCCTTACCTTTTCTAAGCACCCCACCAGACCCCACTACAAAAGCCGAAAGTCCTGATTTCTGTTCTTTACAATATCTCTGTCAAGAAATTTTCTAATTAACTGGCACGTGATGTTCATATACTGATGCCAGGGAAAATTTTTTTAGGTGTATTTCTGAATTGATTAGGTTTGAAGTTGACACTGCTCATCAGGTGAAAATTCACAAGGACACCTTTGAAAAGAGAAAAGAGGAAAAAAAAGAAAAGAAAGAAAAAAAGAAGAAAAAGTGAGAAGGAGAGGAAATAAAAGAGCGAAAGTAATCTTAGTGAAGACTCGAAAGGGCACTAAGATAGGGTTCCCAAGGAAAGTGAAGAAGGTAATAACTGGCGACTCAGTTCGTTTGGATTCCTCTTCATATTGTGATTTTTCTGCCGGCTTTGAATTCCCGACGGACGATATCCAAAGGGTCAAACGGGACAATTTGTTAGAGGCCAAAGTATTTTGGTTATCAATATAGATTGTTGAGTTTCTGATTCATCTCTCTAAGATTATTTTTCCTTCAATACAAATTGATGGTTTTTGTTTTTGCATCACATTGACTTTTATCATTTTGTATAAAAGAAAATGTTTAGGTGTTGCATGATTTCATTTGTTTCATTGGGTTTTATCAAATAACAATCTCCACGGTTTATCGAAAGTGCATATGTATAAATTTTCATGTTGAGTTAGCATTGGAATCTAAGGCAGCCTGGATGTAGTTTGCGGTACAAGATTGGGTTTTGCAGTATCGAGGGGAAAACATCAAAATACTCATGTTTACACGTTTCTTAAAAGTTAGACGGGTCGAATGGTGGTGGCATTATTTGTCTTTCTCTTGCAGGTCCACACGTGTTTCAAATAACAAAATGGGGGCGAATTTTTTATATAACTGGGGAATGTCGCCCAAGAATAGAATATTCATGGTTCAAACCAAAGAAGAGATGTGATTCAAAGTCTTAAGGAGGAGCAACAATGCCATAATGTGAAGCGAATGATCGGTTGCACAATAATTAGTTAAAACTGGGGCAAATTTTGTGAAAACATTCTCCAGATCAGAAAATCAAATTTAATTTCATGTTGGTGAGTCTCAGCATCCACCGCGCACCCTTTCTACCCCTTTCTTTACAAATCAAATCAAATTTTATTTCTTGTTAGTGAGTCTCAGCGTCCACCGCGCACCCTTCTACCTCACCGATGTTATGGCAGGCTCGGGTATTATCCCACTGACCAATGGAATAGCAGGCTCGGGTATTATCCCACTGACCAATGGAATGACAGGCTCGGGTATTATCCCATTGACCAATGGTACGGCAGGATCGGATCTTATCCCACTGACCGAAGTTATGGCAGGCTCGGGTCTCATCCCACTGACCTTTTTATGTTTACATGTTTTCAGTTTATGGCAGAATAACTACAGGTAAGTATTTGGTGTCTACGTCTTTGTCTCGAGTTACTTCGAAATTCAGACAAAGAGGGGCAAGCTGTAGACACCAAAATTTCAATTTTATTTAATTCAATTTTAGCTTTATTTTTATTATTATTTATTCTTATTCTTATTTTATTTTTATTTTAGTTGACTAGGTTACAAAATGATAGTTAGTATTTATTTTTGCTTATTAGGTTCATCATTTTTTCTTTTTAAGATATTTTTGCATTAAATTTTTGAAAAGGAAAATTCTCACAAAAATTCAAAATTTGTTTTTAAGCCTTTTAGATTTAATTTCTTTAAAATAAATGAAAATTTTGCAATGCAATTTCAATTAGGAATTAACATTTTTGTTTATTTAAATTGATTTTGAAAAACAAAAAATAAATAATAAAAGAGGATACGTGGAGGTCATGCACAATAGTTAGGTGGGGTGCATGCAAATGAGACAAGTGTCTCTATTTTTCTTTTGATACCACAATATCTAGAGGATAGGTGGTTAGGAAACTTGGAAGTTTAGGAAAATTTTGGAAAAGAAAACAAACAAAAGGAAAGGCTACATGGGAGAAAAGAAAAAAGAAAAGGAAGGAGAAGGAAAAAACTAAGAAGGGTTGCGGGTAAGAAACCAAAGAAAGAGTTTTGGGTAGGAAAGAAAAGAAAAACTAGGAAAGAGAGGAGATTGAGAGGGGGGTCGGCTGAAGCAAAAGGAGGAAAACAAGCAAAAGGCGAAGGAAGAAACAAAAGAAAGGCAAAAAGGGAAAGAAAGAAAAAGAAGGGTTTTCTGGAAAAGAAGGAAGAGAGTTGCGGGAAGCAAGAAGGAAAATGAGGAAAAGGCTACGGCTGAACAAAGAAGAGGAACAAGAGGGAAGAGAGGGGATCAAGAAAGAATTTGGAAACAAGAGGAACAAAAAAAGGGAGCTTTGTGGGAGCTAGGTTGGGAGGAAAAGCAAAAAAAAAAATCGAAAGAGAAAGGAAAATGAGGGTTTCGGCTGAGGAAGAAAGAAAAGTGAGAAAGGAAGAAATCTGGGGGGAGAGCTTCAGGGAAGAGTGGAGAGACTAGGAAGAAAGAAAAAGGGGAAGCAAGAGGAAAGAGTGAGTAGAGGGGTGGCGAAAAGAGAGAAGATGAAGAGAGGAAGAGCAGACAAATTCAACAAATTTCATGACCAGCCTGGTTCTGTCTCGAATTCCGGCATAGATGTTAGGTTTCTGAGGAATCTCTTGCTTTCTGCATCTTCTCTGGTCACAGTAGAGCAACTTTTGAGTTGAGTGGCTTCCATAAAAATGGCTACAAGACCTTCAAATCCAAGCTTGAACTTGCTGCCATCACAGATCTTGAACATTCGTCAGCGAAAGTTATCTTCCATTGTTCTAGCGTTCAGATCCCTTTTCCTTGAGGTTTAATGCACTATTTCGACTTCTTAAAACATTAGACGTATGGTATTTCATCTTTTCCAACCTGTTTGCACATAAAAGTTCAAGAAATCTGGTTTTTTTTTGGGTTCATGATGTAGTTTTTCTTTGTATGATTTTTGCTGGGTTTGGTGCGTCTTGTTTGGCTAACAGATGATAAGATTTAAAAGTTGAGGAGAAAGTTATCTGCCTTGAAGATGTGTCCTGGTTGCTTTCCAAGTCTTGTGACTCATAACCAAAGCTGCGTTTTGAGATTTTGTTGGAAACTTATGAACAAAAAGCTATAAGCTTTCTTTCATCCGCGAAACTGAATGGATGTGATCCATGGGTTGTGCGTTTTTTTTCTAGTATCTTGTTTATTGTCATGATTTGGGTTTTAGGCTGTTTTCTTGAAGATTTGGGTTTGAAGTCAGCGGATGTTTATGTCTTTGTTGCGTGTTGATGAGCTGCGAAATTTGCAGTAGAAGGGAGCTTCGAATCAGATGCTCTTGTCTGAATCTTTGTGTTTAAAAAAGTTTTATGTTGAAAGGTGGAAAGACGGCTTGGTGATTTTGTTGCTTTGATTCAAATTTTTGTATGGTTGAGATATTAATTGTGCTTGGATAAAAAGAGGACTGCATTTGCTGAAACCCACGAAATGTCGCAGAATAAGAAAGCTTCTGCGAAGAAGATGCATGCAGGTTTTCCACAATTTCACTTTGACCCCTCGTTGTCTAAGTAATTCTGCTATGGCCCAGAAAATTGGAAAAATCAATCAATCTTGTCCTTTTAAAGTGTTATTTTTCTTTGGCATACTGTAATATGATTTTTGAATAGATTGTTTAGGAATTTTAGGATGAAATTTGAAGGTTTAATGAGTTTTGATAGATTTATAGTTTTGATTTGGATTTTTAGTGAAATTTTGGGTAATTTTGTTGTTTAATTATAGCAAATGGATTTTCATTTATTTTTGTGAGTTTTAGTATTTAATTTTGGTAGGCTTCACCTTAAGCCCTTAATTTTATTTTATTTTAGTTTAAACCCTAATATTTGTAGTAATAATGATTTGACCCCTCAAACTTCTTTAATTCTTTCAATTGGGTCCTTGTTTGTTTTAATTTGTTGAATATGGGTTGTTTACTTTCATTTGAATGCTTTGATTGATTCAATTTCGTAATTATTTCCATTTCTTATGATTATTTGTTAATTAAAGTGATGCCTTGACCTTTTTCTTTGTTTTAGAGGGTAAATAAGAAAAATTTCATTTCATTAGGTCACCAATTCAAGGGAGGTACACTCTACTCTTTTATTTTGATTTTACTTGATCCTATGTGCTCCTATATGACTTTATGCGTGTAATTGCATGCTTTATTTTATTTTATTTTATTTCATCTACTTATTTATTTACTTTATTTTTTTTAATTTGTATATTATTTTAATTTAAAGACGATTAAATGCCAAATTGTAATAGTTAGGTTATTATTTTATATTATTTCATTCTTTCCCCTTTTAGATTGTAGTTAGGGTCCTCAAGTGTAATAGTTAGGTCTTTATTCGTTTTTATTTGCTTTGTGTATTTTGCATGCTTGTGTGCTTACGTGTTACTCACTTTCTTAGGGTCTTGCATCTAGATATCATGCTTATGTGTTATGTGCTATATGTGATTTATGTGTTTATTTGCTTTTATTATGTTTTATATGATTTACTTGATTATAATAAATGCATGACGTCACCACACTAGTCCAACGCTAGTTGTGGCCCTTCTTTCCGATTTCTCGTTAGTCCAATGCTAGTGAGAACCTGTAGACAAGGGCTAGTCGAATGCTAGACCCTTAGGGACCATCCACGTGTTAGATCATGTTTGTGTGACAATCATTACATTTTCATGCATATTTTCTACCTTTTAGGGTTTCTTCATTTTTGCATGACATTTCCCTTATATATATCCCTTATCCCATATTTTCTTTATATGTATATTCTTTACCCCTATGTGTGAAACATGACATGTAGACTTGCATTCCATTTAAGCAAATTAGAGTAGACTAGTGCTTTTGCTTTATTAAATTAGGGAAATTACCCCTCGAATATGGGATATGGACGAGTATTGCTCTCTAGGCTTAGCACGCTCGTATTCCCTCTACTAAAGGAAAAATTAAAGTCACGAATTTTAGCCCTACGCACCTGTTATGATGCATTCCTTTAGGTCATGTATATTTGTATAATTATTTTTTTCTTTTCTTTCCTTCGAGTCTCATATTTTGCATATTCGTGACCTCTTCAAAGAGTCAACTTGGGCATCACAATTAATGTGATTTGCACCAATTAAGTTTTGAAGAGATATTCCGACCCCCCGATATCCTCCTAAATTTAGGTTTTGCATCCATATAGTGACATCCAAGTGTGATAAATTTTTAGTTTAGAATTAGAAAATTTTTACTAAATCACGCAACTAGCCTTGACTAGGTTGAAAGAGTACTTTGGATTTTATCCTTGCCTTCTCTTTCTTCAAATGTGACTCCCGACCCCTTTTCTCTTGATTTTCACAGATTTGGAGTTGTTTAAAAAGGGTTTTCTCTACTTTTTAATTAAAAATTTCATTTTAGGTGACTTGGTACACGTTAACTCAATACCAAGTGGTGACTCCTATTTTTCTTTGTAACCCTTTTTAAACTTTTAATTTGGGCCAAAATAGTCGCACTTTCTAGTTCCATTCTAGGCCCATTTTCTTTATTTATTTCCTAAAAATCAAAAACTCATTTTCAATCAAAATTATATCAAAAATTCATTTTTTATAAAACCCGTAATTATTATTTTCATTAAAAATGGGGCGCGACAACAACCCCACCTCTCCCTAGGGCGTACCCCAGGGTTTAATGGACCGCCTGCCCAGCACTCGCTAGAACTCACTCACTCACGTCAAGAAAATAAGTTACACCTTCAAAAGTAAAGGAAACAACAATTCTCAAGTTTAGAAAGTACATTCATTCATTTCTATCTCAAACGTTCATACATATCCGAATATAACAAGAGATTCAAGCTCTAGTTACAGTTCTAACCCTAATCGAGCACTAGCGCTAGTAGAATTACAAAAGTTAAAAATCTAGACAAAACTAGACTTTCCAGTTTCACGCCTATGCTCGTACCCCCTGTAAGGAAAACAAAAGCTAATAGAGTGAGCCAAAACTTAGTGAGATTCCAAAACTTCATGCAAACCCAAGTAGCAAGTTGGCCATATGTAAAACTTGAAATTTCAAAATGAGCGAGTGTAAAAGTTCATAAAAAGAAACAATAACACTAATAGTAACAATCATTTCAAAGTATAAGGATACAGATGGCTCTCAAGAGCCAAATTCCCGTTGCATTACTTGATCTGAACCCGTTGACACTCCGTCAATGTTTAAAGGAGCAAAACCATGACCGTAGATCTCCACTTTACACCAATTTCCATCCACCAATCAACCCCCTTACCGGACCCGAACTCCAAAGTAAAAGTGATGGTAATACTCGAGTATACCGAATCCAGTGGACCATATCCAAAGAATTATACAATAAACAATAAATAATAAACAGTACATATGGTTCGCCAGTCTCCTCGACCAAGCCCTTACTGGCTCGATTCGACTGACTAACCAATAGGGTGAGGATAAAAGTAGTGAGACGGGATGAGAGGCACCCCATACTCGGATTGAATGTGGTATATACTACCGCTCAGCACTTACAAGTCAAGTACAAGATCTCAGGTAGTATTCAAGTTGTACACATGTATATCAAGTCAATAATAACCAGTAAACAGTAATAAACCACATTAGGGCAAGTGCGATGAAGTTCAATCATGCACTTGGAAACACTCACCAACAATTTATTTCTTTTCAAAACCACATCCAAGGTCAACTCCTTGGTTGGAGTCCAAATCTGCGATAAAATATCATTGGACAGTTTGAAAGCAATTAGGGTTCAAAATATAAGAGTTTCGCTTAAAGAAAAGCAAATAAATGAAACTCGTTGAAGTAGTATTCATTTCACTTATCAAACTCTAGAAAATTCAAGCTCGCTCGTTTGGTTTCGATAAAGAAGTGATTAACACTTTTAAGTTCGCAACTTGGTCTAAAAGACGAGGAAAACGTATTTATAGTGGTCGTTACTTTCGCCTTTTAAAGTGTACGAGTTTTGGCAAAAATTCAGCTTATAAACCTCTACTAAAGGAAACTTGAATACCCTAGACAACCGAAGTCCAACTCATCCCCGAATCACCGTTCAAGTTCCAAGTTCACTCACTTATCCCTCGAATGAAAATTTAAGCAGCATACCCTTTGTATTTATCCATTTTTCCAGCTATTTAAGGGTTCATTGTTTTCCTCAAATCAACCCAATTCAAACACTACAAGTATGCATATCAAGATAGCTCTTCATCTAGGTTACAAACCATCCAAATATAAGTCATTTCTAGCAAATAATCAACCACTACCAAAGCTGGAATTTTCTTATCAAAGCTGGAATTTCATCTTTGAACACTAAAAAGTCACAACCATGCCACTAATCACCTCACAAATTCCATATCCAAGCTCCATACCAACATAAGATAGTTGAACAATATAAATCAAGGCTAAAATAGCAAACCCTAGTTGAAATTTTCACTAAACAACCCAAAACTAGAAGATCATCTATAATATTCAAAGATTCATGCCATTTACACCATATTTAGCAAGATTAAAAAGAGAAAAGAAGTGGATGAACTTATACCATCTATAACCTTCTTGAAAAGTGAAGAACCAAGCAAATTTTCCCAAGAAATTCACCACACCAAGCTTCCTAACACCCTTGATGCAAGTTTAATGGGTTTATTTTTGTGGTTTCAACTCAAACAAGATAAGATTCAAGGTAGGAATGGAAGTTTTTCTCCTCTCTTCCCTCTCCTAGTTTCGGCCAAGCTCAAGAAGAAAATGAAGAAAATTGAGCAAACAAGAAAGATAAGAAGAAAGCAATGATCTTGGTCAACAACTCTTGGATCTTGACACTTGTCAAAGCCAAGTTTTCTCTCTTTTTTTTCTTTTCTTTCCTTTTCCTTAGTCAATAATGGTGGCTGACTTAAGGGTTAATTTAGGGAGGATTAGGTGAAATAAAAACAAGAAGATTAGGGTAAGAAATTATTGGTCAAGTGGTGTACTCAATCGATAATAAACGGTGCACGTCGGTTGAAGCCTATTTTCCTTAACTCTCTCGTACTTGTGTTTTCACTTATGATTCACTAACTTATTATTAGCACTTTTAATCACACAATTCTTCTTACTTAATACTTGCTCTTATCCACCAAATGTAGTACACACACCTCACCAAGAGATCACACTACCAAAATGCGCAAAAATCCTAATTTGCTCTAACTATAAAAGTAAAAGTAAACTCTCGATTCTAGTATTTATTACAACTATCGAGGAAGAAAATTAGTAGTAAAAGGAATTCTAAATTAACTTATTCAAAATAAGAGAATTATAAGGAAAATATAGATGCATTTTCAAGTCCTCACATTTTAGCCCAAATAATGGACCGTCAAGGTCAAAACCTTGTTAACCAACCTGGAAACTCTGGGAATCATGTGGAAGGGGAAGATAGAGCCCTCGAACGATTTCAAAAAATTTTTCCACCAAAATTTCTTAGAGGACCTGACCCTAATGTGGCTGAGAGGTGGCTGGAGAAAATGATTGATATTTTTGCAACTTTTCATTATACTGAGAATAGGCAGGTGACCTTTGCCGTCTTCCAATTGGAGGGAGCAGCCCGTTCTTGGTGGAATGTGATACGAACTAAATAGGAAAGAGAACAAACCCCGAGGATTTGGGTAAACTTCATGAGGGAGTTTAATGCAAAATATTTTTTGCCTTTGATTCAGGAGAAAAGGGAGGATGAGTTATTAGATTCCGTCAGGGCACCCAAACCATTGCTGAGTATGAAACTCAATTCACCCGATTATCTAAGTTTGCTCCTGAGCTAATAGTGACAGAGCAAAGGCGAATAAGGCGCTTTGTTCAAGGACTGAATGTCGAGATTCAAAAGGATTTTGCAGTAGCCCAAATCAATACGTTTAGTGTGACAGCCCCACCTCTCCCTAGGGCGAACCCTAGGGTGTCAGCGGACTGCCTGCCCAACTCTCGCCAGGACTACTAATCGATCATACACGATAAACCAAGTGCAAAAGACCCCTCATTAGGGCTAAAACATTCATATTAAACATATAATATCATTTACACCAGAACCACCAGGTACATATACATGTTGCCACAATATACAACCCAAAAGGATCATTCAAGTGAAGTACAATTAGGGTCTCTAACACCCGAGGAACATAACAAAACAAAACTAATAGCTAGCTCAACTAGCTTTACAAAACTCATGATTGTTCCCCAAAAGCATCCCTGTAAGGAAAACAAAAGTAACGGAACGGGGTGAGCTTACGCTCAATGAGGTACCCAAAATACATGCTATCATGAACCATGAAGATTTTCTTTCATTTACTCAAGTAGACATGGCAATTAAGAAATGAATAAACATCTTAGACAAGAAGGATACAGGTGGCTCTCGGGAGCCAAGTTCCCATTGCAGTACTTGATCCAAACTCGTTGACCCTCCGTCAACGTTTAATGAAACAAACAGGTCCGTAGATCCCTCTTAGAACGCCAAATCCCGATCACCAAACATACCCCTTACCGGGCCCGAACACCTCAACAGTAACAGTGGTTGGTAATACTCGAGTATACCGGAAATCCAGAGTCTCCAATACCCATAGATTCCCCAGGAACAGGCACCCATGATTCGTTACTTTCCTCGACCGAGCCCTTGCTGGCTCGAATCAAGCAACTACCCATGAGGTTGAGCTCAGACTTAACAGGCACAAGAAGGTCGTTGGATACGCGTCCAAACGACATCATGTCAAGTATAAGTGACAGATTCAAGTGTGCAGGATTCATATTAGACACAGGTAAAAGATTCAAGTAGATACAGGAAACAAGTCACACAGGCCAGAGAACGAGTGTGATAAAGTACACCCTCGTCTCATACTGAATAAACAAATGATATAGTCATTCAAGTCACAATTTGCAAGCATATATGCCAAGTTAGACAAAAATCGAGGAGAGTGGTACACTCACCAATTCAAGTGCAGATACTTCAAAAGTTTTCCCCAAAATGACTTTAATCGCCCAGAAACCCTAAAATAACCAAGGTAAACAATTGAGGTTTTCACATCCCAAATTCTAGTAAACAAAAGCACAAGTGAGGCTCGACTACAAGTCGTATGCCTATCCAAATGAACTATGAATGCAAGGTTGCAAAAGCGTGATTTCGGAACGAAAAGGTAACAGGAGGACCTAGGGGCTTGAATGACCTAAAAGCCGTTCGTCTACTAAGAATCAACTCAAACTTGAAGGAACCAAGCGGCCTAGAAAATTGGACAGCATGCCCTTTGTGTTTACCAAGTTTCCAGCCATTTATGGCTTCCTTATTTTCCTTAATTCAGCCCCACAATACACACAAGTAAGGTTACCACAATAGCCCTTCCATAGGCTCCAAAATCATCCAAGTACAACACAAGTGCAAAAGTACCATTGAAAATCAGTTTTGAAGAAAAAAACTAAACGGCAGATTTGGCATCTCGTAGCATTTTAGTCATAACCGGAGCTATGGTTATTGAATCGGGGTGAACCTTGTACCATTTCGAATCTAAGACAGAGGGGAACAACTTTTATGAAGGCCACTTAACCTAATTTATAGTTTATCTAAGTCGAATTTGCCAATCACAGATCCAAAAGTTTATGATCAGTCTGGTTGTCAGCACTGACTTTAACCGGCAATAACTCAGGCTACACAACTCCGTTTGGGGTGTTTTCAGAGGCTTTGGGAAAGCTAAAATATAGGGCTACACGTTTTGTGTTTTGGCCAAAAGCTAATTGGATACGAATCAGGGTGGAAAATGCAGCCCAAACTGGTGAATTCACAAAACTGTTTACGAATTGCAGCTTGTGGCAGTCAGGGTATTTCGGTCATTGCACAAGTTTCGGTGCTCCGATTGAGCTGAAATTGTACTAGTAGTTAGCTAACTCAAATACCCACAACTTTCATGTTTTGAGCAAGGGCTGATTCGGTCTCTCTCAAGGTCGAACATACAGTGTAAAAACAGGGCAGATTACTACCATATAGAAACCCTAAGCTGGAATTTTCCGCAATTCACCACAATTAACGTATAATAACTCCAAATTACACCATATTAAGCCATCAATCCAAGCCAACTATTATTATCATATGCAATCAGAAAAATTCCCAAGAAAATAATAAATTCACCAAACTTCACTTTAATCCACAAATCATCCATAAAACAAGTTCCTTAGCCATTATAAGCCACTAATTTGCAATTATTATGGACAAAAGTTGAGTTCCAAGCAAAAATACCTTAACCTCAAGAAAGATAGCAACTTAGGGCTTTCCTTTTGCAAAATCACTCCACAAACACCTTCAATCTCACTTAATAAGTGATTTCTACGGAGGAATTCGGAATTTAATCGGTTGATTTTCAAGATTTGGACAAGAAATGGAAGGAAAAGTTGAAGCTTTCTTCCCTATTTTCTCTCTAGGATTTTCGGCCAAGAAGATGCTTAATTGAAGATGTTTTTGGTCAATTTTTGCTTTTGGTAAAGTTGTAAGAAAGTTAGGTAAAACTTGGCCCAATAAGAATGCGACACGTGTCACCTTTTTTGATCTTTCCTTATCCTTTAGCTCACTAATGACCAAGCATCTAACCAACCTCTAGTTATCTCTTAGCACTCAGTAATTTAATGTCTTTCTACAAAACTTAACCTAATTGGCCGAATTTCTCTCACTTAATGCACTAGCGGGTCCCACATCCGCTATTCGCTCCAAATTTCTCGTGAACTCACTTATACTAGAAAATGACTTAAAAACTATATTTACTTGTAAAATATATGTAAAATAAATATAATAAAGAAAATATAGAAAACGTGTGCACGAAAATCGGTAAAACCCTAAAATCGGATTTTTCTTCCTCGAGTTCTCACATTTAGTGACGCTATGGAGAAAGCCCAGTAGGTTGAAAGTGCGAGGCTACAAGTTAGAACTTTTCAAGCAAAGAAACGGGGTGCACCTAGTAGCGATTTTGGGCAAGCCGATAAGAATATACCTCCTAAATTTGGAAGAGGGACTGGCGAAGCAAAACTTCCGGGGACGCCAAGAGGAGCCCCGTCAAGAGGAGGTCAACGCGGGAGAGGACAACAGAGAGGTGCCTCACAAGGAAGTTCGGTATCAGCTTCCCGAGTCTTCTGCAGATATTGTGGGAAGCCGAACCATACGAAGGAAAGTTCTTGGCGGAAGAAGAGTAAATGTTTGCGCTGTGGAAGTGCCGATCATCAAATCGCCAACTGTCCAGTTCCACCTCGAGAAGGGAGTGGGACCCAGCAGCCGAATAAGACAAACCCTAGGCAAGCGAGGGTGGAAGGAAATAGACCGAAAGTGCCGACTTGGGTGTATGCAATAGAACAATATCAGGTTTCTGATTCATCTGAGATTGTAGAAAGTGCGATTCCTGTATTCCACCGTTTAGCTAATATTTTAATAGATCCTGGTGCTACTCATTCCTTTGTCAACTCTAATTTTATGTGTGGAATTGATGTGAAACCTGGTAGATTACCATATGATTTGGAAGTTAGGACGCCTGCGGGTGACCAACGTTTGATTACTAGTATGATTTATAAGAACTGTGAAATTTGGATTGGAGAGAGAAAATTATTCGGGGATCTAATAAGTTTAGCCATTAAGGGGTATGATATTATCTTAGGTATGGATTGGTTAGCTCAATATGATGTTCAACTGGATTGCAAGAGGAAAGTGGTAGAATTTCATATACCGGGAGAGACTACCTTAATGTTAGATGTAAGGGATAAATTAGCCTCATCTGCACTCATTTCGGGTATTCGGATTAGGAAATTGTTAAGTAAAGAGGCGCAGGTTTACCTAACTTTTCTAATAAATACTCCGATAGATAAGTTGAAGGTAGAAAATGTACCAGTAGTAAAGGAGTACCCGGATATGTTTTCCTGATGAGTTAGTGACTTTGCTTCCGGAAAGGGAGATAGAATTTAAGATTGACTTGTTACTTGGGACAGCACCTATCTTTAAAACTCCATATCGGATGGCACCTGCTGAACTTAAAGAATTGAAGTTGCAGTTGCAAGATTTATTGGAGCGAGGGTTATTCAAGAAAGCGGATCTCCATGGGGAGCTCTAGTACTCTTTGTTAAGAAGAAAGACGGAAGTTTAAGGCTGTGTATAGACTACCGGAGTTTGAATAATGTGACAGTTAAGAATAAATACCCTCTACCACATATTGGTGAATTATTTGACCAGCTGCAAGGAGCGGTGGTATTCTCTAAACTAGACCTTTGACAAGGGTATTACCAATTTCGAATTAGAAAGGAGAATGTACCAAAGACTGCATTCAATTCTAGATATGGACATTTCGAGTTACAGTCATGCCCTTTGGATTAACCAATGCCCCTGTAGTATTTATGGATTTGATGAATCGGATTTTCAAACCCTATTTGGATTGGTTTATAGTCGTATTTATTGATGACATTCTCGTTTACTCTAAAACTCGGGAGGAGCATGAGCAGCATTTGAGCATTGTATTGCAGATTTTGAGAGAACACCAGTTATATGCTAAGTTTAGCAAATGTGAGTTTTGGTTGGAGAAAATCTCTTTTCTAGGGCATGTGATTTCGAAAGATGGCATTGCAGTAGATCCGATCAAAGTAGAAGCAGTCACTGAATGGAAGCGGCTAGAAAACCTACTGATATTCATAACTTCTTATGATTTGGTAGGGTATTATCGTCGGTTTATTAAGAATTTCTCAAAACTTGCAGGTCTTTTAGCCAATCTGACAAAGAAGTATGGTAACTTTGTTTGGGATACTATATGCGAAATTAGTTTTCGAGAATTGAAAAAAAGGTTGAATATGGCACTAGTATTAGCCCTATCTAATGGAAAGGACAGGTTCACTAGATATACTGATGCCTCGAGAGAAGGATTGGGGTGCGTATTAATGTAAAATCGAAATGTGATTGCCTTTGCCTCTAGGAAGTTGAAACCTCATGAGAAAAATTATCCGACCCATGACTTGGAATTAGTAGCTATTGTCTTTGCCCTGAAAAAGTGGAGACATTATTTGTATGAGGTAACTTTTGAGGTTTATACGGATCATAAGAGTTTTAACTACTTATTTTCTCAAAAGAAGCTGAACATAAGGTAGCTCAATGGATGGAATTTTGGAAGATTATGATTGTACGATTAATTACCATCCTGGGAAGGCCAATGTAGTAGTAGATGCCCTAAGTCAAAAGGCTCAAGTGGCTGGGTTAATGATTAAGGAATGGAATATGTTAGAAAAGATTAGTGAGTGGAATCCTCGCCTTGAACGCTAGAAGGTGATTTTCGGAAATATTACGGTGAGATCCACCCTACTAGATCGAATCAAAGAAATTCAAAAGAAAAATTCTGCAATATAGAAGTGGACAGAAAAGGTACAAAAAGGGGAATTGCCTGATTTCAATTTGAGTCCCGAGGAGATTTTGAGATATCGAAACCGAGTGGTTGTGCCGAAAGATGAAACATTGAAAAAAGAAATTTTGGAGGAAGCTCACCAGTCTAAGTGTACGGTCCATCCGAGTAGTAGTAAGATGTATCAGAATTTAAGAGGGTTATATTGGTGGGATAACATGAAAAAGGAAATTACTCAGTATGTTCAAACTTGTCTCACCTATCAACAAGTTAAAGTCGAACATCAAAAACCCTCAGACTTGTTACAACCTCTCGAGATACCTGAATGGACTTTATCTCAGGTTTGCCACGGACACAGAAAGGCCATGATGCCGTTTGGGTAATCGTTGGCCAGTTAACCAAATCGACCCATTTCTTACTAGTGAACATGAAGTATTCCATGGAAAAGTTGGTTCAATTGTACATGGATGAGATTGTGAGGTTAAATGGAGTACCCATAAGTATAGTCTCAGATAGGGATCCCCGATTCGTATCTCGATTTTGGCAAAAGTTGCAAGAAGTCTTAGGGACCAAATTGAACCTCAGTACAACATATCACTCTCAGACGGATGGACAGTCAGAAAGAACTATTCAAACCCTTGAGAATATATTGAGGACGTGTATTTTGGATTTTGGAGGTAGTTGGGTCAGCATATGACGTTGGTGGAATTTGCTTATAATAACAGCTATCATTCGTCTATTCAAATGGCACTATATGAAGCTCTCTACGGAAGAAAGTGCCGATCACCGGTTTACTAGGATGAAATAGGGGAAAGGAAAATTTTGGATCCAACGACAGTGCCATGGATGGAGGATGCACATGAAAAGGTTAAGTTAATACGTTAGAAACTTCAAACAGTTCAAAATCGACAAAAGAGCTATGCAGACAATCAAAGGAAGGAATTGGAATTCGAAATTGGAGATCTCGTGTTTCTTAAGGTCACTCCGTTGCGAAGTGTCACGACGGGTAAAGGAAAGAATCTCCAACCAAAATTTGTGGAACCCTTTAAAATTCTTCAGCGAGTCGGAAAAGTGGAATAACAACTCGAACTACCATCGAGTTTATCAAGAATTCATGATGTCTTCTATGTCTCGATGCTAAAGAAGTACCATCCTGATCCGACTCACATCTTACAGCCAGAAAAAATTGAAATAGATGAGTCTCTAACCTATGAGAAGAAACCGGTACAACTGCTTGACCGAAAAGTTAAGGAACTAAGAAATAAGCAAATTCCCTTAGTGAAGATCCTGTGGAGAAATCACGGTGTAGAAGAGGCAACCTGGGAAGTGGAGGAAGAAATGCAAAAGAAATACCCTAAGCTGTTTGTTAATCAAGGTGAGAATTTCGAGAACGAAATTCTTTTAAGGGAGAGAGAGTGCGAGGACTCGAAAAATTTCTTTATTTTATTTTATTTCTTTGAATAAATTTTCTTTACTTTATTTTATTACCTTAATTTTCTAGATATTTTTATAAGAGATTTAAGGTTTTTAACTATTTTACTTGTATAAATTTGTGCATGTTAAGTTCGTAGTGCATTATGGTAGTAGGACCCACTAATGTAGTGTGTGCGATAAATTTTTGAAAATTAAGAGGAGTTTTGTGCAAAGGGATATTATTTTATAAGGTGTTAAGGGATAATTAGAGGTTGGCTAGATATTTTAGCATTTGGAAGATAAATAGATGAGGATTAACCTTAAAAAGCCAAGTGTCACCAAAGCCATGGAGCATTGACTTTGACTAAGACCTTTCTTAACCTTTAATTAACAAAAAAATTGACCAAAAATCTATCATTCTTCTCCTTCTTTTGGCTGACTCCTTGAGCAAGAAAAAGAGAGAAAAACTTCTTCTTCAACTTCAAATCTTGCTTGAATCCTTGAAGTTTCATCCAAAGCTTGCAATCCAAACCATAAAAAGTGACATTTAGGAAAGATTAAAGTCTTTGGTGGAGAGATTTGGGAGAAAGAATGTGAGAACTTGCAAAATCCCTCATATTTTCTTAAAATTCCCTTTTATTTTGAATAAATTACTTTATAATATCTTTACTACTCATTTACTCCCTCAATAGTTGTGATAAATAATAGAATTAAGAGTTTTACCCTTAGTTTTATAGTTAGAGTAAAATAGGGTTTTTGCGTATTTTGGTAATGTGATTACTTGGTGAAGTGTGTGTACTAAATTTGGTGGTTAAGAGTGAGTTTTAGATAAGAGAAAGTGTGTGTTTAGAAGTACTAATCATAAGTTAGTGAATCATAAGTTAAAACCCTAGTACGCGCGGGTTAAGGAAAAACGGCTCGAACTGACGTGCACCGTTTGCTACCGATTGAATACACCACTTGAACACTACTTTATTACCTTAATCTCCTTGCCTTTATTTCAGAAATATCAGCCCTAAAATATCCTTGAGGGGGGCCGAAAATCTTGACCAAAATAAAGAGGGAAAAAGAAATTTTTTTTGAGATTTAACCATGCGGCGACACTTGGCAGAAATCTAACCATCTTTGACTAAACTAATTTCCTTTCTTCTTATCTTTCCCTTGGCTTCATTTCTTCTCCATTTGCTTCTTGTTGGCCGAGAGTGAGAGGAAGAAAAAGAGAGAAGAAAGCTTACAACCTCAACCCTTGAATCAAGCTTGTTTGAGCGAAATCAACCAAACCAATCCGATTAAACTTGTCTTTTGGTGTTTGGAAAGCTTTGTGTGGTGAAATTTTTGGAAGAGAGTGGTTTGTTTTTCACTTGCAAGAAGCTTTTGGAAGGTATAAACCTTGAACTTCCTTTTCTCTTGCTTCATCTTGTTAAATTGGTATAGAAGCTTCTACTCTTGGATTGCTATGGCTAATTATTTAGGTTTTGATGGTGTAATGGAATGTTTAGCTAGGGTTTGCATCTTTTCAGTTTTGATTAGTGTTATTTAACTAGTCAATGATGTTATTAAGGTTGGAAATGGAACTTGTGAAGTAATTTTGGGCTTGAGTGTAACTTTGTTAGAGTAAAAGTTGAATTCCAGCATTTGTAGTGATTCTGCCCTGTTTTTGGATCCAAACTGACCTGCATATTCGTCCATGATAAAGGCCAAATCAGTTCTTGCTCAAAACATGAAAGTTGTAGGGAATTGAGTTAAATATCTACCTGCAAATTTCAACTCATTCGGAGCACTGTAGCTTATGAAATGACTAAAATACCCCTGACTGCCCAAATGCCCTGTTTAACCGACAGCTTTCTATTTTCTCTGAGATTTCAAATTTTGACCTTGAAAATGCAAGAATTTGGTGTTGATGTCTTCATAGGAAATATAGGTCTCTGTCTTAGCTTCGAAACGCCATAAAATTTGCCCCAAACCGATAAGCGTAACTTCAGTTGTGACCAAAACACCAAGAGATGACAAACCTGCTACTTAGCCATTCGTCTTTAAAACTGGTTTCCAGCTTTGATTTTGATGGTTGCCTTGCTAGAATTGACTTGTACTTGGATGACATTGAGCCTAATTGAATAGCTAAATTTTTGAGCTTGCTTATGTGTTGAATTTGGGCTGAGTTGAGGAAAGAAATGGAGCCATATATGGCTGGAAAATAGCTAAATACAAAGGGCATGCCGCCCAAATTTTCACTCGAGGGTTAAGCTTATGTACTTGCGACTTGAGCGGAGATTTGAGGTCGAATTGGACTTGGATTGTCTGTGGTAGTCAAGTTTCCTTTAGTCAAGGTATATAAGCTGAAATTTTGCCGGAACTCATACCCTTGAAAAGTGAAAGTCGCGACCCTTTCAAAATACAATTTTTTCGGTCTTTGATACTAAGTACGACTTCCAAAGTCTAAATCACTTCTTGATCGAAACTAAACGAGTGAGTATGAATTTTCTAGAGTTTGATAAGTAACTTGAATACTACTTAAACAAGTTTCATGTACTTGATTTTCTTGAAGCGAAACTCCTGTATTTCAAACCCTAGTTGATTTTAAACTCTTGCATAATATTTTATCGCAGATTTGGACTCCATCCAAGGAGTTGCACCTGGGCATAACCTTGCAAAGCACTAAACCTTTGGTGAGTGCTTCCAAGTGTATGTTTGTACTTGATACTTGCGTTTACATGTTTTACCAATGTGTTTCGACAATATTTGACTTGTTTGAACGGACAAGGGTGTACTTTATCGCACTTGTCCTAAACATGACTTGTTGCTGTGCCTTGAGTGCACATGACTTGATATACCTGTCTATGCGTGAACACTCTGGAATTCCAGAAACCCTGAGGCTAGTTAATCGAGTCGAGCCAGCAAGGGTCTGGTCGATTAGATAACGAACCCTGGGTCTCTTGTTTTGTCGAGTGGAGTGATACCTCCTCGACTAATTGGTATACTCGAGTAATACCATGCGTGTTTCTCATGGTGTTCGGGCCCGATAAGGGGGTTGAATGGTGGACGGATTGGCGTAAAACGGGGCACTATTGGACTGGTTACTTTACTTGAAAGTTGACAGAGAGTCAACTAATACTTGATCAAGCTATGGTGGAGCTATTTTGAAATAGCGGTTGTATCCTTTCACTTGACATGTTAAATATCCATTGCTTGGCTCATTTTCTGGATTTCATATGCTCGCTATTTTGATACTTATGAATTTAAATCCTGGTTAACTTGCTATTTGGGTCTGCATGATGTTTTGGAATGTCACTGAGTTTTAACTCATTCTATTAGCTTTTGTTTTCCTTACAAGGGGTACGAGCGAGGTGTGAGATTGGTACAGGCTAGCGTAGTCTAGTTTTTGAACATTTTGCGATTGTACTCGTGCTAGTGCTCGGCTAGGGTTAATTGTACCTGGATTGTAAACACTTTGACATATTTGAGCGTGTATAAGCCTTGGAGCTGGAGTTAAGCATCAATGTATATGTTAAGCTTGAAATTGTTGTTTTATTTCTTTTCTATGGTTGTAAGTTAATTTTCTTGCGTTAAGCGTGACTGAATCCTGGCGAGAGTTGGGCAGGTGACTCGCTAAACCCTAGGGTACGCCCTAGGGGGAGGTGGGGTCGTCACAAAAAAGCTCTTGGTTTCTATTTCTTCTTAGGGTTTCAAGGTAACTATATCAAGAAACCATCTTCTCTTTTATTACTTGCATATGAGTAGATTTAAGACTTGATTTTGGTAGTTTTCATGAAAAATTTCATGGTTTGTGTGGTCGCTGGAAAATTCCAGCTTTGAGTGAGAAATTTCAGTTTTGATATGATGATTTGAGTTTGGCTAAGATCTAGTAGCTTTGCCATGTGAATTTTCTAGCTTTTATATGTTATTTTGGCTTGATTATAGAGAATTTCAGCTTGTAGTTGTAAGTTTCAGCTTAGGGTTACAAATTTCCAGCTTTATTGTGATTGATTTTGAGTTAGATAATTGGCTATTTTGGATGATTTTGTGGCCTTAAACAAGTGTACTTTATAGCCTATAACTCATGGTTATGATTGAGGTTGGATTGTTATGAATATAGGTGTTGAGTTTGGATGGAAAAGTTAAGAAATAAGGGGAAGTGCTGCTGAAATTTTTATCACTTTCTTTTTGTGATATGAGTGATGTTAGGGGGGTGATTTTGGATTGGTGTGGTCTTAGGTTACCTGTGTTTGCTTGAGTCCACCTTGGTAGTGATTTATGAGCTGAAATTTTAGCAAAAATCATGTGTAAAGTAAGAGGAAAAATAATGGTTTCTTCTAGCATGCTCTCTAGTTTCGTTTGTCTAATTTTAGACTCGAGGTTCGTTGTTTTCTTCTAATAGTGGTGCGTATATCTTATGTATGTCTTGCTAAGCTTCATGGGTTATATATATATATATATATATATATATATATATATATATATATATATATATAATTTTCCTCTTTTGGTTTCTTCCACCTTTTGAATCCAAGTGTTTTCTTTTTATACTAAAAACTTACTTGAATTATATGCTAGAATGCACTTGGATATTCTTCGATTGGCTATCAAGTTTATCTATGAATTTTGTGTTTTGAGAGGCCGAACTTAGATAGGTGTATGGCTCATGATTAAGTCTAAAGTGAGCACTTCATTAACCTAAGGTTTGAATGGTCGGACCATGACACTTTGTCTTGGTTACTTTTAGGGTTTGACGGTGGGAACGAGCACAATCCGGAGTCCAACGTTTAGTGTTGCTCTACTTTAAAAAGGTGAGTGTACCACTTGCATGACTTGTTGTGTAAAGTGAACTACTTGTGACTGAAATTTATGATTTATATGGTTGTGACTTTGATTTAATATGGACTGGGACGGGTGTGTACTTTATCACACTCGATTCCACTTAACAGTTTGACTGGTCTACCGTTTATTTGAAATCTGTTATTTGTGCATGAATTTGATGTCATTTGGAGCCTAATATCTGGCGACCATACTGTGAATTTGAGCTCAAACCTCATTGGTAGTTAATCGAATCGAGCCAGCAAGGGTTTGGTCGAGGTAGATTGATGAACCATGAGGAAACTGTTATTGATTTATTGAATACTGGATCCTTCTGATATTTGGTATATTCGAGTATTACCACCATCGTTTCTATTTGGTGTTCGGGCCCGATAAGGGGTATGTTTGGTGGATGGAAAACTGGTGTAAAATGGAGATCTACGGTCAATTTTTTTTTGCTCCTCTAAACATTGACGAAGTGTCAACAAGGTTGGATCAATCTAGTGCGATTGGGAAATTTGGCTCTTGAGAGCTGTGAGGAGCCGAAAATTATTTTATATTTTATTTTATTTCTTTGAATACATTTTCTTTACTTTACTTTATTACTTTAATTTTCTATATATTTTTATAAGTGAGTCAAGATTTTTAATCATTTTTCTTCTATAAGTTAGTGCATGTTAAGTTCGTAGTGCATTATGGAAGTGGGACCTACTAGAGAGGTGCGTAGTAAATTTAGTGAATAAAAACAGATATTTTTTTTATAAGAGTGTTATGTGATTAGAAGTGCTAAGAGTGAATTAGTGGAAAACAATATGGATTAGTGGTGAGAGACAAAGGGATAAGTTTAAATACTACGACGACATTTGGCGGCCATCCAAGGTAGCTTTGACCAAGACTAGTCTTGGCTTTATCTTGAAAAAGTGGAGCAAAAATCCCTCACTTTCTTCTCCCTCTTGGCCGACCTTTATGAGCAAGAAAAGAAAGAAAGAAAACTCTATTTCCAACACAAAAACCTTGCTTGATCCTTGAGTTTTCACCTTAACCTTGCAAATCAATCCAGAAAAGCTGAATTTGAGGTAGGAGGAGGAACTTTGGCGGAGAGTTTTTGGAGGAAGAAACTTGTGGCTGCTTGGTCTTCTTTGGGTTTCAAGGTAACAAAGTCTATAAACCATCTCTTGTCATTTAACTTGCTTTTGAGTGGATTTAAGGGTTAAATTATGGTGGTATTTATGGAAAATTTCATGGTTCATGTGGTGAATCAAAATTTCCAAGATTTGATTGAGGATTTCCTGCTTTGATGAGCTCATTTCAGTTGTGTTATGATTTATTAGCATTAGCATATGATTTTCCAGCTTTCCAATGCTTCTTTGACATTGTTATAGAAATTCCAGCTTGTGATGAAAAAATTACAGCTTAGGGTTTGTGATTTTTGCAGTTTTTGTAGGCTGAGATATGAGTTGGCTATTTGTGTGTTTTGACTAGTTTTATGGCTTTAGAATTACTGCCCTTTATAATCTAGAAATTATAGCCTTGATTGTGGTAGATTTGCTAAGAAGTTGTACTTTGTGATTTGGTGGAAAAATTGAGGGAAACAGGGGAAATGCTGTCCGGATTGGTAGTAGCTTGTTTCCCTTTAATTGTGGGGTGTATTTGTGGTGATTTTTGTCTAGGGTTCTTGGTAAAATTTTAAGCCCTGCTGGTATGTTGAATTTGAGTTAATTTGGAGACGTTTTATTGGTGTTCCTTTAGTTTTTCCTAAGCTGTCTTGCCATGCTAGCCAAACTCGATGCTTGCTGGCCGAATTGAAGGGCCATGTTACACCTTGTTTTTCAACCTTTTATGATGAGTTTTGACCAAACCTTGCTTCAAACCCTGGTTAATACTTTGGTGTGCTGATCTTGGGTGAAAACTACGAAATTTGGGAGGTGAAAACCTCATGTTTGTACTTGTTTCATTGCTGAGGTTTCGGGTATGCTGGGCAGTTTTATACCTTGCTGTTCTTTGGCCTTTAAGTCTGCTGGTTTGGGGTCTTATGGACTAAATCTTGCTCACTTTACTTGCTAAAATCTTGTACTATAATGAGGTGTGGAATTGGAGTGAATTTCATAATTTTAAGGGGGCTAACAACCTCATTTTCTTCACTATTTTGCTGCTGGAAATTTCCAGCAATGACCTAAAGTGGGGGAACTCTTTGGTTAATCATGTTTCTTGGGTCCAAATACTTTCTTTTCACTCCAAATCCATACTTGAATTTTTGCCCTACTATCTACTTTGATTTTCCTTGGTTCACCTAAGTTTCGGATGGTTGGACCATAATATTGTATCTTGGTTGTTCTTAGGGTTTGTCGGTGAGCATGAGCATAACTCGGGGACAAACTTTTAAAGTTGCTTCACTTGAACTGGTGAGTGTACCACTTGCATGACTAGTTGTTTATGTGAACCACGATGTGACTGAAACTTATGAAATTATGACTATGGTTGGCTTTCTCTAAACTGGATGGGTGTGTACTTTATCGCACTTGGTCCCACTTGATTTTTGACCGTTCTACTGTTAACTTGAAATTTGTCATTTGTACTTGATTTAAAAGTCGTTTGGAACGACCACCCTTTGAACTTGGACCCAAACCCCATCGGTTAGTTGATCAACTCGAGCCAGCAAGGGCTTAGTCGAGGTAAATTGACAAGCCATGGGGACTGTATCTTTGGAATCTTTGAGTATTGGAGATTCTGGATTTCTGGTATACTCGAGTATTACCTCCCTCTTAGTTTGATGTTCGGGCCCGGCAAGGGGTATGAATGGTGAACGGGAATTGGCGTTAGGTGGGGATTTACGGACAGTATTATTGGTTCTTTAAACATTGACGGAGAGTCAATGAGCGCAGATCAAACTATTGAGACTGGGAATTTGGCTCTTGAGAGCCATCTGTATCCTTTACTCTATTAACTGTTGTACTTGTTTATCTTTCAAATGGTTAATCCTATGTGACTTTATTTCTGTTTTATGACTGACTGCATATACCTGTGGTGCCTCATTGGGCAAAAGCTCATCCCCTTTATTTGTTTTCTTTAACAGGGTGCAGGATGAGAGAGACAAGCATAGTATTAGTTGTATTAGGAATTTTAAATTTGTATTTGGCCGGCACTGTATTGTAGTACTAATGGTTCAAGTTCTTATATTATTTTTTTGGTTGTACTTTGGCCTGTATCTTCGGATGATTTGTAGCATGTAAGTGTTATTTTGAAGAATTGTAGTATTTCTAATTTGGTATCAAAAGAATAGTGAATTCGGAAGTTGTAGCCCTCATTCTAAGTAATTGCCATTCTAATTATATTTAGTGAATTGATTGAAACTTCTTGAATTTCGATCCGTTTAGTTGTACACATAAGTATGGAAGTTTTGAAAAGCTGGATGGTTTATAATAGTTTCTGGTGAGTCTCAGGCTTATTTTGGATTTAGTATTATCTCTGGAGTTAATGTTTGTAACTTAATCCTGACGTGAGTTGGGCAGGCGGTCCGCCAAATCCTTGGGTATGCCCTGGGGGGAGGTGGGGCTGTCACAAGAGCCATCTGTATCCTTTTACTTGAACCGGTTCGTATTGGTTATGGTGTTTACTTATTCCTTTACTTGATGCTTATATTTGATAGATTAAAGTTCTAACTATGTGATTTTCGACTGCATGACCTGTGGTACCTCATTAGGTGAAAGCTCACTCTGTCATCTTTGTTTTCCTTACAGGGGCGAAGTTTTGGGACCGTGATTTTTGGGGAAGAGTTGAGCTAGTTATAGCTTTTAAGCATTTTGTTTAAGCTCCTCTGTAATAGTAAATCTCATATATATTTGTATAAGATTGAATACTTTGGTTTGTATTTTAAGTTGGAATCGTAAGTGACACTATTGTATTTAATTCTGGGTTGATGACTGGAAGTTAATTGTGCGTTTTAGTACCTTCTGTGAATTTTGGTTTAGTTAGTCCTGGCGAGAATTGGGCAGACAGTCCGCTAACCCTTGGAGTACGCCCTAAGGGAAGGTCAAACTGTCACAGAATCAATGTCTTTTTGGATACCTATACAAGAGAGTTTACTTTTCGTACCCATTTATTCTTGGGTCCATGGGGATTAGTTATATCATTTGATACCCAAACGACTTTTATTCCCAAATTCACATTTCTTTTCATATAGCCATGTGGACAATAATAAGCACATAAAATATGGATATTTCTCACATGAGAGGATCTAATAAAGTACACTGCATCTTTTCTATAGGTAGTAAAAGTTTTGTTAATCAAAGTGCTCCTAATCTTTTTTTTTTAAAACACATTGTTTTTCTCTTTTAAGAAAATCACTGAAATCATTCATTTTTTTTATTCAACAAGGCTTGTTCTTCTTTAATCCTTTCATAAAATTTTGTTTTCTCATCCAATTTCCTTTTTAAATCATCCTTTTTGCACACAAAATCAACTTCATTTTTCTTGAAATAATCATTTTCTTTTCTTAATCTCTTATTTTCTTGAAAAGGTTGGAATTTTCACTCCATAATTTATATTGATTTTCAATTCTTTATTCTTAACATAAGATTTTTTCAAACTATCATACAATTTAATCATAAATGCCTCAATATTATCATCATCATTACTATCATCATTTTCATCATTAGAGGAAAAGCTAGAAAATGCCTCATGATTTCCAATAGCCATAAATGACATTTGAACCCTTTCATATTTTTCTTTAATTTTACCATCTGAATTGCAACCATTCTATATGATTTAGAAGTTGTTGAAGTTTTGTTTTCTTTCTTCTCTTTCTTTGGTGGAATTTGAGAATTTGTTGTTATTTGGTTCGCCTCTTTTAAGTCCTTTCTTATTGTTGAAGAGTTTCTTGATAGTTTTGGCCATAAGAGTTATATCACTTTCATCAAACTTCACATTTTTACCATCAAGTGAGAGTAGATCCTCTTTGCCTTGAGATGCCTTAAGTGCAATACTTTTCTTGACCCTAAATTCTTCTTCATCTTTCACTTTTGATTTTATCTTCAACTCATAAGAGATTAGTGAGTTGACAAGAGAATCAATAGGCATAGAATTCAAATTTTTAACTTCCTCTATGGCTGTAATCTTGGTTTCTCATTTCTTAGGCAAAGCATTCAAGATCATTCTATTTTTCTCAATCAAAAAATATTCTTTACCAAACAATTCAAGATCTTTAATAATGTCACTAAATCTACAGTATATTTTATCAACATTTTCATGAGGTTCCATTTTTAAAGATTCATATTTAGCAACAAGTAAAAATTTCTTTTATTCTCTAATATCTTGGCTACTTTAATGTATTTCACACAATTTATTCCAAATTTTCTTAACCAATTTACAACCTTTAATTACACTAAATTCATAAGCATCTAAAGCGTTATATAACACAATCATCACCTTAACATTCAAAGAAAGATATATTTTATACTTTTCATTCAATTCTTGCCTAGTTTTTAATCTATTCAAATTTGTTGTAGCATTAATTATTGTAGTTTCATAAGGACCATCACTGACAATATACCAAAATTTAATATCAATTGATTGCAAGAAAACTTCCATTCTTTGTTTCCAACAACTAAACTGTGAGTCACTAAATATAGGTGGTCTAACAATAGATTGTCCATCTAAAAATAAAGTATTATTGGTTGTCATTTTACTTTTAAATCAATTGAATTTAATCTCTATGAGACCAACTTCTGATATCAATTGTAAGACTCAAACAACCTGATGGGGTGAATTAGGTTGTTGAAAATCAAGCAAGTAATTGCAAATATTCACCATATAAAAATGTTTCAAATAAAACTCACAAAATATAACAAATGATTCAATTAATTTAATGAAATTCAATAAAGATTGCACAATTAAGTAGTAAAAAGAAAAGGTAAAAGTTAGAAACTCACTCCTTCCTCATTTTAAAGCCTTTAGTTGAGCTAAAGTGTTTTACAACTCTTCTAGTTAACCCTCGACTAGTTACAATTGAAAGTTCATCCAACCAATTAAGAACTACTTTACAAGTGATGGTCACATTTGCAAAGGTTTTATTTCTCCTCTTTGAAAACCTCACAAACTCAATTTTTCCCACATCTATACAATAATCAAAGCATATTTCTACCCAAATATCACTCTTGAAATTTTGTATTTTATGTAAGCGCAAATATTTCTTCTTCTCATACTTGGGGTCATTTATAAGTGGTGAAATTTTGCCCCAAAAGCCTCTCTAATGATAAAAAAAATAATTATTAAAAAACTAGCCATTGGAGTCGTCAGACATTCGATAGGAACTGTCTACATTCGAACCCTGCATCAGACACTCGATTAGACGTCTAATCCAAATCTTCTATTTCCGACAGATGCGTTCGACAGGTGGTCATAATGTTCCAATCTTTACTCTCAATTTTTCGGATGGCCGATAGATGAGATGCTCTGATCCTTGCATCCGAGACAAAATTTTGAGTATTGTAGAATGCTTCAGATGTCATTCGAAACTTGCGTCCGATAGACAGCGATATTTTCTATTTCTTCTTGACTTTTTTTCCTTCTTATTCCAACGGACTAAGAACCTATTCTCACACATTTCTCGCATAAAATCATTATTCTAAATCATCACTTTGGCTTGTTACTCATCAAAACAAAGGATTGATCAACTTAAGTTTTCAAGATTATCGCTCTTTACATGGTTTCAAAATATAGTTAGCAATTACACACTTAAAACGAAGTTAATTTTTAGAATTTACAATCTTGAAAACAAAGATGTGGAAAATCACTCTTCTTACACTTCATTGTGTTAAATGCTTAAATTAGTCATAAGAAAATCGGGAATATAAATAAACAATTGCCTACCAAATTTTCAATTTCATTCTTCTTTTTTTAATCAAATGTTAGATCATAATTGGGTTAAATACCACAAAAAATCCCTTGTAGTTTGGCAAATATTTAACTTACCTCCCTTGGTTTGAAAAATTACAACCTAACTCCTCATGGTATGAAGTATTCTGGAATTTGGACGGAAAATGTTTGAACTAACCATGTTTATGAATAACGCATGTCACCACACACCAAATTATGATTTTGTATGTCTGTTATACCCTTTTATACCAAAAACCCCCTATGGTTTAGCCAATGCTCAACTAATCCCCCCTATCGTTAAAAACCTACAATATTACCCTTATTGTCAGTAAATTTTTCAATTCACAAAAAAAAAATCATAAAACCTAACTCGGCTGTGAAAAATATGCATTTGGTGAGACTTTGTTGCGTAAAATGTATATTTAACTATGATTGATTTGTCCATTATACCTAATGACATAAAATTAAAATACTTATGCGTAGTCTATTGTTGGTCAGAACTTGAAGAAGAGAAAGCAATAATTTTAGAGAGAGAGAGAGGTTTCTCTAGATAACTCATGTGTTGGCTAAAATTTTTCATTTGCATTGTAAGTATATTTTCCAACCGTTTCTTTGTCTTATATAAATCACATGACAAAAAGTACCACAATCTTATTTAAAAAAAATTCAAATAACTTTTTTTAGTCTAAGCACACTATTTTTGCTTGTTCATTGTGGCTGTGTGTGAATGGGAAAAAGATATAAAAATTTTATATTTTATAATTGAATATTGTTAGTTAGCTTATATTGATTTAATTATCTATTTTATTGTTGTAGTGAAGGAAAAAAATACAAAACACATTTCCTATATCTTTGGGAATATTTTCTTCAAGTTATCTGGGGGGTGGCAGAACTAGAAATATTGAATATCAGTATAAACTTTGCAAAAAGTATTAGTGTTAATTTTAAAAACATAGAAATCATAAGGGACTTAATTGTGTAGGTTTTTTAACCAAAGAAAGATAAGTTGAACATTGGCTAAACTACATAGGAAGTTTTGGTATTTAATCCAATTATTTGTATGGGGGCAATAGTGACATTTTGCTTGTCATTGTTAGATATAACAATTTCCGTCACTATTTCAAAAATTTATAAACAATTAAGGATTAAATTGTAGATTTCTGAATCATATAAAAGTAAGTTAAGCATTCGCTAAATTACCGGAGGATTTTTTATATTTAACCCATCATAATTAGATTGGTTCACATGCACGCCACGTTTAAGCATGGACATCAGCTAAGTAGCTAATCGGCTACTTTCTTGAAATTGAAGTGTAACCTCATCATCAAATCGGCAAGTCAAATTATTGCAGTAGGAAAATTCTATACTAACTGATAATTTACTTTTTCTATTTTAAAAATTTTCGTATTTGTCTCTATGGTATAGAAATGTCGTGATTTTTGTAGATGAACTTGTTACAATATTGCCCTATCATCTTACCGTTGCATTGCGCCGAAAGACCAGAGGCGGGCAAGGCTTTATTCTTTTTCACGTGGAAGGGAAAAAGCAACGGCAAAAATTGGTGTAGACTTGACCTAATGGCCCACTTATAGACCCCGCAGTGCGCATTATGCCACTTCACCGATTCTCGTATTTAATTCCAAATGTGTCTTCTTCCTTGCAAAGTCCAATTAAAATCATCGCCAATTTCTTTTCCAAATCACGGTCCAAAGTTAGCCTATCAAACTCAGAAGTCTCCAAAAGTTTTGACTTAGAAACTCAAGTCCACAGCCGTTTCCACTTTCAACCAAAATCGATACCAAGTTTCGAGGTCCAATGGATTGCGAACTCTTGTATTCTTCTGATATTCTAATAAGTTCTAAAGTCTCTTTCTTCATTCTTGATGACTTGAGTACTTAACTCGGCATTAGGAGTATAACATTTAATTGATCTAGTGGCCAAACTCCAAAGCCCACCACTCCTTCCATATCACCTTAAAAGTAAAGTCAATGTTTTTAAACTTGGACCGGCCAGTGAACCGCAGAGGGGGGCGGTTCACGGTCTGACCGGTCCGACCGGCCGGTTCAACGGTTCTCTTTTTTTTTTTTTGCTAATTAATTCATAGGTTTTCACTACACAGTCTACATTGGAACTTGACGGCTAATGTACACTCTAACATAGTTATTAATAACTTAAGTCCCTGAAATACATTCATCAATATAACTTAAAAACTAAATTTAAGTTGAGATAATAATAAATTTTCTAAAAATTATACATGAAACCTGGAATGATAAATATAACTAAAATATCATAATTCACCGCAAGTTTTCATAAATTCATTACAAACATAAATAGATATAGCCCAAATGTTCACTAATTATCACAAACAAAAACACACAAATAAATAAAATAAATGTTAACATTCTTTCACAATTCCAAAAAAGTCCATAAAAGAGTTCAACTCATATTCAAGGCATACAATTTGAATAACAAACGTCCATCATTAGCATGACAAGGCATCAGCACCCTTTTCACAATTTCATCAATTTAACCTGAAAAAGTTAAAAAAGTTTATTACAAAAAATATAAATCTAATTGGTGAAACTAAAAAAAAAAGCCAAAAAATTTTGAAAAACAAAGATACAACCAAACACAAAAAAAATCAATTGCTACTAAACATCACTAATTAATATGTTATATTACCAATCATTATCTTCATCACCATCCAAAAGGCGCCTACGCTGAAATGCTACCAAGTCAATATCATTATCTTCCCCAACTTCACTTCATCATCTAAATGAATAAATAAAGCAATAATTAAGGACTTATCCATATTTATAATAAAATTCAAATTAAAAAATGCATTTTTAGTACCTCATAGTACAAGTTAAAAATATATTTATTTTAATATTAAAACCAACCTTCAACTAGTTGAGAATCATCTTTAGGAAGTTCTTCAAGTTCTTCCTCCAATTCATCACAATTAAGCTCGCCATCTTGTTCTTCTTCTATGACCCAAAATTCCGTTTTATCAATAGATTCATAATCAATGGGATCATAAGATCTCTTTCGGTGATCAAACCTACAATAAAATACATTAGTTACAAATCTAATATTACTTTAAAAAATAAAATGTAAAGAATAAAGTAAAAAATCAATTATACCTATGTTGCAAACGCAAATTGTAGTGCACATAAACAAGATCATTAAGTCTTTGATGCTCCAATCTATTCCTTTTTTTAGTGTGAATGCGTTCAAAACGCTCCAATTACGTTCACACCCAGAAGTGCTGAACTAAATCTATGCAAAAAGGAAAACAGAAAAGTCAGTGCTGAACTAAATCTATGCAAAAAGGAAAAAAGAAAAGTCAGGTGTAATAGTGTTACAATGAAAAAATCAACACAAATTAAAGCAATGAGAGGGATATTAATGGTTCTCAGTAGCACAAAACTGAAAAATTCAAATGCAGCAATCTTGTTTTTTGTTTTCCTAAAAAACTAGGCCTTAGGTGAAAGCAACTTCTTACTTTTAGAGTATTAATAATCAATAGTAATTAAATAAGCTAAAGCTGCCAAACTTCATAGAATATAGCACCAAATAAATCTCCTGAACTTTGACTGAAAGAGATATAATTTCTTATGATCCTAGTTACTTTTAACAAATAAAAAGCAATTTATTTTGTATTTTTTGTAGTCCGGATAGATTTAAAGAATATATATGTGTGTTGTTATTGTCTAGGTAAATTGAATAAGCCATAAAAATATACCCAGTCATAACATCAATGATCAAGCCATAAAAATAAACGAGATGAAATCAATGGAAAAAATAAAAAAAAATCTCCTATAACTGAAGTATACTGCATATCTCCACAAAAGACATAACAGGTTGAAAAAATGAACAAATACATTAAGGCGGCACAATAACTAAGTACTATCAGAGTCCTTGTGATTGTCAAACCCAGAGGTCCTACAGACAGAAGAAATCCCTCCCTGCGCTTCTTTAATTAGACAAACTTCAAGTTGCAATAATATTGATTAAATAAAAAAAAGCCGTATGAACTTTGAACATTTGAGCAGAAATTAATTTATGGTCACAGAAATTAGTTGAATAAAAAAAGGGCATACGGTTGCATACTATAATCATAAATCATAAATTAGTTGTATACGGTTATCATCACAAACAATATCAATGGAACAAAAAAAAAGGCATTCCAAATATTAATTCCAGAAAAATACAAAATTAAAAAACCAAACATGACTAATTTTATTAATTTGATATTTCATCCAAAAAATAACTTCTCCAAACATGACTGCCAAATAATTTATGATTTATAGTTTCATCCTTAACTAATCAAACATAAATAAAACGTCAATTAGGGATAAGGAAACGGATGAAAATTGGGGGAAAAAGAAGAAAATA
This sequence comes from Coffea humblotiana, assembly GCA_023065735.1. NCBI lineage: Eukaryota > Viridiplantae > Streptophyta > Magnoliopsida > Gentianales > Rubiaceae > Coffea > Coffea humblotiana. The sequence continues at coordinate 450,560 of JACYVW010000023.1, forward strand.
TGAAAAAATCCACTAAAGATAATATAGAAAACAAAATTCAAGAAAAGGCAAAAATTAAACTTACCAAGATGCAAAGCTCTGGAGTCCCGTCTAAAAAAATAGTGTGATGACCTTGTTGTGGATATTTGGATGTGGAAGGATGATGAAGAAAAAATTAAAAAAAAATCAATAGATTAACTGGAGAGAAAAAGAGGAACGGAGGAAATGAAGTGAAGCCGAGGAGAAACTAAGAAATGGTGCCGTCTGCTACTATGTCTTTTCTTAATCAATGCTAGGGTTTTTTTATTTAATCTGATTTTATTTTTTGGTTAGCTTAAGTAAAATTCTACACAACAAAAGCTTGTCCCTCGGTTGTGGATTAGTGGTAAGCATGCCTATTGTGGTCATGAAGACCCAGGTTCGAATATTGGCAACCTCCACTCTAGTAATTGTTTTGAATTTGAGGTGAAAATTTAAGAACCGCCTCTAGTAATTGTTTTGAATTTGAGGTGAAAATTTAAGAACTGCCGGTTTACGGTTTATACGGTTTGTCCGGTTCGTACGGTTCCTAGCGGTTTTCTAGTAGTTTCCGGGTGTGATGCTGGACCGGACCGGTGATGCTACCGGTTCGCGGTCGAACCGGTCGAACCGGCCGGTCCGGTCCGGTTCTGAAAACATTGAGGAAAGTACCATGTAAAATATTTACCCCCCTAAGATGCAATCACAAAACCAATTAAAGATGGTAACTTGGAAGAATTCAACTCAGCCCATTTTAACCAAAAAAAATTATCCAAAAACAAAAATATCCAACGTACTTCTGATATCAAAAAAAAGAGAAGAAAGCCATGGTCGGAGTTGGAATTGTAAAAATCAGACAAGAGGGGTAGAAGGCCGGGGTTGTTGGAATAGGAGACGAGAGGAGAGATAACATCTACCAGAGACAAATACTCCCTCCCCCAATATTAGAGTCATTCCCAATATTAGAATCATTTTTTGAGAATCCAACTTTTTATGAAGATATAGTAATCATTACGTCTAGATGAGGTGGTATTGATAAATTTATATATGTATCCTTCGAATTTAAAATATTCTTTTGATAAATGTGTATTGAAATTTTAAAAAATTGATTTTTCAAAAAGTAAGTTTGGAAAGCATGTGTTAAATTTGAGATGGTGACTTTTATTTTGAAACATTAATAGAGTGAAACATGACAATAATAATAGGACGGAGGGAGTAAAAGGGATTGGGAAAATCGATGGATTTGGTTTTAGATTCAAACAAAGGAGCAGGAGGTGAAGGGGTTGTGCTGTCAAATCAAAGGGAATAAGAAAGAGAGAAGGCAGCAAAGAGTTAATGGACTGGCGACGACCAAAGGCTAAGTCGCCGGTGGTTGAAGAACTAGGATATGAGTTTTGAATTCCTAATAGTGCAAATTTTGACCACGATTGAGATGGGAATAAGGATGCTTGTAATTCACGGTTAGACTTTGCAAAAGCAGCAAAACATGAAGATAAATTTGGAATTAAATACTAGAATTGATGATGTGGCATAATGCAAACTACAAGGTCCATAAATGGGGTCGTACATCACGTCTACGCAAGTTTTGCTCCAAGAGAGGCAAGGCCAGGCACTTTAATCCTGTTTTTCCTCGAGACGAGGACGTCCACAGAAAATGGAGAGAGAGTTTTGCTTATTCATTTGTTCCCATTCGAAGAATTTGACATCATGATGTTCTGTACACTATCGAATGTTTGATTAGCCCATTTGAGACGTGTACTAGATTTTAAGCTTAAAGCCATACTATTTTTTAATAAACTAGTAGCACTTTGCAATCAATCCCTCGTTATGGCACCATTGAATTGATATGCGATAAAATCATTGACAAGTGAGCGACCACCGAAAGTAAAAGGATTAATTTTTCTTACACTGATAGTGTATACACTACGATGTTAGATGAATGGTATTCATGCAAATTTTGAATTTAAAATTCAACTTTTGCACACATGTCATGAATCTAACGATGATAGTGTATACATTGTCAATATATATAAAATTTACTCAAATAATAATGGACTCTCTTAGAAAGATATGCATCATAAGCTCTCATCCTACTTGTATAGGATTGGGAGATATTATTGAAGAAGGGTAATTCTGAATTCTAAAAGATTATGAAAATCCTATAATGACTCAAATAATCAAGTAAGGGACCAAGAATAACTTATTGTGCGATGTGTGTGTATAAATTTGCTTTGTACGGGTAAATTGCTCTGTACACTTTTCAACATTTTTTTTTTAATTTTACACTTTACACTTTTAAACTTTAGGCTAATTGTTACTTTGCACCCAAAACTTTAGTTTGGAAATTTTTTTTCCCTTTAATCTTTTAGTTCATCCCACTTCGGTCCAGTTGTTGAGGAACTTAATGAAATAACTTTTCGTTAGATTGTTGTTTATAATTTGCTAGTAACTGGACCGAAGTGGGATGTGTTGAACAAGTAGATTGTCCAATATTAGAATAGGTTAGAAAGTGCTATACAAAATACTGATGCAAAGTTATACTCCAATTATGTACTCATTAATAAAAATCATATACGCTTGCACTTATTTTGGGTTAATTATAGTTTATCCCTCTAAGGCTTGGCGTGTTTCTCAATATACCTCTTAATCTTTTTTCTCCCTTCACTCCCAAGGCCATTAATCAATAATATCATTTATAACTATGATGTCTTAAAAACATTAATACCCTTAAAATCAAGGGTTAATCACATTTTATCCCCTTAAAGAATACCCCATTTCTCAGTTTACCCCTAACCTTTAATTTTGCTCTCTTAACTCCCTTTAGGACAAAATTGCCCTTGCATTATTTTGACTTTTCATTTATCTTGTTTTCCTTTCTTTTATTTCTTTTTCTCTTTCTTCTTTATTTAATTCTTCCTCTTTCCCACAAAAATTTTCACCTTAATGATTGAAGTTAAAAAAGAGGAATTGCAGAGATCTATCTTCTCTTTAAATGATTTAAAAAATATTCAAATCACTTTCCTAAAATATAATTTTTTTAGCCTTTCAATTCTTTTAATTTTGGGTTTTCCTCTTTCCTTTCTAGTTTCTCATTTTATTCCCAAGAAAATATCTTAAGATGAAATTGTGACCTGATTAATAATCATCAATTGAAATTTGTGACACGTGGCATCATACAAAAAATTAAAATTAGTTTTTGATGTCTTTTAACCTTCACCCAGAAATATGCAATTACAAATTCAAAACAAAAATTTTCGTTGAAATGGAATTTCTATTGGGAAGGATGAAAGAGAGACGAAAGAGAAAAAGAAATAAAAGAAAGGAAAACAATTTCATCTTATGATATTTTCTTGAGAATAAAATGAGAAACTAGAAAGGAAAGAGGAAAACCCAAAATTAAAAGAATTGAAAGGCTAAAAAAAATTGTATTTTAGGAAAGTGATTTGAATATTTTTTTAATCATTTAAGGAGAAGATAGATCTCTGTAATTCTTCTTTTTTAATTTCAATCATTAAGGTGAAAATTTTTGTGGGAAAGAGGAAGAATTAAATAAAGAAGAAAGAGAAAAAGAAATAAAAGAAAGGAAAACAAGGTAAATGAAAAGTCAAAATAATGCAAGGGCATTTTTGTCCTAAAGGGGGTTAAGTGAACAAAATTAAAGATTAGGGGGTAAACTAAGAAATGGGGTATTCTTTAAGGGGATAAAATGTGATTAACCTAAAATCAATTAGAGTGAACCCCCTAAGGTATTGCTTTTTTTGAATTATACCCCTAACTTTATTTTTTTCTTACTTTGCCCTCAATAACATTAGTCAACTCTGCTGTATTCTGACATTGAGGATATCTAATGTCTAAAATGCAATATTATCTCGGACATAACTATGGATAGACCAATATATGCACTGATCTGGATCTTTAAATTCTTGTGCATAAATTAGCTTCAAGATGTAGGGACATGTCTTGTTCATTTCACGTGAGAAGGAGAAAATAACAAATGAAACTATAATTAAAAATTGAAAAACAAGAAAATATTATTAAAAGCATGAAAAATTATTGTGACAGTCAGTCTCTTTACGAACAAATTGAACGTCCATAATTTCATTTGGTAGCTTAATTGTTTGCTTTAGATGGAAATATAAATATCTTCACTCATGGTTATGCCCAAAAAGGGAGAAGCATGATAGCTTTGGCTTTTTGGATATATAGTGCGAAAGGTTACTTTTTTCTCAAAATTCAACATTTTAAAACATGAGTTTTTTTGGTCATATTAATGAATTGGACTAAGAGAAAAAAAGTAACTTTGGGAGGTAAAATGAAAAACACATGCTAAACCTCAGCGGCATAAGCTGTAAGTAACCAATTTTTCCCCCATAGCAGAACAAGTCGTTTCTTTTCTTTTTTTTATTAATAAATTTTTTCTACCAGAAAAGGTTGGAATTTAAAAAGCAAGAAAGAGAAATGAAGATTTGAATCCTGAGCCTTTACATCCTGAATTTCAACCTTAACCATTAGATTAAATTCTCTTCTACGAACAAGTCTTTTATTATCTTCTCTGTGACGCCCCCACTTCTCCTAAGGGCGAACCCAAGAGTATCTGCGGAACGCCTGCCCAACTCTCGCCGGGGCTCACTACAATCCATAATTCAAAAGCTCGAAATACCTTAAATAATTTCAATATATATATAAAGTACTCCAAAACATTTCATACTTACAATTAGTTAACCTTCAAGTTTAAATACAACACAACAGAATATGTACTATAGTCATCTACTATAATACAACTTAAAGTCTCCAAAAGGAAACAACTGAGTACTATTCGCGAGCACTCTCGGTCTTGAACCCTGTTAAGGAAAACAAAAACGTGGAATGAGCTAAACAGCCAGTGAGGTTCCAAGACACTCTAGCAGTTCTAATAAATCAAGTAATTTGAGCATAACACATGTATGGTTCAAGGTTGCACATTGGCACATTAACATGAAACAGTTATCATTCTACAGAAATAAACACATATTGAAGGATACGGTGTTCCAGTGGAACCATTTCGGTCAACTTCACCTTATAACTTCAGATCCCCTCGGTCGTCTGGCATCACCTTATCCCTCCAGTGGTAATACTCGAGTATACGAAACGGTGTCCCAGGGTTCCAACCTACCGACCGAGCCCAGTCTGGCTCGAGCAGGTTAGTAACCAAGGGCAGGATCCAGTTCAGCTTAGAGCTTACAACATGCGCAAGTAATCAAGTAAATCGGTAAATGGTAAGTAATCAAATAGATCGGTAAACGGTAAGTAATCAAATAAATCGGTAAACGGTAAGTAGTTCAAATAAATCGGTAAACGGTAAGTATTCACGGTTAACGGTAGAAATTTGTCATTTTAGTAGGTCGAGTGAGATAAAGTACACTCGCCTTAAAACGGTGGAAAAGTTCATAGGAGCAATTATCGGTAGCACTTAACAGTTAAACACATAATGACCATGGAGTAAACATGTCGTAAAACTATTCAAGTCACGTACTCCTATATGGAACACTCACCAATTCAAAATAGAGTGTAAGTGCTCAAACAAACTTTTAGGCGTCCGCTTCGAGATCCTCTTGAAGGTCCCCTTGAGTGCCTGAGCAAATAATAATTGGCTATAATACACTATTGTTTATAAACCCCTCGTTAACAAGGAAGGTTGTTACACTTGTACAATACTAAGAAAATATCATGAAAGAGAGTCCTTAATTACTCATAAATCGAGCTTAAAAGTGGGGTTTAATAACACAAGGGAAACTGATTTCCTTCATGAAATCAAGTTTAAAACAGTCATTCAATATCGAAGGGTAGTGAAGAGTTTCTAAAAACTCATTTCCCATCAAGTTCAAAATTTCAGTTTTAAGGAGCAATCTTTGAAAAATCGGATCTTGCACTCAGTAGGTCAAAATTGGAAAAATTGTACCGTTGGAAACTAGTTCGAAATTACTAAAAGTTCCTAGAAGACACCTTTCCAAGATTCTAAATGGGAAAGCATTAAATTTCAGCTTCAAAGTAGCTGATCTAAGTCAGCAAGGCAGATTCACTCTTGTTTTCGGCAAAATTCACGAAAGTGAACTAGCCTTTGAAATTAGTAACACAATATGAATTCCAATCAAGGTTTCAAAACAACAAATGGAATGAAATTCGGAGTTTTGAGCATCAGGATATAGTAGCTCAAAGTCGGCTGAAAATTACTCACTGACCAAGAGTTTCCAGATTTGAAAAACTATCTTTGAAGTATCATTTGGCCATCGAAATGGCATTGAAAATACACCAAATTTGATACACTAAATCTTTCATATGTGACTATATCTCTACCAAAATTTAGGCAAAAAATCGTACGGGAAGGTGGTTAACGAAATAACCAAAGTTCGTGAAACTCTCAAGGCTAATCTGCCTATTCGAGTTCTCTTTCCTTTTAAAAGTTTTGTCCCACACAATCAACCTCAATTCACTCAAATGTTGAAACCAATGTTCCATAAACATCCAATGAGAAATTTAGGGGTAATTGACATCAAAGTTTTCGAAACAAAACATTCCAAAACAAGTTTGACCATTCGGCCAAGAGAAAAAGAAAAGTTTTCCAGATTTGAAAAGCAAGCTTTGGGACATCATTTGGGTATCGAAATGGTCTTAGAATAACACCAAATTCGGTACACGTAAACTTCCATATGAGTACTATTCTCCTATCGAATTTCACGAAAAACTAGTATGGAAAGACAGTTAACAAGACCACCAAAGTTTGGAAAATATTTCCTAGTAAATCTGTCTTCTTTAGTTCGTTTCCGAACATTTTGCACAATGAAATCAGTCCCATTTGGTTCATTTGTGAAACCAATGTCCAAGAAACACTTAAAAGTAATTGGTAGTCAATTGACATCAAAATTTGCAAAGCAAAGCATCCCTCAATTAGCCTAACCATTCGGCCAACACAAGAAAGGGTTTTCCAGCTTTGCTGCAGTTTAACAAATTGTACCATATATCACTCAATACAACTTGGAATTGAGGAATGGTCCAGTGCGTTTCAAAACTAGATTCAAAGGCTACATTTCATAAGAAGAAGTAGTTTTGAAAATCAGTTCATAGGTAGTTCAATTCAAGCCGACAAGACGAAGCTTATCACTGTCATTCGAACAGAAACAGCAGAACAGAACAAGAAATTTGGTGAACTCCTACTGTTCACTCAATTCGAACTAGATGGTTAATTTATTACCGTTGGAAAGCTACAAATGTCTAGTTTCAAATTCCACAAACGGCACTTGATTCTGACCTTTGTACAGAGAGATATGTCAATTAAAAAAGGACACTGTTCATCAGCCCAAAACACGTTTTCCAGTTTGTCTTTCATTTTGAAATTTCAACTTTTACTCAACCAAATCCATTGATTTTCGGTAGAAACTTTCTACACATCATATACAACATACCTGACAATCAGTTTCAAAGTCATTTGAGCAACAAAAAATTCGAGTTAAAGCCACGGGCAAAAACAGAACAGATTTTCGGTCAGCTTCCTAGGAAATTTCCTTCAACCTTTCTTTCATTTTCTATCCATAATCTCTTCAAATAACATGTAAAAAACATCAAACATCATTATATCATCATCTCAGCCCATATATCCAATGTGGGAATTCATAGAGCCCACTCCAACCATTTAATCCAAACAACAACAATAACAATGAAGCTACAAGCTTCCTAGCAAAGATCAACCCACTAAAGCCAAAGTTAAATGGTTGATGATTACCTCCCACTCCTTTGAGTGAAATCAGAAATTTTGCACCTCCAAGACCCAAGGAAAAACCGTGGAGAAAGATGCCTTCCTTCTAGCTTAAGTGGATCTCCAAGAAATTTTGAGGTTGGATGCAAAGTTTAAGGTGATTTGGAGTAGGATTTGGAGTGAAATGGTGAGGGAGTTTTCTTCTTCTTCCTTGCTTGGGAATGGCTGGCTATGGTGAGTGAGAGAGAGAGAAGGCTGATCAATGAAGCTTCTTGGGGAAGCTTAAGAATTTGTGGTTAAAATTCCTTCAAAAGTCAACTCTTAATAGTGCGCGCACGCGCGTTTTGTGTCCGTTTTCTCTCGAGTTTGTTTCAATTGTGTACTAAACCTCTAATGTAATTCCTTTAACACTATAATTATTCACTCCTAATAGTCTAGTATAAATTTCTTAAATCTCCACTTAGCCGTTCCGGCTCGATTTACGCGAACTTCCGATTCGCGCGATAAAACGAAGCTTAAGGGCAATACGTGCAACTAAAATATAATTAACAACTCACATCTAATCCCTCAATTAACTTTTCTTAGTCTACTATTGATCATACTTAATTCTCCAAGACTAATGTACTCTCGGATCGAATTACCTCGAAAAACGTGTATTCACTATATCTCGCTAAACGAGACATAGAAAAATTAAATCTGCTAACGAAACGTTTTAAAATTATAACAGGGACATTTTTGCACACAAATGGACTTGAAATGGATGAAATAAATTATTTGGGGTAAATGGGTGTAGACACCAAATTTTAGTTATATTATATTTATTTTTATATTTATTTTTATTTTATTTTGTTGATTTTGTTTTAATTTTTTGTTTATTCTTATTCTTATTTTCATTTTTGTTAAGAAAAATCATTTCTTTTATCAAACATAAAAATTTTAGCATTTTTAATTTCATTTTAGTTGACTTTGTTTAAATTTTTAATTTTATTTTCATTTTTATTAAGAAAATCACTTTTAATTAATTTTTAATTAATTAATTCATTGGAAAAGAAAAGAAAGGAAGAAAACAAGGAACTAAAATCAGTTTCGTTAAAAAAAAAAAAAAAAGATGAAGCCAAGCGCGCGTGCATGAAGCCACGGAAAAAAACAGAAAAATGCAGAGGCCATTTTCGGCCTCCCATTTCCACTCATTTTTGTTTCCTTTTTTTTACCAACCGTTTATCACATCATTTCCTTGGATTCTTATCAAAAGTATGCTGGAAATAAGAGCGATCAACGACTCAAAATAATCCCAAGAAATGGCAGCAAACTAGCGCCATTAGATGCTAGGGTGAGGAAGATTCTGGTATCTATAAAAGCTAAGGATCGACCTGGAGAAAGGGTGGGGTGAAGGGAGTGGCGACTGAAAGGAAAAAGCAGAGACGGGCGGCGGAACAAGGAACTAAGAGAGAAAGAGAAAGGGAACTAAAAAAAAAAAGCAGAGAGAGGTTGAGGAGAAAATCCACGGGCAAGGGTTGAAGGAAAAGAACGGGAATCAGAAGGAGAACGAGACAAAGAAAGAGCAAGAAAAAGCCACGGGGAAAGGGAACTGAGGGAGCTGAAGAGATTGAGAGAGACCGAAGAGGGAAGAGACCGAGAGGAAAAGATCAAAAGCAGGAGGAAGAAAGAAAGGCGTCGGGCAGTAGAAGCAAAAAGAAAGAAGAAAAAACTGAGCTTGGGGTTAGAGCAATAGTGGAGTGACGACTGAGCAAGAAAAGGAGAAGAAAGGAAGAAAGGAATGGCGGAGAGGTCAGGAAGAGAGATCCGAAAGAGAGAAAAGAAAAGAAGGAAAAGCTGCAATTTTTTCTCTCGCAACCAAGGGCTGATTAATCAGCCATCTTTGAGCTCGTATATCTCTTCGGCCTTGGATTATTTTCAAGAAAATTTCGAGTTTTGCACTAACTAGGAAATCAGGGGAGAAGATTTTGTTCAGACATCCTCGTCAGAAAACATCAAAAGGCCTTCGAATTTGCCCTCCAAATCCGCAGCTCGACTTCACTGGTGCGGGTTCGAAGCCGCAACGAAAGCGATTCCAGCGGTCTCTTTTTCACGCGTTTTCTTGTCCTCATTTCAATCCAAAAAGCTTCGTAAGGTACTCTCCTATATGATGTCTTGGTTCCTTTCATTTTTCGTAAGTGATGGGTCGTGTTTTTGGTTTTTTGCGTCGTTGCTGGTTGTTCGTTCTTGCTGTTTCTGTTCATGAATAATGGGATGAAATTCCCCATGTTAGCTTCTGATTAAATGTTGTGTTTGAGTAAACAAGATTTGAATGATGTTGAGGGCTTTCTTTGTTTGTTTTCCTGTTATGGTCATTGGTTTTGTTGAGTTCCATCCATGTTTAGTTCTGGGTTTCCCGTTGTTTGCTTTTCTTTCGGCTTATGATAAAGGAAACCGTGGGGTTGGCCTGGTTTTTGGGGACGGAAGTTTGGGATCTTTCTACAGTTTTTATCTCGTGATTTGTGGGACTTTGTTTGAATCATGGCTGGTTTTGTGTACTTGAAAATGAAAACCCATGAAGTTACAAACAAGCTTTGGCTTGGGCTGCATAGAATGTTTGGAAAGCATGTGTTTATAGTTTCTCTCTATCATAAGCTGCCTTTGGTTGCACGTTTCAGTTGTATATTTCATGAATGTAATGAATGATTGGGGTTATAAGCTGCCTAAGTTTTGCTATAAGGCTAAAAGCTGTAGAAAACCAGGAACTAGCAATAAGAAAGAAAGTTGTTGCAGATGTGGTTAAGAAAATTGCTGAATGATTTTTACTTGGAAGCTTTCTTGGATTCCATATTTTCCTTTTAAGTTTTGTTCGTTGGATGTGGAAGTTATTTGGTTTTGCTGTGTAGTTCAAAGTTTGAAGTTTAGGTGATGTTTTGAATCAAGGTACTGGAACGGAACAAGCTTGGGAAAACAAAATGTAGCAGGCTTCACTTTTCAGTTGCAGAATCTTGCTTTTCGAATGTTTTGCATGAAATAATCTGAAGTTTTTGCCGCTTATTTTGCAGCTCCTTTGGTTGTATTTATTGATTGATAATTGTTTCAAGTAAGTTTATGGCTTGATGTATAAATGTGATGTATTCTTGAGTCCGAAGCCTTGGGGAGGGATGGGTTTCTCCTTGCGCTTTGATGAATCCAGCATGTTGCAGAAAGGAAATCTGTGAAGAAGAAGCTTCCTTCGTGGGTTTGCATGAAACATTTCCCAAAATTGCCATTTTTTAATCCCTCAACTTCCCCGTAATTTTATTATGGCCCAGAATTTCAGAAAATTTCATCAATTTTTATCCCTTTAACATGCCGTTTTTCTTTAATATGTCTTAACATGATTTTTGGATAGATTTTTAATGAGATTTAGGATGAATTTGAAGGGTTTAATAACTTTTTTCTATATTTATAGTTTTAATTTGATTTTTGTGGAATTTTGGTGTTTTTGTTGTTTAATCCTAATAAATAAGTTTCCACTCTTCTTTTATGAAGTTTTAACATTTGATTGGTAGGTTTCACTTTAAGTCCTTGATTTTAATTGATTTCCTTTTAGATCATTCATATTTGCAATAATAGTGATTTTGATCCCTTAATTTCTTTAATTCTTTCAAATTGGGTCCTTATTTGTGTTAATTTGTCAAATATGGTTTGTTTACTTTTATTTGAATACCTTGATTGATTTAATTTTGTGTTTATCTCCATTTCATGTGATTATTTTGTTAATTAAAGTGGTGCCTTGACCCTTTTTATTATTTTGGAGGGCAAATAAGTAAATTCGTGTCATTAGGGCCCCAATTCAAGGGAGGTACACTGTATCCCTTATTTGTACTTTATTTGACCCTATGTGCATTTATGTGATTTTATGTGTTTAATTGCATGCCTTTTGAATGTTTTATTTCATTTCTTTATCTGCTTTATTTGTTTCAATTTTTGAATATTTATTTTAATTTAATTTGTAATTATTTGGAAGGCAATTAAATGCCAAAATTGTAATAGCTAGGTTATTATTTTATTTCATTCTTTACCCCCTTTAGATTGTAGTTAGGGCCCCAAGTGTAATAGTTAGGGCTTTATTTGCTTTATTTTGCTTTGTGTGATTTGCATGTTTACGTGCTATGTGTTACCGTTTTTTAGGGCCTTGCATCTAGATATCATGCTTATGTGTTATGTGTTTTATGTGATTTATGTGTTTATTTGTTTTATTATGTTTTACATGATTTATTTGATTATAATAAATGTGAGACGTCGCCACAACTAGTCCAACGCTAGTTGTGGCCCCCCTTTCTCGATTCCACACTAGTTCAACGCTAGTTGTGGCCCTTGATTCCGATTTCCCACTAGTCCAACGCTAGTGAGGACTCATAGACATGGGCTAGTCCAACGCTAGACCCTTAGAAGCCCTTCGCGCGTTAGATCATGTTTGTGTAACAAATCACTACATTTCATGCATGTTTTCTGTCTTTTAGGATTTTTTATCATTTTGCATGGCATTTCCCTTATATGTATATTCCCTACCTCTTTTGAATGAAAACATAACATTAGATTTGCATTTCATTTAAGAGTTAGAATTAGGATAGTACATTTGCTTGATTAGATTAGGAAATAAACCCCTTGGATATGGGATATGGACGAGTTTGGCTTTATAGCCTTAGCACGCTCGTATTCCCTCTATAAAAGGGAAAATTGAAGTCACGAGTCTTAGCTCCCCGTACCCGTTATGATGCATCCCTTTAGGTCATGTATATTTGTATATTATTTTTTTTTCTTTTTTCTTTTCTTAGAGTCTCATGTTTTTGCACAATTCGTGACTTCTTTCGAAAGTTTACTTTTGGGCATCGCAATTAATGCGATTTGCATCAAATAACTTCGAAGAGACATTTTGACCTCGATAATTAGGTCTAGGTTTGCATTCATATAAAATCCTTGACTAAATCACGCAACTAGCCTTGGCTAGGTTGAGAAGGTGCCTTGGATTTTTATCCTTGCCTTCCCTCTCTTCAAATGTGACTCCCGAATCTTTTTCTTTGATTTTCGTAGACTTGGAGTCGTTTAAAAAGGGTTTTTCTACTTTTTTCTTTAAAAATTCATTTTTTTTAGGTGACTTGGTACACCTTAACTCGATATCAAGTGGCGACTCCTGTTTTTATTTAAAACCCTTTTTGAACTTTATTTTGGGTCAAAACCGTCGCATTTTCAAAAGTCCCATTAAGACCCATTTCATTTTATTTATTTTCTAAAAATCAAAAACACCATTTGCCAAATCAAAATCAACCAAAAATCCATTTTTCTTAAAATCTCCTTATTTTCTTATTTTCAAAAATGGGGCGCGACTGCTGGCGACTCCACTGGGGACTTAGAGGGTCGAGCAAATTTGATTTAGTTAATCTTTTTCTTCTTTTAACCTTTTTATTAATCACATTTGGGGGTTTAGAATTGCATTTTTCCTCTTTTTAGGATTTTCTTGCATCTAACACACAATCGACTCGATATCCGTGTATGTGGTAGAGATGTGTGTATTTTCTTATGTTTGTATATCGCGCTTGCATTTTGGATGGGGGGAAATAGTTGCCCTAGAACCGTCGACCGCATTTGTTGGTATTTGATCCTTCCCTTCGCTAGGGGCACTTCATACGTGCATACGCTTTATTTTACATCCCTCATTTCTTTTACTTTTAGTGGTTGTCATACCACTCTTCCCTTATTAGGATTAGATCGATCCACTTGGACATGTGGGCGTGGCACGACGTGCACGTAGCAATGTCCGAGGGATCACCCGAACCACCGACTCTTGGGCATTGGGATTGATGACCCTTTGCCTTTGGTCTGAAGGTTTGGGAGCCTGAAGCCTTGTCAAGTTTAGGTGCATTAGTAAGCCCCAATGTGACGGCCCCACCTTCCCCTAAGGCGAACCAAAGGGTTTGGCGGACCGCCTGCCCAACTCTCGTCAGGACTACGAAGTCGAATCATACAAACCCTAGGTTACGCGCGATCGAACCCAAAAGAAACGAACAATCGGAGCTTACCAAACCAAGAACACAAATACATACATTTATCAACAACTACATGAAGAAAAACATGAATAATTACTTATATACATACGTTGGAACTTTACAAGTCAAAGGAAAATACTTGCTCAAAGTACAATTAGGGTTTTCTTATACAGAGGAGCATAATCAAAAGGGATGTATATCACTAGCTCTACTCTTTTCTTCAAAATCATGGTTTCCAACAAGTTGAACCCTGTAAGGAAAACAAAGGTGACGGAACGGGGTGAGCTTACGCTCAATGAGGTACCCAAAACACAAGCAATCCTGAACGAGGGAGATTTACTTTCATTTCCTCAAATAGACACGGCAAATAAGAAGATAAATAAACATCTTAAAAGGAAAGGATACAGGTGGCTCTCAGGAGCCAAATTCCCATTGCAATACTTGATCCAAACTCGTTGACCCTCCGTCAACGTTTAAAGAAGCAAAACATGTCCGTAGACCCTCCCTTAGAACGCCAAATCCCGTTCACCAAACATACCCCTTACCGGGCCCGAACACCTCAACAGGAACAAGAATGGTAATACTCGAGTATACCGGAAATCCAGAGTCTCCAGTACCCAAAGATTTCCCAAGAACAGGTACCCATGGATCGTTAGTTTCCTCGACCAAGCCCTTGCTGGCTCGAATCAAGTAATTACCCATGAGGTTGAGCTCAGATTTAACAGGCGCAGGAAGGTCGTTGGATACGCGTCCAAACGACATCATATCAGGTATACAGATATACAGGAAACAAGTCACAGATATACAGGAAACAAGTCATACAGGCCAGAGAACGAGTGTGATAAAGTACACCCTCGTCTCATACAGAATAAACAGATGATACAGTCATTCAAGTCATAATTTGCAAGCACATATACCAAGTTACGCAACAATTGAGGGGAGGGGTACACTCACCAATCCAAGTAAAGATACGTCAAAAGTTTTTACCCAAAGTATGGTTTTAATCACCGAGAAACCCTAGAATAACCAAGACAAGAAAATTAGGGTTTTCGCATTCACAAACCCAGTAAACGAAGTGCACAAGTGAGGCTCGTCTATTAGTCGTATGTCTATTCAAATGGACTACAAATGCAAAGAGATGAAATGTAACTTTTGAGTAAAAGATAATAGTTGGTCCTAGGGATACGAATCAACCCCAAAACCCTTCACTTCTACCAAAACCATACCTATAATGATTTACTAATTCCAAACTTAAGGTGCAAAATGAAAGTAAGAGTAATTCTAAGAAAACAGGATTTTCCAGTTTTGCGCACCCCCATTTGAAAAATCATATCTCACGATTATTAAGTCCAAAATTGATAAAATTTATATCTTCGGAAAATAGACTCAAAGGGGTACAATTTCTCAGAAGACACATTTATAAGATTCAGATCACAAGTTGGTCAAATTCAAGCCTCAAGTCGCTGCTTCATCCAGTAAAAGACAGAACAGGTATGAAATTTAAGTCAACTTTGAAAAATCACCGTAAATCGTACAGACAGAACCAAGGTCTGAAATTTTCACGGTTTATAGCCCTATGAATCTAGTTTAAAACTCAACAAACGGAACTTAATTCCGATGTTTCTACAACCAGATATAGCAAATTTCCTAAGACTGCTCAAAGGTTCCTGCGAAAATTTTGGCAGCACTTCCCTTGTTTTTCCTTTACTTTTCCAACCTACAAACCACATCAAACTCAATCCAATTCAGCCACAATTTCACACATAAATCACAAGCTATTAAACACACCTAATTAGGGTCTCAATACCCCTCATATATAGCCAATTAGTGGCTCAAATTAGAAACCCTAAAGCTGGAAATTTGTGCACATAAGCTGGAATTTCTTTAGGCAAAGTAAACTAACACAAAAACATAGTAACACCAAATTTCTCACATGTCAAAGCTAGTAAATCATAGCCAACCATTAATCATCATATGAGGGCAGAAAAATCTCCAATAAATCTGAAATTTAGCAAAACTCTACATTAAACCATGAATCTTCCACAAAACAACACATATAGCCACTATAAGTCACTAATTTGACATTATCAAGAACAAAAAGGAAATTTCTAAGCAAAGTACCTTAATACCTCAAGAAAGATAATAGCTTAGGGTGTTCCCTTCACAAATCCCTCCACCAATACCTTGGAATCTCCTTAGCAAACAATTTTATGGAGTGGTTTGGAATTTCAATAGTTGAAACTCAAGATTTGGACAAGAAATTGAGGTTGAAGTTGAAGAAACTTTCTTGGTTTTTCCTCTCATAAGGACCGGCCAAGCAAGGAAGAAAATGAGAAAAATCTTGGTCAAAATTGGTTTTAGGAAAGTTGTAAAACCTTTGGTCAAAGTCCAACTCCAATCGGGTCGCGACACGTGGCACCCTTTTAGGGTTTCAAACTTATCTTCTTTCCTTCAATGGTTAATCTATCTAGCTAACCTCTAATTGTCTCCTAGCACCTTGTAAAATAATATCCCTTAATACGAAACTGAATCTAGTCATCAAAATTTTACCGCACTTGCCGCACTAGCGGGTCCCACGTCCTTAATACACTTCCAAACTAACCCGAACTAACTTATACTAGAAAAATGTTTTAGAAAACTATATTCACTTATAAAATGTCTAGAAAATTAAGGTAGTAAAATAAAATAAAGAAAATGCATGAAAAGAAATAGAATTAAATGATATAAAATAAGAAAATTCTACGGGTTCTCACACCCAATCTCATGCATCCATGTTAGAAATTACCTAGGGTAGAGTCAACCTTACCCGAATAGGAACACTAGGCACGAAGGGAGGGATTCCACCCCTCTTTCATTATTGTTCTTTATCGCTTTTCATATTAATTGATTGCCACAACATGTTATGTGTTAAACTAACTTTCCTTGTTTCTTATCTTTCGCATGCACAAATGCTAGGAAATAAGGGGTCTAGCATGATCCTCTTTTAGAACCTACCCTCTTAGATAGGCTATTGCACGTTTAAAGATTCCGATGTATTGCATTTATAGATTAATAAGTGCACATCATTTTAAACCCACCCTGGCATATAAAGGGTTTCTTAGGTCATGTTTCATTTCAAATTGCATATTTAATTGTTTTGATAAACTGGCATCATGCATAAACTTTAGAGGGAATGCCATTTAGGGAATCCCACGTTAGGAATAAACCACCTTGTGTCTCGGATATGTAATCCAATGAGACTTGCACGTTTACATTTTTTGTATCATCGAAAGGGGTAGTGCGCGAGGTAAGGTAGGATCCGATCATTTCGAAGACGACAAAGCAATTTTTGCACATTAGAATATGAGCATCTAATAATCATTTTTTGGCCATTTTAATATAGTTGGTAAAAATCCCTTGCTTAAAGGACAGTAACTGGAAGAAATTCACAAATGATTCCTCATTGTTGAGATGGTAAACATATTGAGGCCAAATCTTGATTTTAGAAGGCTCATAGACCAATGCATTGCAATGAATTTTTTTGGAACTACCAATAAGTAGACGATTCAATCAATTTTTGAATAAACCATCAATTCCATTGACCAATTTATTCATCAATTTCATTTTATCAATTCATTCATTTTTAGGACAATTTAGTCGATTTTTGAATAAACCATCAAATTCATCCAATCAATTTTGTCAATTAATCCATTTTTAGGACAATCTAATCAGTTTTGAATAAAATCATCAATTTCACTTGACCAATTTACCCTTTTTTTTTAGGGTGATCCAGTCAATTTTTGAGTAAATGATCAAATTTCATTCAATTCATTTGACAAGTTTACCTTTTTTAGGGTGATCTAGTCAATTTTGAATAAATCATCAATTTCATCCAACCCATTTGACCAATTAGGGTTTCAATGTCAAATTGCAAATTGGGAAACCTAGTCGATTTTGAGAAAATCATCCATTGCATTCATTCCATTTGGATAGATTAGGGTTTCTAGCCATTGCAATAGTTAAATTGATTTGAATGAATTCCTGTGCTAACCAAAACCATTCATTCATTCGGATTTATTCCTTTTCTGATTGGTCCAAAATTTTCAAATTATTTTCCAATCAAATGCCAATGAATTGATCGGGTCTATCAGGTATTGTATAGTGCCTGCTCTGAAGGATTGCATTTTCATGTTAGGCCAACCCTTGGTGTAAAAAGGGCTCCCCAATAGGACATGCATCCGAATTACTTTAATTTTTACTAACTCGCGTTTTTTTTCTTTTTCTTTTTTGTTAGCAGTTAATCAAAAGTGGAATCTAAATAGGGTTTTCCTAAAATTTCAAGTAACTGCAAACACAGATACACGAAAAAGCCCCATTATTACCCGATCGCGTAGCCGAGATTCAAGAACTAGTATAAACATGAGTACGCATCCGGAGTCATCCAATAGGCCTGTGACGACATCGTCAGCCAACCTGGAAAATCTGGGAGCTCAACTGAGCGAAGTTTTGAACAAATTTAATGAGCTAAGCATGGAAATGACGGCCCAACGACGCGTAGTCGATCAGTTAGTTGCTGGGAGTGGCAGCGATACTCAACATGAGCCTTTACTCGCTAGTCAAACTGAACCACAACTGCTATCTATATCTCATACTCAAACCTCTTTTCCTCCACATCCACCTGAAGAAGTTTTTACCTATCCCACTCATGGCCCACCACCTACCTACGCACCTAACATTCAAATCAATCCTTCTTATGCTCAAATTCCCCAAAATTATCCGTCGGTTAGTATGAACATGCCATTCGAACCTCAAGGACCACCCTATTATTCCACTGCAGAGCCATTCATGTTAGACACCGCTGCCCAAGGAAAAGTTGAAACTGGGGAACGCTCCGTGCCAATTGACAAGGGTCTGTTAAAGAGATTGGATCGGTTCGACGAATTTATAAGGAAGAGCCAAGATTTGAGCAAACAAGGAGGTTTGGATTACAATGAACTGTGTCTTTTCCCAAACATGCAATGGCCGTTGGGTTTCAAAACGCTCAAATTTAGTAAGTATGATGGAACTGGTAACCCCAAGACGCATTTAAGATTATTTGCAAATAAGTTGGGAAAACCAGTAAATGATGAAAATTTGCCAATACGTTTATTCCCCAAGAGTCTAGAAGGCGACGCGTTGGATTGGTATTCCAATTTGAAGCCTGAGGATATGAGGTCTTGGCTTGAATTGTCAACCGCTTTTGTGAGGCAGTATGAATACAATTGTGAGCTCACTGCGACGAGGACCACATTGGAAGGGACCAAGAGGAAACCATCTGAGGACCACAAGACGTATGCGAAGAGATGGAGGAAAATGGCCGCCAAGGTGGAGCCTCCCATGACTGAAGATGAGATTGTTCGTACGTTCATCAAAGCTTATGACCCGCCCTATTTTGAGGAAATTTTTCGAATGACTGGGTGTTCCTTTGTCGAAATTATTAACAAATTGGAAGAATTTGATGAGTTTGTGAAGGCCGGAAAAATTGTTAATGTGTCAACATTGAAGATGCAACTGGAGGCTCTGCAAGGCCAGAATAACAGTGGGAAGAAGTCCCAGTTTAAGGACAAAGAAGGGGAAACTGCTTTTGTTTGAGATTAGGGCCCCTCGACCAGACCTAGATTTTTAAACCGTCCCACTTATTCATATCACCCAAACTCCCGTCCTGTCTACCATACTACCATTAACCATTCTCGACCTCAACCAAACTACACAAATGTACCCACACCACCAGTCCCAATTTTTCAACTCAGCCCTCAAATTCGACCTCGCCCCCCTTATAATCCTAGACCTGCTCCACCAAACAAACAGACCTACAACCATCCTCAAACCAACAAAATACAAAACCCCTGCCGATCCCGAACTTTTACCAACATAGGCCGACCCATTGACCAATTGTACGAACAGCTCAAAACCGCCGGTAAAATTGATGACATACCTCCTCCAAACTGCCCTCGTCGAGGTTTCTCTGCTGGGTACAACCCTCAAGCCGCTTGTGCCTACCATTCTGGAGCGCCTGGTCATTCCACCGGTAACTGTTGGGTACTAAAACATAAGATCCAAGACATGATCGAAGCAGGGGATATAGTGTTAAGGAAAATGGAAGAACAAGGACCGAGCACAAGTACGAATCGTTTTCCTGAACACAAGGACACCATCACGTCATTTACCCCCAATGAAGAAATTTGAAAATCCTGAAAGAGGCTAAATTAGTGAGATTCCTCCCTTTTGAAGGGAAGTTTCGATAAATTTGGGGAATTATTTTGGTCAAAGCCAATGAAAATTTGTTTATACATGTGTCTTTTGTTTAACTATGTTTTTTGTAAATAGTTTTCAATCAAATGGTTTTGAAGACACGTTTCGTTTCGCAAGTAACATGATATTAAGTTTTTTTTTTCTTGAAATGCAATAAAATGTACAGTTTTATATATACTGTGACTTACACATTCTTTTTAGATGACCCAGAATAAAACCCCCTGACCCTTTGGATATTACCATTCCGGAATTTGATGGCTGTACTCTCGATATCGCATGAATGTAGGAATAGCGAGGAGATATCCGAACATACTTCAAAGAGATTCGAAGGAGGAACTCAGATCAAATGGGGATCAAGATGAAGGAAATACAATTAGGGGTCATTTGAATAAAAAGCGAGAAAAGGAGTCTGATGGAGTAACCAAATGCAGTCAAAAGGAAGGACCTGTGCTTACAATAAAAGGGTCAAATCGTGACTACTCGGAAAAGAGATAGCGTGACTATTCAGACGAGAGACAAAATGTTGAGGCGACTATTGTTGGTGCGAGATTGGAAAGGGTTTGTTGTCAAAAAAAAAGAGGAAGAGAAAAAGAAAAGGAAAAGGAAGAGTATTGTCCGGCGGATCACTTATGTTTCACCGATGTGGATGAACAGGAGTCTTCCTCAGTCAATTAGTTTAGATACATGTAAGAAATTTCGCATTAATGGAAGTTTCCTTTCAGAGTTAATGCAAAGAATGGAATGAAAAGTCAGGCCCTCTTCTTTTCCAATCAAACACTCTATCTCTAGTTATCCCTTTTGAACCTTCAGAATAGATTATTTCGTTTAGCAACCCCTGAGGATCGCAAACCCCACACTGGGGCAAATTTAGTTTTGGAAAAGAAAGAAAAAACCCCACACTGGGGCAAATTTAGTTTCAGAAAAGAAAAAGAGAGGAAAAACCCCACACTGGGGCAAATTCAATTTTGGAAGGAAAGTTGAAAAAAAAGGGAAATGAGCAAAAGAAAAGCTCAGTTAAAAATAAACTGGGGAAATTTGAAAATTTCAAAAGAGGAATGGGATGAGAGAAGGAAAAATGAAAAATGAAAAAAAAAAGAGAGAACCTCAGTTGAAAATAAATTGGGGCAAGTTTTGATTTAACCCTAAAATAGGGTTGGCCCGATAACGCGATCTCAGATCATTTAAACCACCTTTAAAATCTGCTTTCAAGCCTTAACTTTTCTAAGCACCCCACCTGACCCCATTACAAAAGTTGAAAGTCCTGACTTCCGTTCTTTGCAATATCTCTGCCAAGAAATTTTCTAAGTAATTGGCAAATGATGTTCATATACTAATGCCACGAAATTTTTTAGATGTATTTCTGAATTGATTAGATATGAGGTTGACACTTCTTATCATGTGAAAACCCGCAAGGACGCTTTTAAAAGAGAAAAAGGAGGAAAAGAAAAGCAGAATACAAGAAAAGGAAAGAAAAATGAAAAATGAAAATAAAAGAAGAAAATAAAAAGGGTGGGGGTAACTTTAGTGAAAATCCGAAAGGGCGCTAAAGTAGGGTTTTATGAGGAAAAGTGAGTTCGGATTTGAAAAGCTGGTGACTCAGTTCATGGGAATTCTTCTTCACATTGTGATTTTTCTGCAAGCATTGAATTCCGGAAGGACGATATCCAAAAGGTCAGTGTGTGGCAATTTGTTCGAGATCAAAGTGTTTTAGTTTATCCAACATAAATTGTTGAGTTTACAAGTTCATTTCTCTAAAATTAATTTTCTTTCAAATAAAAATAAGTGTTTGTTTTCATGTTACTTGGATTTCGTCATTTTGTGTAAATAACATATTTTTCTTGAATCCCATGGTCTTATTTATCTCTTTGGCTTTATCAAATGGCAATTCCTCTGATTTATCGAAAATCCCTGGATACCAAATGTCATACCTCATTAGCGTTGGAAGTCAATGAAACTTGATCAGATCACAGAACAAAGTTGAATTTTTCGCAACATCGAGGAGAAAACATCAAAGTACTCATGTTTACACGTTTCTTGAAAGTAGGATTGATCGGATGGTGGTGGCATTATCTGTTATTATGATTATTTCTATTTTTGCAGGTTCGAATACCAAAAAGCAAAACTAGGGCAAATTTTTTTATAATAATTGTGGAATATCACCCAATAATTGAGGGATTCGGACCGAGGAAGAGGTGAATCAAATCTCTAACGAGGAGCAACCATGCCGTAATGCAAATTGAATGATCGGTGGCACAAAAAAATTGATTCGAACTGGGGCAATTTCTGAAAAGACCTTTCAGGTAAGTATTCAAGAACCTTTTCATTCACTAACGTGTGTTATGTCTTTTATCACCGTTAGCATCGAGTTTATCTCACTAACGTGTTTTTGATATCCGTTAGCATTGGGTTTAACCCACTAACGTGGCTTCTATCACCGTTAGCATAGAGTTTATCTTACTAACGTGTGTTTTCCTTTACCGTTAGCATCGAGTATTGACTCACTAACGTGTGTTATATTTTTCATATCCGTTAGCATCGGGTCCAACCCACTAACGTGTCTTTTATCACCGTTAGCATCGAGTATTGACTCACTAACGTGTGTTATATTTTTCATATCCGTTAGCATCGGGTTCAAACCCACTAATGTGTCTTTCATCACCGTTAGCATTGAGTATGACTCACTAACATGTGTTATATTTTTCATATCCGTTAGCATCGGGTCCAACCCACTAACGTGTCTTTTATCACCGTTAGCATCGAGTATTGACTCACTAACGTGTGTTATATTTTTCATATCCGTTAGCATCGGATCCAACCCACTAACGTGTGTTATATTTTTCATATCCGTTAGTATCGGGTCCAACCCACTAACGTGTCTTTCATCACCGTTAGCATTGAGTATGATTCACTAACGTGTGTTATATTTTACATATCTGTTAGCATCGGGTCCAATCCACTAACGTGTCTTTTATCACCGTTAGCATCGAGTATTGACTCACTAACGTGTGTTATATTTTTCATATCCGTTAGCATTGGGTTCAACCCACTAACGTGTCTTTTGTATATCTCGTTGGGCTTGGATTTTGTGCCACCAACCTCGGTAGGCTTGGGTAGTATTCCACTAACCGCTTTGTCATGTTGGATTTGGAATTTCGGCAGACTCGGATTTCATCCCACTGACCTTTTTATGCTTACATGTTTCAGTTCACGAGAAAATAACTACAGGTAAGTATTTGGTGTCTACGTCTTTGTCTCAAGTTTCTTCGAAACTCAAACAAAGAGGGGCAAACTGTAGACACCAAAATTTTAGTTATATTTATTTTTATTTTATTTTGTTGATTTTGTTTTAATTTTTTGTTTATTCTTATTCTTATTTTCATTTTTGTTAAGAAAAATCATTTCTTTTATCAAACATAAAAATTTTAGCATTTTTATTTCATTTTAGTTGACTTTGTTTAAATTTTTCATTTCATTTTCATTTTTATTAAGAAAATCATCTATTAATTAATTCATTGGAAAAGAAAAGAAAGGAAGAAAACAAGGAACTAAAATTAGTTTTGTTAAAAAAAAAATAAAAAAAAAAGATGAAGCCAAGCGCGCGTGCATGAAGCCACGGACAAAACAGAAAAATTGCAGAGGCCATTTTCGGCCTCCCATTTCCACTCATTTTTGTTTCCTTTTTTTACCAACCGTTTATCACATCATTTCCTTGGATTCTTATCAAAAGTATGCTGGAAATAAGAGCATCAACGACTCAAAATAATCCCAAGAAATGGCAGCAAACTAGAGCCATTAGATGCTAGGGTGAGGAAGATTCTGGTATCTATAAAAGCTAAGGATCGACCTGGAGAAAGGGTGGGGTGAAGTGAGTGGCGGCTGAAAGGAAAAAGCAGAGAGGGGCGGCGGAACAAGGAACTAAGAGAGAAAGAGAAAAGGGAACTAAAAAAAAAAGAGAGCAGAGAGAGGTTGAGGAAGAAAATCCACGGGCAAGGGTTGAAGGAAAAGAACGGGAATCAGAAGGAGATACGAGACAAAGAAAGAGCAAGAAAAAGCCGCGGGGAAAGGGAACTGAGGGAGCTGAAGAGATTGAGAGAGACCGAGAGGGAAGAGACCGAGAGGAAAAGATCAAAAGCAGGAGGAAGAAAGAAAGGCGTCGGGCAGTAGAAAGCAAAAAGAAAAGAAGAAAAAACTGAGCTTGGGGTAGAGCAATAGTGGGAGTGACGACTGAGCAAGAAAAGGAGAAGAAAGGAAGAAAGGAATGGCGGATAGGTCAGGAAGAGAGATCCGGAAAGAGAGAAAAGAAAAGAAGGAAAAGCTGCAATTTTTTCTCTCGCAACAAGGGCTGATTATCAGCCATCTTTGAGCTCGCATATCTCTTCGGTCTTGGATTATTTCAAGAAAATTTCGAGTTCTGCACTAACTAGGAAATCAGGGGAGAAGATTTTGTTCAGACATCCTCGGCAGAAAACATCAAAAAGGCCTTCGAATTTGTCCTCCAAATCCGCAGCTCGACTTCACCGGTGCGGGTTCGAAGCCGCAACGAAGCGATTCCAGCGGTCTCTTTTTCACACGTTTTCTTGTCCTGATTTCAATCCAAAAAGCTTCGTAAGGTACTCTCCTATATTGATGTCTTGGTTCCTTTCATTTTCGTAAGTTGATGGGTCGTGTTTTGGGTTTTTTGCGTCGTTGCTGGTTGTTCGTTCTTGCTGTTTCTGTTCATGAATAATGGGATGAAAATTCCCCATGTTAGCTTGTGATTAAATGTTGTGTTTGAGTAAACAAGATATGAATGATGTTGAGGGTTTTCTTTGTTTGTTTTCCTGTTATGGTCATTGGTTTTGTTGAGTTCCATCCATGTTTAGTTCTGGGTTTCCCGTTGTTTGCTTTTCTTTCGGCTTATGATAAAGAAACCGTGGGGTTTGGCCTGGTTTTTGGGATGGAAGTTTGGGATCTTTCTACAGTTTTTATCTCGTGAATTTGTGGGACTTTGTTTGAGTCATGGCTGGTTTTTGTGTACTTGAAAATGAAAACCCGTGAAGTTACAAACAAGCTTTGGCTTGGCTGCATAGAATGTTTGGAAAGCATGTGTTTATAGTTTCTCTCAATCATAAGCTGCCCTGGTTGCACGTTCAGCTGTATATTCAGAAATGTAATGAATGATTGGGTTATAAGCTGCCTAAGTTTGCTTATAAGGCTAAAAGCTGTAGAAACCAGGAACTAGCAATAAGAAAGAAAGTTGTTGCAGATGTTGGTTAAGAAAATTGCTGAATGATTTTTACTTGGAAGCTTTCTTGGATTCCCATATTTTCCTTTTAAGTTTTGTTCGTTGGATGTGGAAGTTATTTGGTTTGCTGTGTAGTTCAAAGTTTGGAAGTTTAGGTGAATGGTTTTGATCAAGGTTATCTGGAACACAAGCTTGGAAACAAAATGTAGCAGGCTTCACTTTTCAGTTGCAAAATCTTGTTTTTCGAATGTTTTGCATGAATAATCTGAAGTTTTTGCCGCTTATTTTGCAGCTCCTTTGGTTGTATTTTATTGATTGATAATTGTTTCAAGTATAGTTTATGACTTTGAGTGTATAAATGTGATGTAGTTCTTGAGTCCGAAGCCTTGGGGAGGGATGGGTTTCTCCTTTACGTTTTGATGAATCCAGCATGTTGCAGAAGGAAATCTGTGAAGAAGAAAGCTTCCTTCGTGGGTTTGCATGAAACATTTCCCCAAAATTGCATTTTTAATCCCTCAACTTCCTCGTAATTTTATTATGGCCCAGAATTTTAGAAAATTCATCAATTTTATCCCTTTAACATGTCGTTTTTCTTAATATGTCTTAACATGATTTTTGGATAGATTTTTAATGAGATTTAGGATGAATTTGAAGGGTTTAATAACTTTTTTCTATATTTATAGTTTTAATTTGATTTTTTGTGGAATTTTGGTGTTTTTGTTGTTTAATCCTAATAAATAAGTTTCCACTCTTCTTTTGTGAAGTTTAGCATTTGATTGGTAGGTTTCATTTTAAGTCCTTGATTTTAATTGATTTCCTTTTAGATCCTTCATATTTGCAATAATAGTGATTTGGATCCCTTAATTTCTTTAATTCTTTCAAATTGAGTCCTTATTTGTGTTAATTTGTCAAATATGGTTTGTTTACTTTTATTTGAATACCTTGATTGATTTAATTTTGTGTTTACCTCCATTTCATGTGATTATTTTGTTAATTAAAGTGGTGCCTTGACCCTTTTTATTATTTTGGAAGGCAAGTAAGTAAATTCGTGTCATTAGGGCCCCAATTCAAGGGAGGTACATTCTATCCCTTATTTGTACTTTATTTGACCCTATGTGCATTTATGTGATTTTATGTGTTTAATTGCATGCCTTTTGAATGTTTTATTTCATTTCTTATCTGCTTTATTACTTTCAATTTTTGAATATTTATTTTAATTTAATTTGTAATTATTTGGAAGGCAATTAAATGCCAAAATTGTAATAGCTAGGTTATTATTTTATTTCATTCTTTACCCCCTTTAGATTGTAGTTAGGGCCCCCAAGTGTAATAGTTAGGGCTTTATTTGCTTTATTTTGCTTTGTGTGATTTGCATGTTTACGTGCTATGTGTTACTGTTTTTTAGGGCCTTGCATCTAGATATCATGCTTATGTGTTATGTGTTTTATGTGATTTATGTGTTTATTTGTTTTATTATGTTTTACATGATTTATTTGATTATAATAAATGTGAGACGTCGCCACACTAGTCCAACGCTAGTTGTGGCCCCCCTTTCTCGATTCCACACTAGTTCAACGCTAGTTGTGGCCCTTGATTCCGATTTCCCACTAGTCCAACGCTAGTGAGGACTCATAGACATGGGCTAGTCCAACGCTAGACCCTTAGAAGCCCTTCGCGCGTTAGATCATGTTTGTGTAACAAATCACTACATTTCATGCATGTTTTCTGTCTTTTAGGATTTTTTATCATTTTGCATGGCATTTCCCTTATATGTATATTCCCTACCTCTTTTGAATGAAAACATAACATTAGATTTGCATTTCATTTAAGAGTTAGAATTAGGATAGTACATTTGCTTGATTAGATTAGGAAATAAACCCCTTGGATATGGGATATGGACGAGTTTGGCTTTATAACCTTAGCACGCTCGTATTCCCTCTATAAAAGGGAAAATTGAAGTCACGAGTCTTAGCTCCCCGTACCCGTTATGATGCATCCCTTTAGGTCATGTATATTTGTATATTATTTTTTTTTCTTTTTTCTTTTCTTAGAGTCTCATGTTTTTGCACAATTCGTGACTTCTTTCGAAAGTTTACTTTTGGGCATCGCAATTAATGCGATTTGCATCAAATAACTTCGAAGAGACATTCTGACCTCGATAATTAGGTCTAGGTTTGCATTCATATAATACCTCCAAAATGTGATAAATTTTTAGGTTAAAATAAGAAAATCCTTGACTAAATCACGCAACTAGCCTTGGCTAGGCTGAGAAGATGCCTTGGATTTTTATCCTTGCCTTCCCTCTCTTCAAATGTGACTCCCGAATCTTTTTCTTTGATTTTCGTAAATTTGGAGTCGTTTAAAAGGGTTTTTCTACTTTTTTCTTTAAAAATTCATTTTTTTTTAGGTGATTTGGTACATCTTAACTCGATATCAAGTGGTGACTCCTGTTTTTATTTAAAACCCTTTTTGAACTTTATTTTGGGTCAAAAACCGTCGCATTTTCAAAGTCCCATTAAGACCCATTTCATTTTATTTATTTTCTAAAAATCAAAAACACCATTTTGCCAAATCAAAATCAACCAAAAATCCATTTTTCTTAAAATCTCCTTATTTTTCAAAATGGGGGCGCGACAACGGGTGAATAAATAATTAAATAAGCCAGAAAATTAAAATAAAAATAAGAAAAATTTCGGGTTCTCACATTCTCTATTGAAAAATAGTGGCCAAAATAATTGTATTCTATACCATCCTTCATGGAGACGCAATACATGACGTCTTTAGAGCTAAATCGGTTGCCCTCTCATTTATTATGTAACCAACAAAACCTTAGGCTGGCAAGGCTTCTTTAGGAAACGCTGGAACATGGGATGACCATAGTATTTTTTTCAAAAATAAGAGATGGGCCAATGCTCAGTGTTTTAAAAGACAAAAGCGTTGAGTAGGGCGTTTTGTGTCTGTCTATTCGGAGCGAAAGCCCCACAAATTTTTAATTTTAAATATTTTAAAATATAAAAATACAATATATATACACACATGTGTGTATATGTGTGTGTATATATATATGTATAATATTAAAAATACCAAAAAAGGATTATATAGAAAAAAAATATAACCTTATGTCTGCATAAGAAAAGTAAAACTTGTTTGTATGACTAAAAGTAAAACTTGCTTTGTGACTAATGTTATGCATGAGCGGAAACCCAACAATCCACTGTAAATTTCGATAATTATTGCATAAAAAACTTGATGTTATCCCGCAAACTAATAATCACAGTTGCGAAAACTCTTTTCTAGAGTACTAGCAAATGATATTTGTGAGTTTTGACTATCAAAGAGAGTGTCTTTCCCCTATTTCTTTATAGTATTCTCAATGTGAAGTAAAAAGTTTTGAAAATTTCACCTTCTTTGTATCAATAAATTCCAAACTAACATCCCTGTTCATCAACTTAAATTTGTAGGCTAACATAAGAAAAGTTTTTCAGAAATTGCAAATTCACCTTGAGGGTCTTAACTCCTTAAATAAGTGAACAGAAAGTCTAGTTAAATGTTCTTTTGGAGCTTAAAAAAGGGAAAAGGTGCTGAAATTTTGAAGGTATACGTTTTTTATGCCTCAAAGAAAACTCTCGCCCGAACGCCCCGTGACACTAACGCCCCATTTGACCGCCAATGGGCAATTCGAGAATGCCTCGCCTCTAGGCTCGTTCCAAATACGCCTTTCAAAACACAACCAATGCTTCGTTTGCAATTTTCCGTAAAATGAGGGATGTTCAAAATGTTCGTTGTTTGACCCCATTCCCTTTTCATTTGTGACTGCGAGATTTGTTATAATATCATTTGTAATAGAACCACACGAGATTTAATGTGATATTTATTTGTGATGCTTCAAACTAGCTTAAAATTACTGGGCTTAAAATGACAAATTGAAAATTACTGATAATTTAATGAGGCTAGATATATTATACCAATCCTTTCTTCCTTAAGCTCTAGATGTGGGACGGAACGAGCCCTCACACAAACAGCGATAAAGATTTTACAAACTATCGTACAACCATTGATGATTCCAGAATTCTACAGCCTGGCTTTCAACCGTAGATCAATGTGACCTACTTTCAACAAATCAAACTTGATTGAGTTAACAATTCTAGGTTTTTGAGTCATTTTTTGTCACTTCGCACATTGGATATGGTAAAAAGAAAGAGCAAACAACATTTCTCTCTGAACTGACTATCTAAGATGGACTAAAACTCCATAAAGCTTTCATTTGCCTAAAAAGTGGTCTGATTCACATGTCAGAATAGGGTTATCAAGAATGCTACTTGTATGATTTATTCATCCATTACATACATTTTACTTAACTTTTGATTACTTAGATGTTTTGCATTAATTTCTCCAGCCTACATATAATAATACCACAAACTTTAGATTTCAAGCTAATTGCAATAAGCAGCAAACCAAATTTACCAGTTAAATGTATATAAACCAATTCATGAAAAACAATAGTCAGTTGAAGTCACTATAGTTCCCGAATTCTTTTAGGATTAAATGGAGAACTATTTAAAATATAAATAATTGGTTAGAATATTAGTAAAACACCAAAAACAAAATTTCTACTGTATTATGACTTTTATATTGTAACTATTTGTAGAATTTTAGGGAAACAGGGGATAAGGATTACCATAGTTCCTAAGGAAGAAGCTACTAATATTACACAAAGGCTTTCGTATGAATTTGGGTTCTTTGGGGCGTATTTTTTAAAAATTTTATTGTAACATATATGTGAAAAACAACTAAATAGACACAATCTATCATATTTTCAACTTGTCAGGTAACTACAAAATAATAAGAGAGAAACCGAGAGAACGATAGTTGAAAGAGAAGGTCCTGTAGGTGGAAGGGATTGCCTAGAAAAAAGGCCACATAATTGGGTGTCTTTTGACCGATTTAGGTTTTAAGCTATTTTACGAGCCCAAATTACTAAAATGTCTCGTGTCTCATATTTATTTTTGGACCTAATGATTAATCAATTGATTTTAAGGCCCAGTTTTGAGCCCGTTATTACATTAATGAATTGAAAAGGGCTGAATCTTGATTTTGGATCCGCTTTTGCCAGAACCAAGTCGAAAACTTTATGTGAACAACCAAACAAATGAATTTCTTTTCTTTTCTTTTCTTTTTTCCGTGGAATCAAAACTAACAATAAAATACATTAATAAGCATTGGGTAAAACCTTTTATTAATATAATCTAGTCTTATTGGGGGAATGCTAGTCTTATTGGTCAATTGGTGGTATGTTCTCCAATTAATTGTAATTTGATAAGTTGTCATTTTGTGATTTGTCCAATTAGTGGTAGTCCTTCCAATTGCATTCGGAATCAAAGATGTGGCGAGTTTTGATTCGCATGGGAAGTGGTAATCCCTAATTGCATGTGGGATTTGTGCTAAAAGGGATAATTTCAGAAACCTCCCCTGAAATTTCTGACACTTTCACTGACATCCCTTGAGGTTCTCAAAATTTCACTAACATCCCTTGTGTGACGCCCCCACTTCTCCCTAAGGCGAACCAAAGGGTATCCGCGAGACGCCTACCCAACTCTCACCAGGACTCAAGACAAATCAATTCACGCTTAACGACAATAACCATTAATACAAGTCTAATAAAGAAAGTCGCTTCCATACTCTTATATATAAGATCCAGTCTTACCCCACGAGTACAAAATGCATTAATCTTCCAATTCTTACATTGGTTCCCAAAATATACAACAGCCACAAAACTAGACAGTTCTATTGGAAACCCTATTACAAAAGTACATCAAAAAGGGTTCCTCCGAGTTCCACCTCAGATCCATTCCTGTTAAAGAAAACAAATCTACGGGGTGAGCAATCGCTCGTGAGGCCAAGAAACACACATGCAAGCACGTTGTCCAAGTAACAGTCCCATTTAACGAATATAACTGTAATATACAAGAAAATAACAATTCGAGCAAGAATAGTAAACAGAAACAATTCAAGGATATAAGAGCTCTCAGGAGCTAAGTTCCACTTGCGTTGCCATTGCCTCGATCAATACCTTCCCGTGATGACACTCCGGTCAACCGGGTTGGTGTGTTAATTCCGTAGATCTCCCACTAACTGCAAAGGCCCTTCCACCTTACAACCCCCCACCGGGCCCGAACTGCGATAAAGGCGCTACTTGCACGAGTAGGGCCAAGTAAGATCTCTCCATAGATCATGCTTATACAGGTTGTCTCATTGGCTCACCAAGGATCCCGACCAAGCCCATTGCCGGCTCGAGGACCAAGGTCGGCCGATGAGTTTGGGCGTCCCCCAGGTTAGGTGTGAGTCGAGGAGATTCACTCCAGCGACATATGCAGCCATAGCATATAATTCAAGTAAATTCAGGTCAGGTAATCAGGTAAAATTCAGGTCAGGTAATTCAAGTCAATTCAGGCAATTAAATTTCAAATCATTTAAATGAGAATTGAGTGCGATAAAGTACACACTCAACTCAGCAGTTACCAATTTTTAGTTCAGGAGAAGCAATTCACATAATTGCAACAAAACATGCACTCGGCACTCACCAAGTAGTTCAAGTAGTAAAGCACACTTGAGGGTTCAGGCGTCCACCGTGGGATCCTCTTGAAGGTTCTCGTGAATGCCCTGAGCAATTAATAATGAACTACCTCTTAGAAACCCCAATTATCGACGAAGATTGTACTAGAGTACCATCTAAGAAAATCTCATAAAGATGAGTCTTAATCACTCGTAAATCGAGGGTCAAAGGTGGGGTTCTAAAACACAAGAGAATCTGATTTTCATCTTTGAAACCAAGTGTAAAACGGTCATGTGATATTGAAGGAAAATGATGAGTTCTAAAAACTCAATTTCCTTTAAGTTTGGAAATTTCCGATTTGTCAAACAATCTTGGAAAAATCGTATCTCACTCTTTACAAGTCCGAAATTGGAAAAATTGGTACCGTTGGAAAATTCTTCCAAAGTACTAAAAGTTCCTAGAAGAAACTTTTCCATGATTCCAAATGGAAGGTATTCAAAAGTCAGCTCAAAGTTGCTGTTTTAGGCTTACTAAGACAGTTTCGGGTTGGTTTTTGGTCAACTTTGGAAATTCGGAAAAATTCACAGAATTCGAACTAGCCTCTAAAATTTGGAAATCAATTAGAGTAACAAATAAGGTTTAAAACACAACAAACAAAACAAGAATTGGAGTTTGAGCGCCAAGATATAGCAGCTCAAAGTTGGTACAAAAATGAAGTTCACTGGGCAAATTCCAGATTTGAAGCTTGAACTTTGGGACTTTAGTTGGGTATCGAAACGGACTCGGAATGGTACCAATTTGGTAGTATTATCCTACCACATAAGGGATATTCCTCTGTCAAATTTCATATAAAAATTCCTTCAGGAAGCTAGTTAACAAAGCCACTAAAGTTTCCAAATTTCCAAGGCAAATCTGCCTTGCACTTTGTTTTTTCCTTTTCTCAAACATTTGGCCAAAGAAATTTTCTCAAACATGGTTCATTTATGAAGAAAATGTCTAAGAAACCTCAAATTACATTTGGTAGGTGTTTAACACCAAGAAATTCGAAATAACAAGTCCCAAATCAAGATTAGTCATAAAGCAGCCAGAACTAGGGTTTTCCTCCACTGAGTCAGTTTCGTAATTCAGCCATAACTCACTCAATTCATCTTGAAATTGAGCGTGGTTGGTGGAGTTGAAAACTAAGTTCATAAGACTATAATTTCACAGAAGGAATCGTTTTAAAATTCGGTCCACAACTAGCTCATATTCGAGCATCAAGTTGCAGCTCACAACAGGCATTCCAGTTCATCCAAAAAACAGGGCAGGTGATTTTGAAAGGCTAGTACGGTTCACTCAAGTAAAATCAGGGGGTGAATTTTACACCGTTGGAAAACTGGAAGCGTCTAGATTCTAATGCCGCTAACAGCACTCGAGTTTGAGGTCAGAATAAAAAGTTATAGTCAAAACAAAATCACTGCCAGAGCATTACGGGACAGAGTTCCAGTTTTGATACAATTTCGAAATCTCCACTTTTACCCAACCAAATCAAGTAATGTTTTGAGGAAACTTTCTACACAACCCATACAACATATTTACATCAAAATCAAGTCAATTGGACCACAAAAATTGCACTAGAGAGGCTCGACAAAACAGGGGCAGAATCGTCCTCTTTCCTCATCTCACTTCCTTTGAGTTTCCTTCCACAATACAACTTATATTCACTAGATTAAGCACTAATCCAACACAATTAACACCCAATATCATCAAATCAGCTCATCAAGTCCATTGTGGGATTTCATAGAGCCCACTCACAAGATTTCCAACAATACAAAGCAACCCACATGCATCTACAACCATATAAGAGCAATCTAACGTATATAATCAAAGATTCAAGGGGTTGATCGTTGGTTACCTCTTTGGATGACTAAAACAGAAATTTTGGCCCTTTGAACTCCAAGAAAAACCGTGACAATGAAGCCCTCTTCTAGCCTAAGTTGATCTTCAAGCTATTTGCAAGTTGTAGTGAAAGTTTGAGATGATTTGGTGAAGAAATGGTGCAAGAAAGTGAAGAGCTTTTGGTCCTTCTTGCTCCTTGGATGGCTGGCTGCTATGAGTGAAGAGAGAGGGAGTGTTTGGCTGAAATGAAGCTTCCTTGAGAAGCTTAATTGTATGGCCTAAAGTGCTCCAAAAGTCAACTCTCGCTACTGCGCGCACGCGCGCGTTTCGTGCTCGATTTCTCTCGAGTTTATTTCACTTGTGCATTATACCTCTAATGCACTCACTTTAATACTAATATTATTCACTCTTAATAGTCACTACAAGAAATTTGGCCTTTTGTGACAACATTCTCAGTGACAACAGAAAAAGTTGTCACAGTTGAGCAAATTTAGTGACGACTTTTGATGTTATCATAATTGACCGAGGGTAGACTCATCATCAGTAACAACACGGGATTAATCGTCACAATATGGGTGGCGCGCAACTAGCCTATGTGGCGGGAAATCACCATCGTGACGACTTGAAAAAATATTGTCACTGAAATGGGCCCTATAGTGACTACTTACAATATTATCACAATGTGGTTACCGGTTCAAAGTTAGTGACAACAATTAGTCGTCACTGTCTAAAGTAATTGTTCCTAACTCACTTTCATTAATTCTACTATGCCACCCTAAATTTTTCAATATTGCCCCATATGTTGTAAATAAATTTTATTAATTCTATTATGGCACCCTATCTTTTACATTTTAGCCCTGTCTGTGGTAAACTAATTTCATTAACTCTACCATGACACCTTATCTTTTGCAATTTAGCCTCATGTGTAATAAACCAATTTCATTAATTCTATTATGGCACCCTATCATTTACAATTTAGCCTATGTTTTTCATTAGTAAAATGGGGAAGGTATTGTAATAAAAATGTATACATATTTTATAATGGTTCCAAACTTAGTTAGTAACTTGTTATGAAGGTAAAACAATATCATGGACTTCCTATCTAGTTCTCTTGGCAACACATGAAAAATTAGTGATTGGGAAATTACTTGTGTGACGACCTAAGAAAATGTTGTCACTAAAATGGTCCATATAGTGACATCTTCCAACATCGTCATTGTCGCTCAACCGGTTCAGAGGTAGTGACAACAATTAGTTGTCACTGTCTAAAGTACTTGTTCCTAGATCATTTTCATTAATTCTATTATGCTACCCTACTTTTGCAATTTAGCCCCAAATGTAATAAAAAAATTTCATTAATTCTACTATAACACCATAACTTTTGTAATTTAGCCCCATATGCAGTACACTAATTTCTTTAATTCTACTATTACACCCTAACTTTTGCAATTTTGCCCCATATGTAGTATACCAATTTCTTTAACTCTACCATTACACCATAACTTTTGCAATTAAGCCCTATATCTAATTCGCCAATTTCATTAAATCAACTATGGCACTCTAACTTTTGCAATTTAGCCCTATATGTAATACACAAATTTCATTATTTGTACTATGGCACCCTATGGTGTTGCAATTTAGTGCTATTTTTTATTAGCAAACTATATGAGGTATCTTAATAAACTATATAGGTATACATATTTTATAATTTTCCCAAATTTAGGTAATAATTTGTTATAAATGTAAAAAAATTCATACATTCCCCATTTATCCAAATGACAACATGGTGAAAAATTAATAATTTGGATAATCTAAAAATAGAGGTAGTCAATAGTAGAATTTAACAATAAAACTTAACATGAAATTAAGTCTAATCCTAACATTTGCATGATCAAAAGGTTGTTATTAATTATAGAAGCCATATTTATCATTTATGAATTGGTACATATACCAAATAAATAGATTTAGCATTTCGTACATGTATATGCAAACTATTTTGATTGTTCAATCAACTAATTCAATTGTCAGGTCTTTTGAGACTGCAAATCATACATAATTGATAACACCACAAAATGAGTACCAAAAAGATTTTAATTAAAAGAGTGCTTATTTTTTTGAATCATAGACATATTTCTAACAACATTTTTATTTTTTAACTATTTTATTGTATAATAAATTAGAAAAAGTCCTATATTAGTTAAAATTGGTAAAAAAAAAAAATCTGCCCAAATACACTAAATTGTCATATTCTATTATTTTAACACAACCTGAGAGTAAAAAAAAAAATAAAACTCAAAACAATAGAAAAACTTAATTACATAATGATGAGAAAAAGAAAAAGAGAGAGATAGGTGAAAGGAAAAAGAAAGCGTGCACTTCTTGCATCTAAATAAGGAAAAGGCGTGCTTTTTATATATACGGAACTAAGAGCGGCAAACTAAAAAATTTAAGTGGCGTGGCGGGCTGAAGGGACTTTAGGGAAACGACACCGTTTGATTCTATGTCCTAATAACTTAGCCAAAATTTAAGACATCTAAAACGCAGTATACCAATTCACAAACCGCTCACCCCCATCAGAAATGGCTTCCGCCGCCGCTCTCCCTATAGTTACCGTTATCCCTCTTGAGAATGAAATGGAGGCCGACGCCAACTCCCTCCCTCTGCCTGACGTCAAGCCCCAATCCGGCCCGACATCCTCCAAGACGTTCATCGCGACATCTCCAAGAACTCTCGCCAACCCTACGTCGTCTCTAGATCCGCTGGCCATCAGACCTCCGCCGAGTCCTGGGGTACTAGTCGCGCTGTTTGCCGTATCTCTCGTGTTCCTGGCGGTGGCACTCACTGTGCCGGCCAGGGTGCCTATGGCAACATGTGCCGCCGCGGCCGCATGTTTGCTCCGACCAAGATCTGGCACCGTTGGCACCGCAGGTCCCAGTCAACAAGAAATGGTATACCGTGGTTTCTGCCATCGCCGCCTCTGCAGTACCTTCCCTTGTCATGGCCCGCGGCCACCGCATCGAGTCTGTCCTGCAAATCCCCTGTGTGATCTCCGATTCTGCTGAGGCCATGGAGAAAACCTCTAACGCTATCAGTCTTCTCAAGAAAATTGGGGCTTATCCTGATGCTGAGAAGGCTAAGGACAGCCAGGGTATCCACCCAGGAAAGGGTAAGATGTGTAACCGCCGCTACATCTGCAGGAAAGTCCTCTAGTTGTGTACGGTACGGAGGGGGCTAAGCTCGTGAAGGCCTTTCGTAACATTCCTAGAGTCGATGTGGCCCACGTGGACCGTTTGAAAATTTGCCCCGGGAGGTCACGTTGAGAGGTTTATTGTTTGGACGAAATCAGCATTTGAGAAATTGGATGAGATTTACGGGTCATTTGATAAAGGATTAAAGCAGTCATCTGGTAAACTTGAGATATTAAAGCATTTCTATAATCTTAAGATATTAATTGTATTTGTCAGGCTGCTATTTGAGCTGCAAATTTCTTTTGCATCTGTTACATAGAAACTTTCTTCAAGTGAAGAATATTTAACCATTGAACTTTGATAAAGATATGAGTAGGGTAAGGGCGAATAAATACATCAACACTTTAAGGTAACTGGTGCAGTTCTTTGAGCATGGTGCCTGAGGGATCTTGAAAAACATTTTGACCATTCAAGGAGCTCCATGATATTAATTATGATGTATTATATTATAGAGTTGTCCTATCCTTCTACAGTCCGTCATTTTGTTACTGATATTACACAGGAGAAATTCTCATAACAAAAGAGTTACTATCATATCCATCTTCGTTTCCTGACAAGCAATGCTGCTAAGAAACTAGATTCGTTTGGACCTTCCCTTAGTTGAGAAGTTAAAAGAAAGGCATGGGCAGAACTGGTATTTCCACTATTTTTAAAGGCAAAGAAGATTTTTCCAAGTGTTACTGTACTTCCTTCCGCTCTTTTTGCCCCCATTGGAGGGCTTTCAGTTGAAATTGTTGTGGCTCAATATGCTTAGTTGTATGGTAATCTTTCTATGTGAAGGTAGAAGACCAACTACTAGTTAATTGACTTAAATGCTCTTATTTGCACAAAAGGTGAAAGCAATGATGGAATCAACAATAATATAACTCAGAGAGTATCCAGATATTGCTGCTAATGGTTATCTGGGGGGTGTCTTTGTTCTTAAGCAAGTGGTGAATTCGATGTCCTTGTTTGGTATTGATTATTGACCTGCAAATTTATGTTGAAGTGCATGTGCATTCTTCTACTTGTTTATCTTACCAGAATATGATGTGCCTGTGTGTTTCCATGGGAGGAAATAGTTTTGATTGCAGGCTTTGGAGTTGAACTTATTATATGCTGTGTTTTCTCAGAATTCTATTCATAGAATAAGTAAGAAAATGATCTTCTTGCTTTCGTTTGCTCCTGCCTAACAACTAACCTGTTGAAACTGGAAATTTACACTAAGCGCTAAGTTCCCCTGCCTTGCTTTGTTGATGTCTATAAGTTCCCTTACGACGTCGATGCTGCAATATTTGATCGCTAAGTTCCCCTGGCTTGCTTTTTTGATGTCTATAAGTTCTCTTACGATGTCGATACTGCAATATTTGATGAAGTTTGATATTACAGATCATGCGAGAAACCTTGATATACTTATCGCATTTGGATCATGAAGATACTGAAAAGCAGGTATTCATTGCATGCAGTCTTCTGGCATCTTAATTTCCATGCCTTGATTGTTAAAATAGTTTGGTTTTACTCTTCTTGCGCTGTTATTAAGATAGTTTGGTTTTACTCTTCTTGTGTTGTTGTTAAGTGGTTAAGTCTATGGCAACCTAGAGATTCTTATGTTATATCTATAGCAAATCCCCGTGTTGACCACTCTTTGCAGAAAAGATAGTTTCCATGAAAGTACAAGTTGTGTGCTTCGACTCTTTAGAGGATTGATTGGGACTTGAAATTAATGGACATGATGTGTATTAGCGTTCTGCATATGCAACAGTGCTCCTAAGCTGTTTTATTACTTTGAATCTGATACAATTGGCTGCCAATTATGCTCCTAAATGGCATTCTGTTAGCTCGTATCCATTATGTGTAACATTCTTTTGCAATTTGTGGTGGCTGCCTATGGTTCTCATCAATTTTGTTGGCCTGGGTTATAAATGAATGATGGGGCTCAAATCTTTCCTTGTTGAAACTGCTATAGTTATTATGATTTTCTTCTATATTTGTTCAAGGAGTTGACATGTAAAATTTAAAAAAAAAAGGGTGTTGACATGTATGATTAATCTTGTTAACAGATGCTGAGGAAGTTAAGTAAACACCTGAATGGTAAGGATTGGACGTGGAACAACCTAAATACCTTGTGCTGGGCAATAGGATCTATATCAGGATCAATGATGGAGGAACAGGTGTATTGCTTTATGCTGTATATTTTTCCTGTTTTTTAGTCTTTCTTCGCTGAGTGACTATTTTCTGGCTTCTTTCTACTCAGAATGAGACCTTGTGTTTGGATTACTTTCAATTTTGTGGTTCTTTTTCTTTTTCACCATTTTCTTACTTTTATTTTTTTGCATCAACTGTGACAGGAAAACAGATTTCTTGTGATGGTGATACGTGATTTGTTAAACCTTTGTGAGATTACAAAAGGCAAAGACAACAAAGCAGTTATTGCAAGTAATATAATGTGAGATGTTAAACTGCATTTTCATTCTCATAGAGTAGGTAGCAGTAACTAGGTATGCTTATGTGATAACTTTATCTGAATAAAGTCTAGGTATTCTTACTTTTATTTTTTGAATAAAGTCTATTCTAATGCACATAATACTTTATTTTCGATGCAGTCTAATTTGATATTGATCATGAGGAGGCTGTTGGATATGATGATAGAGATGGTTGAAGTCTAACATTGGCGGTGCAATCTATGCTTTAGTTTAGAAATCTAGTACTCTATTTTTTTGGGAAGGATATGTATTGACCATTAGTGTCTGAACTGATTATGTGGGATTTGGGACCCAATATTTTTGGTTGACCTTTA
The DNA here is from genome assembly GCA_023065735.1 of Coffea humblotiana. Lineage (NCBI taxonomy): Eukaryota > Viridiplantae > Streptophyta > Magnoliopsida > Gentianales > Rubiaceae > Coffea > Coffea humblotiana. Next base: position 490,243 of record JACYVW010000023.1, read on the forward strand.
TTTTGATGAATTTACAGATATTTGTGGCCATATATATTAATTTGTGACTTCATTCTACATTAATTATGCCTTTTATTAAATTGAATGTTCTACTATAATTTGTTGGAAATGCTATATTCGTAATGGTCAATTTCAGCCCTTCAAAACAAAGTTGATTTGCAAGTTCATTAAGTGATAACTATTTTTGTCACTGAATAATGGGACTGATAGTGACAAGCTTAGGTCGTCACTGTAAATTTAAAATTTGTGATAACTTTTGCTACATCTATGACAAAAATATAGGTGAAATAGTAACAAGAAAATTCATCACAAAATGATATCCTTTAGTGACGACTTTTTCCTCGTCATTGAATAACAAGATTCTGTGACGACTTTCAAACGGTGGTCACATGGACTCATTTGTGACATAGAATTTGTGACAACCACATGACAAAAGGAAAAGTCGTCACTATATCCATATAATGACGACTTTGTGGCTTTTAGTGATGACTTTTTGTTATCACAAAAGGCCAATTTTCTTGTAGTGAGTCTAGAAATGATTTCTAGAATCCTCCAATTAATCGCGCGCGCGAAAACGCGAACTTCCAACTTGTGCGCAATAACGCGAAATTTCTAAGAAATTCTTATAACGATGGTATAACTAACTATTGCTTGAGTATTTGAACATAAGATTAACCATCTTAGGACTAATGTACGAGTCCTCACTCTCCAAGCTCACTGTACTCTCAAATCACTCATTGCTTCCAATTGCGTATTCACTATTCTCACTTAACGAGCTTTCAAAAATTAAATTTTGAAACGAGTCATTTTAAGAATATAAGTAAGTCATAAATCCATGTAATTAGGTCAAAAAGAAGTTGAAATAAAATATTCAGAGTAAACGGGCAATTAAATATTTAAATAAGCTAGTAATAGGAATTTAAAACAAGAAATTTTGCAAGTCCTCACACCTTGCTTTTGAGTTTTTGGTAACAATGCATTCTAAATCATATTACAATATTATTTTCATGTGTGAGAAGGTATTTTTATTCCATGGATGCCCCTTTGCTCCTTGTATTAGTAGAAAATTGAAAGAAGATTAAATGATTAGAATGATTACTAAAGTTGAGGGGGTGTAAATGCAATACAAAAACTTGTAAGCACCAGATTTGCCTTGCAACAGTTATTTGGCAGCAACTGCAACGGCTAGCTACAAATTGCAACGGCCAGTTGCAAATTGCAAAGGCCAGATTTTTGTTTCAGTAGAAATAGTATATAAAGCAACTTAACAACCTCTACACCCTCAAACTATTATCATTCTTTACTGCAAGTTTTGGAGTGATAACAAAGTTAATTTGCTGTGCTACATTTAGAGCTTAGAGTTAAAACTTTTAGCTGCAACCATGGCCTCTTCAAGTCATAGGGGAGAATCATGGAATTCAACTACATCTTTCTCCATTAAAAACAGGTTTTGTCGCTGTAATCGCAAGGCAACCATGATGATATCAGAGAGTGAAAAGAATCCGGACAAGTTGTATTTCTATTGTGCAAAGTGCAGGTATTTTGAATGGTATGATGGATGTGAAGAAGAAGAAGTAAATAGCAAAAGAAGCAACCTCAATGCAGAGAGAGAACAAGTTAATAGCAGAAACCGAGATGGCATTCCAGTTAGGCAAGTTGAGGGGCCAATGCAAGAGCCAAAGCAATTTCTAAAACTAGGAGGCTCAGGGAATGTGCTGATCATCATAAACTTCACACTATTAGCTATATTTATTTTCATTCAAATTGTAAAATCAATTCAATGAACTCGTTTTAATGTGCTGCAAGATTGTACCAACTAAATGATGCAATTTCTGGTGATAGGAGATTCATACTAGAAGGTTAAGTTAGTTGGAATTCTTTTAAGCACCAATGCAAAATCGTGTATGTAGCTTTTTAGAATTCAACGCGAAGCAATGAATAGCTATATTATTTCTTAGTCATCCACTATGCCAAGTTTGCAAACAGTTATGTATGAAAAGTAAACAAAAAGACAAATTAAAGATCAAACAGGGACATTACATTAACTAAAATGCCTTAAGCATATCAGTAAGAAGAGCACATGTTCATCACTGCAATCCAACTAATGCGCACCTGCTAATCCGGCCCTGCATATGTAGCAAATCCGGCCACCTAATCTAGTAACCGTGTAGTGAATCCAGCCATGGATTGAAAACCTTAAACTAGATAATCCGGTCGACTATGTAATCAATCCGGCCATCCAATGATTTATGTTCAAGTCATGCAAGATGTTGAAACTCATTGAAGTCCGGATCCCTTCCTTTGTTGTCTTAGTTTGCCTTAGTTTAGTTCGTTTGCTAGTTTGTTACTTTGAGTCTATGAATTGTTATGAGTCCTGTGGTTAGCTCATATTGAGCATAAGTTCGATTTGATCATCAAATTTGTGTTATTGCTGTTAACCTTAATTAACTACTTTAGATGCCCTTTTCTCCAACTAAACAGTAGTAATAAACCCCAACTTCATAGGACATACTTGTAATTTTGACCTTCATGATGTCAGCAAAGGGGCCCAATTTTCTATTAAGGGAGGTCAGTGAATCAGCGAAAGTATCAGAAACCTCAGGGGAGGTTTCTGAAATTATCCCGTGCTAAAATTTGGCCCCTTCCTTTTGGCCCAACAAATCACATTAACAAAAAATTTTTATTTTTTTGGTTCTCCAACAAATCACACTTAATTACCAATTTTTTGCAATTAATTGTTAATAACTAATGAATGATATCATGTTTTTGGTCACCCAACAAATCATGTTTAATTAACAATTTTTTGTAATTATTAACAAAAAATTGACTTCTTTTGTTTGGTTGTTCAAAAAATCACATTTTATTATGAATTTTTTTTCAAATGTTATAAAAAATGTCCTCTTTTATTTTGAATTGCCCAACAAATCATGTTTAATTATCAAAATTGTTGCAATTAATTAATAATAATTTCACTTTTTTATTGCCTAACAGATAACATTTAATTACCAATTTTTTTTGTAATTATTAACACTTTTTTTGGTTGCCAAATAAATCACAATTAATTATCAATTTTTTGTAATTAATTGTTAATCTCCTTATGACCTTTGGAAGTCTTTCTATATTGAAGAACTTTTTACCTTTGGAACTATTTTGCGAATGGTTTGAGAGTTTTTTGGGTTTTCTTCCCCTTTTTCCTTTTGATCAACCAAACGACATCGTATGTGGATGGATCTTCAACTCTTTTTTTCCGTATTTTTCTCTCTCTTCATTCAAAAGCAGAAGCATCAGTCAATGTCAAGAACTCTTGAAGACTGATCCCTATGGCTGTTATCCTCTGGACACAATTCCATCTTCATGAGACCCATAGGTCTCCTCTGAATTTCTGGCGTTTGATTGTACTTGAAAGAGGTTGTAATCTCAATTAGGAGGGTCCAGATTTTTTTTTCTTCTGATAGAGTTCATGGACGATGGGCTCAAGACAGAAAAGGGGCTGGAAATCTTCCTCTTCTCCATCTGTTGATTTCTCCTATTTCTCCCTCCTGTTCTCCTTCATCTCCCTCCCTCCATTCCTCAAATAATTATAGCTTATTTTTTTTCTATTTTTCTGCCATTTTTCCTGATATTTCCTTGGCTAAAAACAACCAATTTTTCCCCCTTCTCTTTCGTCTCCTTTCTGAAACAACGAGGAAGGGGAAGGTTAATATTTCATCTCCACTATATATGTGAATTTCTAGAATACAGATATGGTATTTTTCTTCCCCTTTCTTTCCATGATTAATGTCTTTGATTCATTTCAGTTTTATCATTGATTTTTTATTTTTAGTTCCAGCAAAAATCTTTTAATATGGTCCTGAGATAGTGAATAGTTGATGATTACTTGCCTTGTAGATATTTGTTTACTTTATTTTTTGTACCTACTTGGGGTTTTATTGTTTCTTTTTTCATTTTTATTTTTGCCTTTCTTGGATTTCTTCTGCAGCAAGGAGGAAAAATTGCCACATGTGAAAAACAACTACTGAGGGAGAAACGTATGTTTTTGTTTTATCATTCTGATTTAATTTTTTTCTTTAAATTGCTCTCTTCGGACCTCAAATGATGGTTTTGTGACGCCCCCACCTCTCCCTAGGACGAACCCTAGGGTATCAGCTGAACGCCTGTCCAACTCTTGTCAGGACTCACGCACTCATTCAAGCTTAATAGCGATCCACAAGTCAATCATAGACTTAGGATTAAAGAAATACTGCAAATATACGAGCCAAATTCTTCTAAGGCTACCATTTAGAATTATAATCTAAAATCCCCAAGTATAACAAAATTTACACTTCAAATGTCTCCAATAACATACAAAAGGGGCACTAGCTTCTACCAAAAGTCACTAGTCTAGAGTCCCTAACTTCCATTTTCAAACCTGTTAAGGAAAACAAACTTGAAGGGATGAACTAATACTCAGTGAGGTCAAGATAATCAAGCAAGCAAGCAAGTGGCACAAATTAAATCAATATCAACACTTAAAAGCGGCTTAACATGAAATTTCAATTAAGTGCTCAAATAAGAAATAAAACACAAGTAGAAGGATACAGGAGCTCTCAGGAGCTATTTCCACGTCTCGACCGATTCAAGCCATCCGAGGTTGACTCTCCATCAAGTCAAGTAGTAACATGACCGTAGCGCTCTACTTACTTCCTCCATCCAGCATAACACCCTCTCGGATTCGGAACCAAACAAGTCATGAGGTGGCAATACTAATCGAGTATGCCGAGCAAGATCTCAAAAGATCAATCAATAAAATTTTCCATGGTTCACCAAGCTTCTCAACCAAGCTCTTGCCGACTCGAGTTATGAGATTAGCCAATGGGTTGGGGCGTCCCCCAAGTATAATTGGTCGATGAGACAACGCTCCAATCGATTTAGAATCGATCATAGCACTGAGTCGGTCTGGGCCCCCAAGTATAATGGGTCCATACCGACTCAGTACTATGATCGATTCTAAATCGATTGGATCGTTGTCTCATCGACCAATTATACTTGGGGGGAACGCCCCAACCCATTGGCTAACCTTTTAACTTGAGCCGGCAATAGTTTGGTCGAGAAGTTTTGGTGAACCATGGGAAATTTTATTGATTGATCTTTGAGATCTTGCTCGGCATACTCGATTAGTATTGCCACCTCATGACTTGTTTGGTTCCGAATCCGAGAGGGTGTTATGCTGGAGAGAGGAAGTAAGTAGAGCGATACGGTCATGTTACTACTTGACTTGATGGAGAGTCAACCTCGGATGGCTTGAATCGGTCGAGACGTGGAAATAGCTCCTGAGAGCTCCTGTATCCTTCTACTTGTGTTTTATTTCTTTATTTGAGCAGCCTAATTGAAATTTCATGTTAAGCCGCTTTTAAGTGTGATATTTGATTTAATTTGTGCCACTTGCTTGCTTGCTTGATTATCTTGGCCTCACTGAGTATTAGTTCATCCTTTAAGTTTGTTTCCTTAACAGGTTTGAAAGTGGAAGTTAGGGACTCTAGACTAGTGACTTTTGGTAGAAGCTAGTGCCCCTTTTGTATGTTATTGGAGACATTTGAAGTGTAATTTTGTTATACTTGGGAATTTTAGATTATAATTCTAAATGGTAGCCTTAGAAGAATTTGGCCGTATATTTGCAATATTTCTTTAATCCTAAATCTATGATTGACTTGTGGATCGCTATTAAATTTGAATGAGTGCGTGAGTCCTGACGAGAGTTGGGCAGACGTTCCGCTGATACCCTAGGGTTCGCCCTAGGGAAAGATGGGGGCGTCACAGTTGGTATCAGAGCGCTAGATTTGAAATACCTGAAGTAGTGTTAGGAGTTTTTAGTCGTGAACTTTTGGTTATAGGAAATCAGTGATAAACCTTAAGTTAAATCTTTGAATGGCACTAGTGACTTTAAGGACCTAACCTTTAATTTTGTGGGTTATTGTAGGATATGGACAGCGGCAGCGACAGTGATAGGATCAAGGGACCCTCCCTCGGTGATTCGATTTCGGATGGTTGGAGGCGGACCCTTCATTTGGTACTCACCTGTCAGGCGGGTCAGGACGTGCCCGTGCCAAGAGAGGTTCTTCTGCCCTAACCACGTGGTGTTAGGGGTAGTCGAGAAGAGGAGACAGTTGACCCGTGACCTCAGGGTAGCATGAGCTGAGAGGGAGGAGATGCGGGCCACTATGGAGGCCCAGGCTGCCAAGATTCAGGAGCTGGAGGTTAGGGGTACTTGAGGAGCGTTAGAGGGCTAACGTGATATGAACGTCGCCAACCTTGTGACGAAACTCGTAAGAGATTAGACTCAAGATCGACAAGAGGATACCAAACTTGGAGCGGATGACCTCAACCCGTTAATCACGTTGTTAACGAACTTTGGTATAAAGATAGTAGACGCCACAATCTAGTGCGATTTTAGATTGATAAGTCACGAACACTTAGAGAAATTCTAAGTTGTTCAAGAAGTCTTGGAGAAACCAAGAAAACTCTCAAATTTGATTGTATTATCGAATGACTAAAACATGACCCTAGGTAGGCTATTTATAGCCATACAAGTAGAAGACCTAAAGTGAACTGGAAAGGGCTAGACCTAAAGTGAAACGGAAAAGGCTAAACATGACAAGTTCCTACATTTTAGGAACCTAGAGTCGGCTCCTCTAGCTAGCAAGCTGGCCGAATTATTCCTTGATTTAAAATGACTAAATAAACGGCTAAACAGATACTTGCACTAGGAAGAGATCAATCGTGGTCCTCCTTGACTTGAACAACATGGACGACCTTCAATCCTTCATGCTCAAGTCCCTCAATGACATTGGGGATAATATCTTGGCTTTGCACCTCACAAACAAGTCCTTGGAGTTCCTCTCGCATCTTCTTGGCTCGAGTTCGCGTCACGGGTCCTAGAGGAACTTGAACTTTACTCAATGGTGTCTCTTGGTTCGTATCATCCCCTCCTCTTGAAAATGATTTGTCCTCAAATCAACTTCATCGTCTGCAAGAAAAGGAGATAGATTAGAGACATTGAATCTACGCTCACATTGTACTCACCGGGAAGGTCCAGCTTGTAAGCGTTGTCATTGATGCGATTGATGACTTGAAATGGCCCGTCTCCTCGTGGGAGTAGTTTATTGCGCCTTTGGATAGGGAATCTCTCCTTGCGCAGATGCAACCACACCCAATCACCAGACTCAAACACCACGTGTTGGCGTCCCTTGTTAACCCGTTGAGCCACTTGATCCATCCTTCGCTCAATGTTTAAGCGGACCTGCTCATGCAATTTCTTCACAAAATCTGCTCGTTTAACACCATCTAGGTTAACTCGCTCAGAAGAAGGTAAGGGTGATAAGTCTAGTGGTGTTAAAGGGTTAAAACCATAGACTATTTCAAATGGTGAAAAACGAGTAGAACTATGCACCGTGCAATTGTATGCAAACTCAACATGGGGTAAGCACTCTTCCCAAATTTTAATATTTTTCCTAATGATGGTACGTAAGAGTATAGACAAGGTGCGATGGATGACCTCAGTCTGGCCATCAGTTTGTTGGTGACTAGTAGTAGAAAAGAGCAATTTAGTACCCAATTTTTCCCACAAAGTTTTTCATAAGTAACTCAAAAATTTGACATCCCTATCAGAGACAATTATTCTAGGCATGCCATACAATCTAATGATTTCTTTGAAAAACAAATCAGCAATGTGAGATGCATCATCTGTTTTGTGACATGGTATAAAATGTGCCATTTTTAAAAATCTATCAACAATAACAAAGATGCTATCATTACCTCTTTTTGACCTAGGTAACCCCAAAACAAAATCCATGGAAATATCGGTCCAAGATTCCTTAGGTATAGGTAAAGGACTATAGAGACCATAAGGTTGAAGTTTAGACTTAGCTTTGTGGTAAGTGATGCACTTAACCACCATTCGTTCCACATCTCGCTTCATCCGTGGCCAATGGAAGTGTTTTTGAAGGATAGCTAATGTTTTAGCCATGCCAAAATGTCCCATCAAGCCACCTCCGTGTGCTTCCCTAACAAGTAAAGAACGAATAGAACAGTTAGGTATACACAGTCGATTGAGATAGAAGAGAAAACCATCAAGGATGTAGAATTTACCTTGAGTTACTGACCCACGAGAAGCATAAAATACCTGAGAATCTGGGTCATTGGAGTATAGCTCTTTAACTAACTCAAACCCTAATAGCCTTGCATCAAGTTGAGTGAGCAAAGAGTAACGACGTGATAATGCATCAGCAACAACATTAGTTTTCCCAACTTTGTATTTAATCACATAAGGGAATGTTTCAATAAATGCAATCCACCTAACATGACGCTTATTAACTGTGTTGTGACTTAATGTGTTAAGCGATTCATGGTCAGTGTGTATAACAAATTCCCTTGGTCTCAAATAATGTTGCCAAGTCTCTAAAGCTCGAATTAAAGCATACAACTCTTTATCATAAGTGGAATAGTTCAAAGCTGCCCCATTGAGTTTTTCACTAAGTATGCAATTGGTTTGCCCTCTTGCATTAAGACAGCTCCTATACCCACCCCAGATGCATCACACTCTATTTCAAACATCTTATCAAAGCATGGTAATGCAAGTAATGGTGCGTGTGTGAGTTGGTGTTTAAGCATTTGGAAAGCACGTTCTTGAGCATCACCCCACACAAATGGCTCATTTTTCTTAATTACAGCAGTTAAAGGTGCAGCAATGGTACTAAATCTTTAACAAATCGCCTATAAAAACTAGCAAGACCATGAAAGCTGCGTACCTCACCCACCGTGCTTGGAGTAGGCCATTCTCGAATTGCTTTGACCTTCTCCTCGTCCACTTTGATTCCCTGTTTACTCACAACAAAGCCTAGGAAGACAAGTTGATCAGTACAAAAGGAGCACTTCTTAGGTTAGCATAGAGTTTTTCCCTTCGAAGTACTTCAAGAACAAGTTTCACATGCTCAACATGCTCATCTAGGCTCCTACTATAAATCAGGATGTCATCAAAATATACAACTACAAACTTTCCTAGAAATGGACGAAGTACGTGGTTCATTAATCTCATGAACGTACTAGGTGCGTTAGTTAGACCAAATGGCATAACTAACCACTCATACAATCCATGTTTGGTTTTAAAGGCCGTTTTCCATTCATCTCCCTCTTTCATCCTAATTTGATGATAACCGCTTTTTAGATCAATTTTAGTGAAAATCACAGCACCATATAGCTCATCTAACATATCATCAAGTCTAGGAATAGGGTGACGATATTTTACCGTTATTGCATTGACGGCCCTACAGTCAGTGCACATTCGCCAACTTCCATCCTTTTTAGGCCAAGATGACGGGAACCGCGCACGGACTCAAGCTTTCCCGCGCCCATCCTTTTGTTAGGAGCTCTTCGATTTGGCGTTGGAGCTCTTTTGTTTCATCTGGTCCCATTTTGTAGCTGGTTTGTTAGGAAGTGGGGCACCTGGAACCAAGTCGATTTGATGTTCAATTCCCCTTATTGGTGGTAGTCCATTTGGAATCTCATCGGGGAAGACATCATCATAATCCTGCAAGAGAGGACAATACTAGATGGTAAAGTGTTAGTAAGATCACTTGTAATAACCAACACCTCTTTGCACAAAGTACAAAGATAGTGTATTAACACTCAAGGCTTTTCTTACTACATTGGCTTTTATCAGTAGATTTTGCCTTTTCTCTTTTCTTTTCCATTTTGGTCGGCTCACCATGTGCTTTTTCCTCTCAATTTTCTCGGCCTTATCATTTTCTTTTGAGCTCTCGGCTTTTTCTCTTTTTCTTTTCATTCTTGCTCACTTTCCTTTATCAAGCTTTCTTGATCTTCACGAACTTGGCTAGGAGTAAGTGGCACAAGAACAATCCTCTTCGCGCCTTGTTTGAAGGAGTATTTATTGGTAACGCCATCGAATGTGACTCCCTTATCAAATTGCCACGGCCTCCCTAATAATATGTGGCATGCTTGCATAGGGACCACGTCGCATAACACCATGTCCTCATATTTCCAATTTGGAAAGGTACTTGGACTTGCTTGGTGACACGAACATCCCCACTATCGTTCAACCATTGCAAACGATAAGGTGTTGGATGGCGTAGAGTGGGTAGTGCTAGTTTCTCCACCATCAAGGCACTAGCAACATTAGCACAACTTCCCCATCGATGATCAAGCTACATACCTTTCCTTTGATATAGCATCGGGTGTAGAAATGTTCTCCCTTTGTGCTTGGTCGGCGGTTTTGACTTGGGTTGCTAAGGCTCGTCTAACAACGAGTCCAACTCGCTCGTTGACGGGCAATGCTTCCTCTTCTTCTCTTCTTTTCAAGTGATGGCAACTCCTCTTTTTCATCCTCATCATCGGTGAGAAACTCCCATTTGGTAAAATGATCATAGTGCGTTGGTTTGGGCATTGACTAGCGATGTGCCCTCGGCCTTGGCACTTGAAATTTGGTATCTCGGTTTCGCCACGCTCGACTCAATGGCAGTCCTTGGTGTTGCCTTAGCTCCATTTAGTCATTGGCCTTGGTCTTGATGGTGGCTACTCGGCCCTTTGTCTTCCTTCCTTTGGTGGTGTAGTTCGAGGATAAGAGGGTGAGAAGTTGGAGTAACTCCTAGGCTGACCCCTCCTCTTAACCTTCTCTCAATCTTGATGGCTTTCTCCACCAAGTCTCCAAGCTCCACATAATGGTGTAATCCACTTGTCGCATTTCGGTCCTTAATCCGTTCAAGAAGCGGCCATTGTCGCTTCTCGATCCTCTGTGAATCGCTCGCAACATAAGTACTCCATCTCCTTATGGTAGTCTCGACACTTCGAGCTCCTTGATTGAGGGTTTGAAGCTTTTGGTACAAGTCACGGTAGTAGTGACTTGGTACGAAACGCTTCCTCATTAGTCGCCTTAATTCGGTCCAAGTTTGTACGGCTTCACCACTCCTCTTCGACTAGTGGAGATTTGATCCCACCACACAACGGCGTAGTCGGTGAATTCGACCACGACCAACTTACCTTTTGCTCCTCCGAGTAGGTATTGCAATCAAAGACAAGTTCAATCCGCTTTTCCCACTCCAAATATGCATCGGGGTCCGATCATCCTTGGAAGGGAGGAATCTTCATTTTTATGCCCGGATGTGGTCACTTGAGGTCTAGTATCTCGCTTGGACCTCCTTTGCTTAGTTTCATAGTAGTTGTCCGAGTTAGAGTCACTAGACTCATGCGTATGCATTTTTCTACGGCTGCCTTTGGAGCTTCCTCGTGACAACTCCAAACTATCAATGCGTTGGTGCATCAATTCGAGTTTTTGGTCCATCATGCGTCCCAATTAGCCTTTTATTGCCTCTGTAAAAAGTTTAAGATCAAAAGCTTGGGAGCTCGCTCCTCCCTCGTTGGTCATGGTGAAGTATAAGCTATGAATGTAATGATGAAGAGAAAGAGTTTACCTCGCACACTCCCTCACGTGTATGCTCTCGCTCTCGTGTTTAATCGCTCTAATGATCTTACCAATGTATTTTCAAGGTCCCTCGGTCAACTCCTTGAAGAAGTTAGAAGTCCTTCTAGTGTTGTTCGACTTACCAACCGAGATCACAAGATTGTAGCAATTGAAAGGAAGAGATGAAGAGACAGACCAGGACACGAAGACGACTTAAGCAGAATTTTCAAGTTGCCTAGACAAGACTCTATCGAAGGACTCGACTCTTGCTTGTTGGAATTTTGGTCCGCTACTTCCTTGGGGTTTCGGGCAGGTTATGGTGGAGTTTTTTGGTAATTTTGGGGTGCCCAAATGGTACGGCTTTCAGCCCTTGAATGCCAACTAATTCGGTTCACAATGGCCTTGCTACCGAAGTGGAACTCAAGTGCTAAGGTGGTGGTTTTTTTAGGAAACTGGTTTGGGTTGTTTTTGGGAACAAGGCTTTGGAAAGGTTGTTTAGATCTAATGTGGGAGGGATTAAGGTGTTTTAGGAAGACTTGATGATGAGCAACCCTAGGGAAGACCCTCCTAGAACCTCCCAACTTTGTAATATCAGAGTTGGATCTTTTCTCCCAATGGAAATTGAACTTGATTGTTCTCATGAACTCAAGACCTCTGACACACGAAGGTAATCAGCAACCTTAAGTAAATAATGATGGATGAAGAGACACCACGATTAGGGAACAAACTAATCGATAAAGTCTGATTTGAATCCTAAGCTATGAACTCAAGAATTCAAGAGTAAGTTCGATTAAAACTTGAAGGAAAAATCCTCACGATTTCTGGTTGTAATATTCGTCCCTTATTCTGAAAGACAAGAAGCCTTATATAGGCGTATAAAAGACCTAAACTAAGCTGCCAACAAAACCTAATCCAACTTGAAATTTCCCCTTGCCTAAACTCGGCCCAAGTCTAAGTGCAACTAGGAAAACCCTAATCAACTTAACACGAACAAATAACGTTGGTGCTTGACTAAAGCAAGTTTATGACCAACTAGATAAGCTTACTTTAAGGATTAAAACTAGAGGATAACATGTCCTTTGTGCGATTAACAAACTAGTAAACTAGGCAGCTTTAAAACAACTACTAACTAAGCTAACAAGTATGAGATCATTCTTTCACTTCAAACGTACAAGTGAACAAGGTAACTTCATGGTCCACCAAATCTTCAAACTTAGCTTGCTCCTTGCTTGTATGGTGAATGATCAAGACTCGTAAAGCTTCCTTCACCCTCTTGGATCTTGATCTTGTCATCGGACCACCAATGTTGACCAAAGGATCCTTGACCCAAGGTTGAAGTTGTTGCGCACCCGTATCCGCATCATTCCCTCTCTCCTCGAAAGGATTCGTCCTCGAATCTTCAAAGTCTGTATCAAAGTCAAAAGGAGATAGGTCAGACACATTAAAAGATGCACTTATGCCATACTCACTTGGAAGTTCCAATTTGTAGGCATTGTCGTTTATCTTTTCCAGGACACGAAAAGGTCCATCTCCTCTTGGATGTAATTTGGTCCGTCGAGATGCTGGAAACCTTTCTTTCCTCATGTGCACCCAAACCCAATCACCAGGTTCGAATACAACATGCTTTCTACCCTTATTCGCATGTGTTGCATATTGCGCATTTTTCTTCTCAATTTGAGCTCGAACTCTCTCATGCAAGGTCCGAACAGCCTTCCTTTTTGACACCATCTGCGCTTAAACACTCATCAACAGGAATAGGTGATAAATCTAGAGGAGTTAGCGGCTGAAACCCATAAACAATTTCAAAAGGAGAATGAGTAGTAGTAGAATGAGTGGTTCGGTTGTATGCAAACTCGGCAATAGGCAAACATTCTTCCCACTTCTTCAAATTCTTTTGAACAATGGCTCGAAGTAAAGCACCAAGGGTTCGATTGGTTACCTCAGTTTGACCATCCGTTTGAGGATGACTAGAAGTAGAAAATAACAACTTAGTTCCCAACTTTCCCCAAAGTGATTTCCAGAAATAGCTTAAGAATTTCACATCCCTATCACTTACAATAGTACGCGGTACCCCATGCAATCTAACCACGTCCTTGAAGAATAAATCAGCAACATGGCGCGCATCATTTGTTTTCCTACAAGGGATAAAGTGAGCCATTTTAGAAAATCTATCCACTACAACAAAGATACTATCCATACCTCTAGAAGATCTTGGTAAACCAAGCACAAAATCCATGGATAAGTCTGTCCAAGGAGCATGAGGTACGGGTAGAGGAGTGTACAATCCATGAGGATTACTCCTTGACTTTGCCTGCTTACACTTTAAACACTTATCACAAATGTTAGTAACGTCACGCCTCATTTTAGGGCCAATAGAAGTGTTCATGCAAAATGCCAAGAGTTTATCAATGCCAAAATGTCTCATCAACCCTCTGCAATGGGCTTGTCTAACAAGTAATTCCCTAAGTGAACCAATTGGAAATACATAGGCGATTTCTTTGAACAAGAAACCTTCATGCCTATAAAACTTTTGAAATGCAGAATGTGCACAAGCTTTAAACACATTAGAAAAATCGTCATCATGTGCATACAAGTCTTTAATGTGCTCAAAACCAAGTAACTTAGTGCTCATGGTAGTGATCAAGGTATACCTCCTAGACAATGCATCTGCAACGACATTATCTTTCCCCTTCTTATACTTAATGATATATGGAAATGAGTCAATAAATGCAATCCATTTAGCATGTCTTTTATGGCAACTTACCTTGACCCTTAAGGAATTTAATTGATTCATGATCAGTATGTATCACAAATTCCTTAGGCATAAGATAATGCTGCCACACTTTAAGAGCACGCACAACAACATACAATTCTTTATCATAAGTAGGGTAATTAAGAGCCCCCCCACTCAACTTCTCACTGAAATATGCCAAGGGTCTATTATTTTGATGTAGGATAGCCCCTATGCCTATTCCACTAGCATCACATTCAACTTCAAAAGTCAAATCAAAATTAGGCAAAGTAAGAATAGGTGCTGAAGTTAACAAATTCTTAACCTTATTAAATGACTCTTCTTGCTCTTTTTCCCATTTGAAACCCCCACATTCTTTTAATTATCTCATTCAAAGGTGCTGCAATAGTACTAAAGTCTTTAACAAATCTCCTATAGAAACTTGCAAGACCATGAAAAGACTTTACTCGGGACACATTGATTGGAGTCGGCCACTCTAAGATGGCCTTTACCTTGGCTAGATCAACACTTATGTCATTTGCATCAACAATATATCAATAAAGTTAACTTCATGAGTGCAAAAGATACATTTTGTCCATGGTAGCAAATAGTCTATTTTCACGCAAGGCACTTAAAACAAGTTTCAAATGCTCAACATGCTCATCTAAAGACTTGCTAAAGATCAATATATCATCAAAATAAATAACAACAAACTTCCCAAGAAAATGCCTTAAAACATGGTTCATTAATCTCATGAAAGTACTTGGAGCGTTTGTTAAGCCAAAAGGCATCACAAGCCCCTCATAAAAACCATACTTTGTTTTGAAGGCAGTTTTCCATTCATTTCTTTCCTTTATCCTTATTTGATGATAACCAGATCTTAAATCAATTTTAGTGAAAATGATTGCTCCATGCAAATCTTCTAACATATCATCTAACCTAGGAATAGGATGGTGATACTTAACAGTAATGTTATTAATTGCACGACAATCTGTACACATTCTCCAACTCCCTTCTTTCTTAGGCACTAAAATAACTAGAACTGCACAAGGACTAAACGATTCACGAACTTGTTCCTTTTCAAGGAGGGAATCGACTTGCCTTTGAATTCCCTTTGTTTCCTCCGGATTTGCTCATAGGCTGGTCGATTTGGTAGAATTGCTCTAGGAACAAAGTCGATTTGATGTTCAATGCCTTGAATTGGAGGTAATCCTTTCGGTAGTTCCTCTGGAAACAAATCCTTGAATTCCTGCAAAAGTGAGTAGATTTGCACTAGGAAGAGAATCAGTTATAGCTAGTGTGTAAAAAGAAAAATAATCAGCTTCCTGTACATAAGTACTATGAGAAGACTTTGTGCATTCAAAACCCCATCTACCTTACGCACACTTGCATAGAAGCTCCTTTTTTTCACTTTCAAGCTCTCGGCCTCACTGAGTCTTTTTCCACTCGAATTTTCTTTTTCACTCAACTCAGCCTCTACTTTCTTTTCCTCTCATTTTCTCCACATTCGGCTTTTTCTTTGCCTCTCTCGGCTGCCTTTTCTCTCTCTCTTTTCTTAGATTCAATTGTTCTTCATACACTTGTGTAGGTGTCAAGGGTGAAAGAGTGATTTTGAGGTTGTCCATAATGAACTTATACTTATTAGTGAGTCCAATATGATCAGTCTGTCTATCATACTCCCAAGGACGCCCCAACAAGACATGACTAACATGCATAGGAATTACATCACATAAAACTTGGTCCTTGTATCGACCAATAGAAAAAGCAATTAAAGCTTGTTTGGTCACCTTGACTCCCCTCCCCCACATTATTTAACCAAAAAAATCTATAGGGTTTAGGGTGGTAAGTCCATGGAATGTGTTTTTACTCAACAAAATCAGCAGCTACACAATTAGTACAAGAGCCACTATCAATGATCATAAGACATACCTCATCTCCAATTTTGCATCTCGTATGAAAGATGTTGGCTCGTTGGAGATCATTTTCTTGAGCTTGTGCATTAAGCACTCTCATAGTCACCATAGTTCGAGCTACGGGGTCCTCCTCTATCTCAACCATGTCATCATCCTTCCCTTCTTCTTCAAGCGGTGGCATGTCCTCATATTCCTCCTATCCTTCACTTTGCCACACTCCCTCTTCATTCATGTACATGATTCTTCGGTTAGGGCATTGAGCCATGAGGTGGCCAATTCCCTTGCATTTGAAACATGCCTTTGGCTGGTTGGTAGATGTATTTGCCCCTGGAAGAGTCGGCCGCGGGATTGGTTTAGAAGAAGTTGCACTCGGATGGGACGGTTGTTCTATTCGCTTGTTTTCCCTCTCTCTATTACCTTGCCTTGGCCACGCATTGGATGTTGGCAATTGATTTCTTCTCCAAGGAGTGGAAGAGGATGTAGTGGATCGGGCACTAGGTGTTTTTATAGGTAAGGCTTGCTTACCATTTGTTGAAGCTCAAAGTGGTCTTGAAGCTCAACCTTCTTCCTAATTTCAGGATTTAATCCATTAAGGAACCTCACTATGGTTGCTTCCGGATCCTCTTGTACATTGGCCCTTGTCATCGCTACTTCCATTTGCTTGTGGTACTCATCAACTGAATTAGACCCTTGAGTGAGTCGTTGGAGTAGATTGTACAAGTCCGTAGTATAATGGAAGGGTACAAATCGTTTCCCCATCACTTGCTTCATTTCAGTCCAAGTGTCAATCGGTTGTTCCCTATTTCTTTTCCTTGTGGCACATACTTGCTCCCACCAAATAGATGCATAATCTTGAAATTCAATAGCTGCAAGTTTCAACTTTTTCTCTTCAGAGTAATTGTGAACTTCAAACACTTGCTCAACTCGCCTAACCCAATCCAAGTAAGTTTCAGGATCATTTTTCCCATGAAAGCTAGGCATCTTGGTCTTGATGGAACCAAAATTGTCATCGGTTCTCCTAGGTCTGTCTCGACCTTCCCTTGCCTCCCTTTGGTTTTTCCTTGATTGAAATGAGGTGTTAGAATGATATCCCTCATCATCCGCATCATGATCAGCATTTTGAACACTCGAAACCCTGTTGTGTGTATCTCCAGTACCTTGCATCTCAATGGCAGCCAACCTGTCGGATAATTGTGTCATCACAAATTCATGTCTCTCCGCTTGTTTTCGAAGAGTTTGGAGCACCAGTTTGATTGACACATCGGCCTCAAACAGCTCGGGTATGTTCCCCTCTTGAGACATATTGTCAAACCTGCAAAACAAGTGTATCCTAGTCTACCTTGCAAAGCACTCGTGTATCACTCAAGGAAAAACACGCTCACTCTCAATTTTCCTTCTCGAAGTGCTTAAAACAACTCAAACTCTCAAAAATTTCAGAATTAATTACCCTATAAGTAAGTAATAAGACACAAAGCAGAATTTTGCAAATCCTAGAAACCCTAGAATTCGTACCTTGTCTTGCTTGAGAATTTAGTTTGCGGTTAAGGGTAATGTCACGTGTGATAGGTAAATTTTTTTTTTTGGTGGTAAAATCGGATGGAAGGGTGAAAATGGAAAGTTTAGGTTGTTTAAGGTGTGAACACAAAAGGATAAGGGTGGGTAGGTGTGAACAGGTGTGTTCGCACTCGGTCCGTCCTTTCCAAATATAGATGTGAGGACTCGAAATTTCAATTTTTTTCTTTACTCTCATTTCATTTTACTGGCTTATTTAAATATTTGTTCACCCATTTACTCCAAATAATTTATTTCACTCATTTAAATCCATTTGTATGGAACAATGTCTCTTTTATATTTTTAAAACGTTTCGTTAGTGAATTTAATTTTTCTACGGCTCGTCTAGCGAGAAATAGTGCATGCACATTTTTGAGGTAATTTCGGTCCGAGAGTGCGATAATCTTGGAGAATTAAGAATGATCAATAGTAGACTAAGAAAAGTTAACTGAGGAATTAGAGTGAGTGAGTTAAGTTAAGCTCAATTAGGAGCACAAATTGCACTCTAACCGATCGTTGACTTTTGGGGCACAAGAGCACTTTATGTCCCATCTTCTTGCACAACATCACATCACCACCTACCAACAAAAACCCCTTCCTTCTTCCCTACTCTTGGCCGAGCTTCCCCTTCCCCATTTCCCCTCAAAATTTCAGCTTTTAGTCTTCCATTTTTGCTCCACAAAGCTCTCCAAAAATTGCTTCTTGTCTTGGGTCTTCTTGCAAGCTTGGAGGAGGACTTAATCAAGGAAGGAACTTGGTGATTTAAGGGGCCAAAAACCTAGTGTTTACTCTTCTTTTGGCAGCAAGGTAACCACCCAAGAACCCTTCAACTTTTCCCCTTCAATCCATAGTAGTAAGTTAGTAGTTAGTTAGTGATGGCAAGATAGTTGTTGGGTTGTTGATGGGTTCACAAGAACCTTGACATTAGGTAGTGGACTTGAGGAGGCCTTATAGGTAGCTTCCTTGAGGATTATTGTGTGTTTAATTGCTTGTTTGTTACTTGCTTTGATGAGGTATGGTGTAGTTTGAGTTGAAAAGTTGAAAAAGAAAGCTAGAGGAAGATGCAGGCAAGCTGGCCGAAAATTCTGTCCATGTTGTTCAGTTGTTATTTCGAAATTTTGATGCTTGGTTGGCTGTGAAATTGATGGATATATGTTGTATATTGTGTGTACAAAGTGCCTTCCAAAAATCGTTTCATTTGGTTGCATAAAACTTGAGTTTTGGCAAGAATCAAATCTGGAAATCGTATAGCAGGGGTACTCGGACAGTGCTCCTTTATCCGAACATAACTTTTTGTACAAAAGTCGAAATTGAGTGCCGTTAGTAGCATTCAAAACTATACATTCATAGTTTTCTAACGGTATAAAAATCACCTGCTAGTTCGAACTGACTGAACCGTAGTGATTCAGCAAATTTGACTGTCCTGTTGTGACTGTCTGTCCGAGAGGAATGGAGAAGCTGAATCTTGTAGCTCGATTTTCTCTCACTTGTGAACTGATTTTGGAAACGACTCTTTCTGATGAATTGTAGAATTTGGAAACCTAGTTTCCAATTCCACAAACCATTTTCAATTTGAGTTTGTATAGAGTTAGATATGACTTGATTTTGAAAACGCAACAAAGCTGGAAACTGGAAACCTTTTCCCTTTCTTGTTGGCCGAATGGTCAAATTTGTTTTGGAATGTTGTACTTCAAAAATTTTGTTTCAATTGCTTATTAAATGTTTCTGGAACCTTGGTTTCAAAAATGGAGTGAATTGGGATTAATTTCATTGGACAAAATCTTTGGAAAGAAAGAAAGAGTGGATTGGCAGATTAGCTTTGAAAATTTCACGAACTTTGGTCATTTTGTTAGCTGCCTTCCCACATGATTTTTTGCCTATAATTTGATAGAGAAGTAGTTCACATATGGAAGTTTAAGTGTACCAAATTTGGTGTAATTCAAGACCATTTCGATACCCAAATAGCGCCCCAAAGATGGCTCTTCAAATCTGAAAATTCACTGTTCAAGTAGTAAAAATTAACCGACTTTAAACTATTATATCTTGATGCTCAAAACTCTGAATTTAGTTCCATTTGTTGTGTTTGAAACCTTGTTTGGAACTATTATTGTGTTATGAATTCCAAAGGCTGATTCACTTTCTGTGAAGTTTTTCGAATTTCCAAACATCGCCGAAAACCAAGACTGATTCTATCTTGCTTCCTTGAATCAGCAACTTTTGAGCTGAAAAATGAATGCTTTCCATTTGGAATCTTGGAAAAGTGTCTTCTATAAAGTTTTAGTGCTTTGAGTTTAGTTTCCAACGGTATAAATTTTTCAATTTTTGGACTTAAAGAACTCAAGATATGATTTTTCCAAGTAGTGTCGCTTTAAGCGGAAAATTTCTGATTTCAACCAAATTGCTCTTTTAAGAACTTTCCACCTTCCTTTGCAATTGTTGAACTGTTTTAAGTGTAGTTTCATGATTTAATATGAGATCTCTTTGAAATTTAAACTCCATTTCGAATCTTAGTTTCCAAGGGATTAATCTCCTTTTTGTGATTCTTCTTGACTCTATAACTTCCCTTGTTTATAACACTTCTCTTCATATTTGAATTATACACTTCAACCCTATTCTTATGGCCTCGATTTTCATGAGTTTGAAACAAAAAAGGGAGCGTTTTGACTAGAATAATTCTTGGTGAATTTCACTAGTTTTATACTTGAATTTTGGAACCTTAACTTTGATATTTTTCTATGAAATGAGTGGAGTTTTAAACGAGTTTTAACTCCATTAGTTTGGATAGTGTGCATGCTCTTTGTCTTTTAAGGTTTGGACATGAGACTTAAAGTTTTGGGGAATGAAGACCATTTACCCCTTTTTCCTCGATTTTCGTGCTAAAAGTGAAAATGGTACTTTCTCTTGGATATGAGATTACTTACCACGACTTGAATCAAAACCACCTTCAAGCTCTCTTGAGCATTATTTTAATGATTTAGCTAGAAAAGTTTCTTTAATTTAGCTCTGTAACTATGATTGTATATGTCTCATGTGGTCACAAGAATTTCGAAAAACTCGTTTGACTTCTCGCTTCACTCTAATTTTGCCCTTGGCTAGTAATGAGTATCGAGTGCATGTTAAATGCTTATGTGATTGAAATGTTAATTGTACAAATGTTATACATGATACGTAAACTTTCCGAGATGAGGGTGTACTTTATCGCCATCGTTCTCTCTCTTTTAATTATGTGATACTTGTTACATGAATACATATGATTGGTAATTGTACATGAATATGTTTACTCGTGAGCTCTGAGCGGATGCATGTACCACACCAATTCGGGTAGGAGGTACCTCTCATGCCGACTCAGAACCATAAACAATTATAAGTTGATTGGAGCGATATCTCATCGACCCAGTTCTCTAAACGATAGCATGTACTACACCAATTCGGGTAGGAGGTACCTCTCATGTCGACTCAGAACCATAAACAATCATAAATCGATTGGAACGATGTCTCATTGACCCAGTTCTTTAATCGATAGCATGTACCACACCAATTCGGGAGGGAGGTAGACTCAGAACCATAAACAATTCTAAGTCGATTGGAGCGATGTCTCATCGACCACTTATACTCTTGAAGAGCTCCTGTATCCTTATTAACTGTGTTAATGTTATTTATGAGTTATTTGACCTTGCTTGTTTTATTTCTTGTACAAATGCCATTGTTACTTGAACTATGTGTTTGCATGTTTTCTTGGCCTCACTGAGCGTTAGCTCATCCCATTCCATTTGTTATTTCTTAACAGGAGAGTGACGTGAAGGAAGTGATTGAAAGATACTAGTGAAGGCTAGTCTTTTGTATAGTTTGGTATTTTGTAACTGACCTTTGAGGAATTGTAAGATTTGGAACTCGATGCAATTGACTTGAGATTTGTATTCTTGGATGTACTTGTGCAATGAAATATTATAGTCGTGTTATTATTTTGGCATATTTAGATGTAATCATTGGAATTGGTCTGTTTTTCATTTAAGAATTGTAGTGAGTCCCGGCGAGAGTTGGGCAGGCGGTCCGCCGAATCCTTTGGTTTGCCTTAGGGGGAGGTGGGGTCGTCACAATAGAAACTTGAATCTAATCAGATTTTGGAAGTCCTTTTCAATCAAGATTTGGAATCTTTCTTTGGATATAATTGAGACTTTCCAATAAACAACTTTCAATCTTAATCCAACAAGAATTTGGAGACCAACAACAATTCGAATTTGGAAACAAATTTTTTTAATACAAGAACTTTAAGATTCACGATACCTTGGTTCAACAATCTCAAGCTATGGTTCACACAATCAAGATATTCAAGAATGTCAAGAACTTCAAGATTGATTTCAAGAATTTCAGGAAACAACAACGGGTATTGCAAACAAAATTCTCAGCAATTAACAATCAAGAATTGAAAGGTACGTGACACACAAACTAGAAACCCTAAGTTGGACAGCAAGAAACAGAGACAAATAAGATTTTTTTTTACTCGGATGAACAGTGACATGAACAGTACGCTACAGTATGATGAACAGTATTCGCTACAGTACGATGACACAGTATTTCTCCACAGTACTTTTTTTTTGACAAAAGACACAAACTAACAAGATATGAGCAACTTCAATTGAAAGAGAATTAACCTGATACTCCTGATACCAACTGATGAGCAACCCTAGGGAAAGACTCTCCTAGAACCTCTCAACTTGGTAATATCAGAGTTGGACCTTTTCTCCTAATAGAAATTGAACTCGATTGTTCTCATGAACTCAAGACCTCTAACACACGAAGGTAATCAGTAACTTTAAGTAAATAATGATGGATGAAGAGACACCACGATTAGGGAACAAACTAATCAATAAAGTCTGATTTGAAACCTAAGCTATGAACTCAAGAATTCAGGAGTAAGTTCGTTCAAGAACTTGAAGGAAAAATCCTCATGATTTCTGGTTGTAATTTTCGTCCCTTATTCTGAAAGACAAGAAGGCTTATATAGGCGTGTAAAAGACCTAAACTAAGTTACCAACAAAACCTAATCCGACTTGGAATTTCCCTTGCTAAACTCGGCCCAAGTCCAAGTGCAATTAGGAAAACCCTAATCAACTTAACACGAACAAATAACGTTGGTGCTTAACTAACTATGACCAACTAGATAAGCTACTTTAAGGATTAAAACTAGAGGACAACATGTCCTTTGTGCGATTAACAAACTAGTAAACTAGGCAGCTTTAAAACAACTACTAACTAAGCTAACAAGTATGAGATCATTCTTTCACTTCAAACGTACAAGTCAACAAGGTAACTTCATGGTCCACCAAATCTTCAAACTTAGCTTGCTCCTTACTTGTATGGTGAATGAACAAGGCTTGTAAAACTTCCTTCACCCTCTTGGATCTTGATCTTGTCATCGGACCACTAATGTTGACCAAAGGATCCTTGACCCAAGGTTGAAGTTGTTGCGCACCCGTATCCGCATCATTCCCTCTCTCCTCGAAAGGATTCGTTCTCGAATCTTCAAAGTCTATATCAAAATCAAACGGAGATAGGTCAGACACATTAAAATATGCACTTATGCCATACTCACTTAGAAGTTTCAATTTGTAGGCATTGTTGTTTATCCTCTCCAGGACACGAAAAGGTCCATCTCCCCTTGGATGTAATTTGGTCCGTCGAGATGTTGGAAACCTTTCTTTCCTCATGTGCACCCAAACCCAATCACCAGGTTCAAATACAACATGCTTTCTACCCGTATCCGCATCACTTGGGGTCGGTTTCTTGCTCTTCTTGGCTGACTTCAATCCCAAAACTTTCGGATTAGAAGTAGATCAAGAATGGGACTTGGTTTTCAAGTAGGAAACTAGAGCTGTTGCCTTTTTTTTCTCTTTCATTTCCTTTTTGTTTCTTTCTTTTGCGGCTCTTACTAGATCTTTTGAAGAACTCAGATTTAGTCCTAATAAATTGAAGTCAGATCAAAGTTCACAATTGGCCAAGAAAAGTTGAAGTTTGTTTTTAAGAAATCCAAGACTTTTATCCAAGAACTCCCAAATCTGTTTCAAGAACTTCAAGAAATCTATTCAAGAAGCTCAAGAACTTCCCAAATATGCTTTTGGTCTTCAAGTTTTGCAAGAAACAACACAAAAATTCAAGGTTCAATAGCAAAACAAGTTTGGCAGTCCCAAAGGAAAAAATTCCAGCAATTCGACTCAAGAAAACTTGGTATGCGACACTTTTATTTTTCTGACTTTTGCCGGGTTGTTTTCACAACCAAAGTGACACAATAAGCACAAGGAATCACACTACAATCTGGACAAAATTCAGTAACAACTAGCGACTAAACTTCTAGATAGATTGCACATAAAACACAAGAACACGACAAGAAGAACAAGGGAAGAACCCTAGCGGCTGCAATTTTTTGTTTTGTTTTCTGGACACTACACGGCTAATCTGGTGAATACGATGACACAACAATTAACAACTAATCTAGACAACAATAAACAACAATTAGGCACAAAACACGATGACACAAATCTAGAAAATAATGTAAGACACAAAATAGAATTGCGGCAAAAGCATAAAACAGAATTTCGGACTTGCAAAGACAAACCCTAACGACCTAAACGCGGAAGTAGAGCAATAAACTTGACTCGAAAAAGAAAAATAAAAGGGATATAACGTGATACCTCTTAACTAGCTCTGATTACCAACTGATACGAACTTCGCCAATCTTGTGACGAAACCCGTAAGAGATTAGATTCAGGATCGACAAGAGGATACCAAGCTTGGAGCGGATGACCTCAACCCGTTAATGACGTGGTTAACAAACTTTGGTATAAGGGTAGTAGATGCCACAATCTAGTGCGATTCTAGAATTGATAAGTCACGAACACTTAGAGAAATTCTAAATTGTTCAAGAAGGCTTGGAGAAACCAAGAAAACTCTCAAATTTGATTGTATTATCGAATGACTAAAACATGACCCTAGGTAGGCTATTTATAGCCATACAAGTAGAAGGCCTAAAGTGAACTGGAAAGGGCTAGACCTAAAGTGAAATGGAAAAGGCTAAACATGACAAGGTTCCTATATTTTTAGGAACCTAGAGTCGGCTCCTCTAGCTAGCAAGCTGGCCAAATTATTCCTTGATTTAAAATGACTAAACAAGACTCCAAAAATGACTAAATAAACGCTAAACAGATACTAGCACTAGGTTGAGGTCAATCGTGGTCCTCCTTGACTTGAACAACATGGACGACCTTCAATCCTTCATGCTCAAGTCCCTCAATGACCTTGGGGGTAATTTCTTGGCTGTGCACCTCATGAACAAGTCCTTGGAGTTCCTCTCCCATCTTTTTGGCTCGAGCTTGCGTCACGAGTCCTAGAGGAACTTGAACTTTACTCAATGGTGTCTCTTGGTTCGTATCATGACGCCTCCCATGCTCAGTTTCAGGCGACCGATGGGCGTTTCATTCGTGTGGGGAACCATTTGGATGGCATTATGGCTGAGTGCGTCACCATGGCCGAGCGCATAGAGAAGGCCATGAGTGGTGGAGGACCTGGGGATGCTGCCTTTGTTGTTGAGGAGGAGATTAGAGCCCATGGAGGAGGATCCCGAGAAGGACCCCGAGGAGGAGCCTTTTGAGGATGTAGGGTCTACTAGTTCGGTTCACTTATATTAGTGATCTCCTGATCTTTTGACTTTTGCTAAGGATTTAGAAGGGGCGATTCTCGCCTTGAGACCTTTTGTATTTTGTTACATGTACCCCTATATTTTGAGGCACTTGGATGCCTATGTCCTGTACTTGATATTATTGACTTGTTGTATGCACTCTGACATGTATCATGACTTTCAATTTATGTAAAGAAGTATGCTTTAATTTTAAAGTGTTCGTGCAACTTTTATATGTTTTTAAATTTCTATGCTTATTTTTCCTCTTTTAATTATGCATTTAGACTCTTGCTATATGGATCGGCGAGGACATGGACGGGGTCGTGGATGTGGCCTTCGGCAGCCCAGCACTCCCGAGAGAGATGAGGGATCAACGACTGGCCCGAACCAAAACCCTAGGAATGAAGGGGATGACCAAGTGACTACGGCCCTTAACTGCATAACTGATGTCTTTGAGCGTTTAGTTAGGATTTTAATTGATCTCGGGGCAAACCATTCATTCGTAGACCCTAACTTTATGAAGGGTATAGATGTAAAGGGTGATTTCTTATCTTTTGATTTGGAAATTAAGACTCCTACGGGGAAACAGTACCTAATTGCTAATAAGGTTTATAGAAATTGTGAGATTTGGATTGGTGAGAGGAAATTGTTAGCAGATTTAATGAGCCTAGCAATTAAGGGATATGATGTGATACTTGGAATGGATTGGTTAGCTCGATATCCTGCTCAGTTGGATTGTAAGATAAAATTAGTAGAATTGCGCATCTCGGGGGAAGCAACTTTGAAGTTAGATATGAGGGGTAGACTAGTGTCGTCTGCTCTAATTTCGGGGATTTGAATTAGGAAATTGTTGAATAGTGGGGCTAAAGGATATCTAGCCTTTCTTATAAATACACCTGGGGATAAGATGAAATTGGAAAACGTGCCAGTAGTGAAAGAATTTCCCGATGTCTTTCCCGAGAAATTAGAGACGTTGCCTCCAGAAAGAGAAATAGTGCTTAAGATTGATGTAACTTCAGGGACGGCACCTATCTTTAAGACGCCTTACAGGATGGCTCTAGTTGAGTTAAAGAATTGAAGTTGCAGTTGCAAGATTTATTAGAAAGAGCTGCTTCGCGTGGTCTCTGCGCGGGGTGAGTTTGGGCCAAGAGATGTTATGGTCCCAGTTATGTGAATAAGTA
The DNA here is from genome assembly GCA_023065735.1 of Coffea humblotiana. NCBI lineage: Eukaryota > Viridiplantae > Streptophyta > Magnoliopsida > Gentianales > Rubiaceae > Coffea > Coffea humblotiana. The sequence goes on from JACYVW010000023.1 coordinate 516,740, forward strand.
TAAAGAACTAAGTGCTTTTCTTGAGCGTAAGTTGTGAATCATGGAAGTTGTGGGCATAAAACCTTTATCTTGATACTTGAGGAATATAGATATGTACGTCAGGTAGGAATCTTAAACTTGGTTGATTTGCTTTTGTGAGTGTACGGCCTGAGATGTGAATTTTCCTAATTTCGGATTCTCGTACCCGAGTATCAAAAGTGGAAAACACTAGAATAATGGTCGGTATCTCGGTTATGCTTGAGATAAATTTGGATGGCAAAAGTCAAGGCGTGAAAAATTCTAGTATTGGACTTGAGATTGAACTGATTAAGGAGAACGGATCAATGAGTGTCGTCAGGGACTAGTTTCGTGCATGTCTGGTTTGGGTTTTTATGGATGATAGTAAGTTTTGCAGTCGTCGTGAACGTTAAGGCACTAGTATTACGGCTTGTTTCATTTCTCCTGTACCTGTGTGTCCTTGTTTCGTGTTTCCTTGATTTTGTTGCGATTTGATTACGGTTGAATATGTATTTCTTTTAATTTCTTATTTGACTACTATTTTCTATTTCCTACCCTTCTATGATACCCTATAGGAACTTGGTTTTGATTCATATTTCTCTATAAGTTTTGGATTATGTATGGATTTTGGGGACAAAAACTTGAGTTCTATACTTATATACGGATTTTGGCAGAATTAGGATGAACGTCTTGATAGAGGATGGTATAAGACACTAGTAAGAGTAAGAGGTTATGGATTCTCCTTGAGCAACTTTGTAAGTGAGTAATGGAGAGTGAGTTAGGGTGTGAAACTTTTATTTTAAGGAATATGATTCCATATTTTGTTATGTACATAAGTAATGATAGTAATCTTTGTGGAAAGACCCAGGAACTCGTCTATATCAAGTAGAGAATAGTTAAGATTTAACCTGTAAGCAAAAGAACGGAAGAGTAATATGGCCAAAGTTTCGAATTATGAATAGTTACTCATTTTGATCATTTGATTTGTCTGGCAGGTAGCATTTGATTGAAGTAAATTAGTGAGATGACAAATTTGGGGGATATGCATAAGAAAATAGACATTCTTCAAAAGGAGGTAGAATTCCAAAGAAAATTGGCTGACTACTGGGAAGGACGATGGAAACAAGAATATGCGGAGAAAATTGAGCTGCTATACAAGAACGTGGAACTGGAAAAGAAATACAAAGGAATCTCGGAAGAGGTGCGGAATAAGTTTGAATTGGTGCATTCACCTAGTCGAGTAGCATCTCAAGACATTCTTGATAATCAAGTTAAAAGGGGTGAAGGAAGTTCCTACGATACTAAAGGGAAACGTAAAGTAATTAGTGAAGATGAACTCGCTCTGAAGGATAAAAGGAAGGGAAAAAGAAAGAATGGACACTTCAAGAAGAGATGCGTAGCTGTTAAGTGTGAAACCTGTAACAAAATTCATACGGGATTATGTTATTCAAAAACTGGTGCCTGTTTCAAATGTGGCCAACTTGGACATCAAGTGAGGAATTGCTCAAGATAAATGAATTTCGTGAGGGTGAAGTTGCTGCAATAGTTAAAATTAGCAATTAGTGATGTTTTACTTGAAATAACTGTATTTATTAGACGATGTGTAGTGAAAGATTTATATATAAGTTGTAACTCCATTAGAAACAGTGAACGTGGTGCCTGATATTTTGATTAGTGATATTACACATATATGTTTGGTTGGAATTAAACCCCTAACCGAGTTGACTAAGAAGTATCCAGAGTTATTTGTAGATTAAGTATGAATTTCGAGGACGAAATTCTTTTAAGGGGGGAAGGATGTAAGGACCCGAATTTTTTTTTATTATTTATTTTATTTTATTTTACTGGCTTATTTATTTAATTATTTATTTATTTGCTCCAATTAATTTATTTCATTCATTTTAATTGCATTTGCATAGTACATTGCTTCAATATTATATTTTAGCACATTTGTCTTTAAAGTTAATTTTTCTTCCGCTCGATTAGTGAGAATTAGAGAAAATACGTTTTTCGAGACAATATTCGGTCCGAGAGTGCAGTGGTCTTGGAGAATTAAGGGTGATCAATTATAGACTAAGAAAAGTTAATTGAGGGATTAGAGGTGAGTGAGTTGAATTAAACTCAATTAGGAGCACTAATGGGCCACTATTCATTTGTTGACTTTTGCACCAAAGATAGTTTTATGTCACTTCATCCTTTTCATCAAGTCACATCACCCAAAAGGCTCACCAACCCTCTCTTCTTCCCTCCCCTTGGCCGGCCACTCCCCTCTCCTATTTAGCAAAAATTTCAGCTAGCATCTTCTTCATTTTGCTCCCAAAAACTTGCTCCAATCTAGCCCATTCTCTTGGATCATCATCAAGCTTAGTAGGAGGCTTGAAGGAGGAGAGATTCTTGGTGGTTTAGAGCTTGACTTCTTGTGGTTTGGCCTACTACTCTTGGAGGAAAGGTAACTCTCCAAAACCCTCATTTTCTTCCAACTTATGGTTAGTTTTTAGTTAGTTTTAACTAGGTAAGTTTGGGTTGTTGATGGGTTCTATGAACCTTGACTTTAGGTAGATGTCTTGAGAAAGATTCTTAGTAGTGGCCTTGGGGATTTCTTGTTTGTTTGGTTGATGTTGTAGTGATTTATAGCTTGGTTTTGGTATGAAGATTTGGAAAGAAAATTTGAAGAGAAAATGGTGCAAGAACTATCCGATTTTTGCTGGTTCATTTCCCTTATGTTAATTTAATTTTGTGGTTATATTGATGCCAAAATTCTTGTTATATGTTGGGGTATATGTGTGTAAATTATCTCCCAAAAAGCATTTCATTTGGTTGAGTTAAAGTTTGGTTAAAGTGAGGAAAGCAAACCTGGAATTTCTGATCAGTGTTGCCGTCCAGTGCGCACTCAACAGCCCATAATTTTTGTTTAGGAGTCAAAATCAAGTGTCGTTTGCTACATATGAAACTAGACTTTGAGGGCTTTCTAACGGTATAAAATGCACCTGCTAGTTCGTTTTCTATGAGTCGTAGTGAACCGGCAAAATTGACTGTTTTTCTTCACTGTTTTAACCGAGAAACAAGCATAGCTGCAGTTTGTAGCTCGTTTTCACTCATCTTATCAAACGAATTTGAAGACAGTTTCTTCAAGTGATTTTTAGCATTTTGAATTTAGTTTTCAACGCTATAAACTACAATAATTTTGGACTTGTGTAGCCTTAATTATGACCTTGTGACGCCCCCACTTCTCCCTAAGGCGAACCAAAGGGTATCGGCGGGACGACTGCCTAGCTCTCGCCAGGACTCAATACAATTTCAATCCAAACTTAAAGATAAATAATCAAATAATAAAAGTCTAAGTACATCAAAGTCGCTTCCTTAGGTAAACGTTCAAATCTTACATTATAAGTTCTCAAAAGATACATCAAATCCCAAAATACAACCATTATAAGTCGACTAAACAATTACAATCAAGGTACTAATCAAAAGTGTAATCTAGTCGGCTTTTCTCAAAAAATCTTCCCATCCGGTCCTGTTAAGGAAAACAAAACTAATGGGATGAGCTAACGCTCAGTGAGGTCAAGAAAATCATGCAAGCACGTAATTCAAGTAGCCATAAAACTTGTACGAGAAATAAAGTTATAACATTCAAGTAATTCACAAAATAACACAAAACACACTTGAGAAGAATACGGGAGCTCTAGGGAGCTAGGTTCCACTCGCTTTGCCAAGTCTCGATCATATACCTCCACGTGATGAAACTCCGTCAACCGGGTAGGTACATTTTATCCGTAGAACCCTACTTACTTCACGAATCCCGTTCACCGTTACATCTCCTGTTCCGGGCCCACTCATCATTTAGAAGACGATACTACTCGAGTATGCCAAGCGAGATCTCTCAAATAGATCAAGTTTTACGAATAATCTCATGGTTCACCAAACTTCTCGACCAAACCCATGCCGACTCGAGTTACAAGGTTAGCCTATGAGTTTAGGCGTCCCTCGAATACGAATACGAATATAAGTCGATGAGCAGCGCTCCAATCGACGATTCCAACATATGAATCACAATACGGATACGAATATAAGTCGATGAGACAACGCTCCAATCGACGGTTTCAAGTATGGTGCACATAGCCAAATTCGAATATAATGTCATGTGAAAGAGAATGAGTGCGATAAAGTACACACTCGTCTCGACAATTACCAAATCACATAATTGATACAAAACAATTCACGTACTTAACCACATAACATGCACTTGACACTCACCAAGTCAAAACAAAAGTGAGTGAGCGAGCAATTAAGCCTTTAGGCGTCCGCTTCGAGGTTCTCTTAAAGATCTCCTTGAGCGCCTGAACAAATAACAAGTTTTTTCACTCACAACCATGTATTAACCATTATCGAAGGTACACTTACTTAGACCAAGTCCATGTCTCAAAAGAGAACCTTAATGACTCAAAAATCGAGGTTCAAAAGTGAGGATTTATTAACACAAAAGAAACTGATTTCCTTCATGAAATCGAGTTTAAAACGATCAATCAAGATCAAAGGATAGGGAAAAGTTTTCAAAAGCTCACTTCTCATTAAGTCGGAAAATTTCAGTTTTTTTTTTCGCGTCACATTTTGAAAAATCAAATCTTGCAATCGGTAGGTCCAAAAATAGAAAAATTTATACCGTTGGAAACTAGATCCAAATTACTAAAAGTTCCTAGAAGACACTTTTCCAAGATTCTAAACGGAAAGCATTCATTTTTCAAATCAAAGTGGCTGATCTGAACAAGCAAGGCAGTTTCAGTCATGTTTTTCGGCAATCTTTGGAAATTCGGAAAAATTCTCAGAAAGTGAAATAGCCTTTGAAATTTGTAACATAATAAGAATTCCAAAAAATGTTTCAAACACGGCAAACGGAACTAAATTTGGAGTCTTGATTATCAAGATATAGCAGTTCAAAGTCGGTAAAATTTCACTACTAGAACAGTGAATTTCCAGATTTTAAAAACTATCTTTGTAGCATCATTTGGATATCGAATGGTTGTTGAAATAACACCAAATTTAGTACACTTAAACCTCTATATGTGGACTACCCCTGTATCAAATTTCAAGCAAAAAATTATGTGGGAAGGCAGTTAACAAATCGACTAAAGTTCGTAAAATGTTTCAAGGCTAATCTGCCTTCTTGCTTTTATTTCTTTTCCAAACATTTTGCATAATGAAATTAGTCCAAATTCGATCCATTTTTAAAACCAAGGTCCTAGAAACCTTTAATAAACACCTGATGGTTGAATGACATCAAAAAGTTCGAAATAAAACATCCCACAATAAAATAGACCAGTCGGCCAACAAGAAGGAAAAGCTTTCCAGTTTTTCAGCTTTATTGCACTTTAAACATCTGGCCATATATCACTTAATACAAGTTCAAATTAAGAATGGTTGGTGGCGTTGAAAACTAGGTTCAAAATACTTCATTTCATCAGAAGAAAACATTTCCAAAATCAGTTCACAAGTAGTTCAAATTCAAGCCACAAGTTGCAGCTTCTCATGTCCTCTCGGACAGATAACAGGACAGTCAACTTTGTTGGATCACTATGGTTCACTCATTTCGAATTAGCAAGTGAATTTTATACCGTTAGAAAGCTACGGATGTCTAGTTTGGAATGCCAGTAATGGCACTCAATTTTAACTTATATACAGAGAGATATGTTCGATCAAAGGAGCACTGTTCGGACATCCTAAACCCATTTCCAGATTTCTTCCAATTTCGAAAATTCAAGTTTTGCTCAACCAAATCAAATGATTTTTGGTAGACACTTTCTACACACAATATACAACATATATCAACCAATTTCACAGCCAAACAACCAACAAAATTTTGAAATACAAGCAAGGTAATAGCAGGACAGTTTCGGCCAGCTTCATGCACCAACTTTCCTTTGATTTTCTCTTTGTTTCTAACCGTAATTCCTCTCATTTAACACATAAACAACACAAACCAAGCATTTAATCCTCAAGGCAGCTACCTAAAGGTCTCCTCAAGGCCACTATCTTAGAGATTAAACAAGAAAAAAAATAGATTTCCTCAAGTCCTCTACCTATTTCTTGCTTAGGGTAGTAAACCCATGGAAATCCACTACTAAACTTGGATTAAATGGGAAGATCTAAAGGAGATGGAAGTTACCTCCATAGACGTAGATGAGATCAGAATTTTCCACCACCAAAAACTCTAAGAAATTCCACAAAATGAAGTCTTTCACCAATCTAGAGTTAACCTCCAAGTAGCTAGAAGATTGGTTGAGGTTTTTGGTGCAAGATTTGAGCAAGACAAGAAGAGTTTTTCTTTCCTTCTTCTCCTTTGCTGTTCGGCCGACCAAGAGGTGAGGAGAGAGAGTGTTTTTGTTGTGTGAAGTTTCTTGGAGAAGATTGGAGGGAAAATGGAATGAAAAGCTAGCCAAAGTCAACTAGGAATAGTGTCACGCGCGGGTTTCGTATCACCGATTTCTCTCGGGTTTGTTTCACTTGTGCACTAATCTTCCAATGTAATTCCCTAACACTTTTAATTACTCGCTCCTAGTAATCTAGTATTAATTTCTTAAATCTCCACTTAGCCGTTCCGGCTCGATTAACGCAAACTTCCGATTTGCGCGCGATAAAGAGAAATTTAAAAGGAATTCATGTAACGATAATATAATTAACTAACTCTAGGGTAATTAATTATAAGAATGACTATTTTAGAAATAAAAACATGAGTCCTCACATAATACGATTTCTAAGATTCTCTGATTAGTCGTGCGGCACGATTTTCGAGATACTTTGGACGCGCGCGCGGTAAAAACTTAATTTGAACTCACTCACCTCTAATCCCTCAATTAACTTTTCTTAGTCTACTATTGATCATCCTTAATTCTCCAAAATTATTGCACTCTTGGATCGAATATTGCCTCGCAAAATGTGTACTCGTTATTCCTTACTAAGCGAGCCTCCAAAAACTTAAATTTGCTAACGGGACGTTTTAAAAATATAAGTAAGGTATTGTTCCATGTAAATGGATTTAAAATGGTTGAAATAAATTATTCGGAGAAAATAGGTGAATAAATATTTAAATAAGCCAGTAAAATAAGATGAAAATAAGAAAATTTTCGGGTCCTCACAGACTTGATTTCGAAACTGTGTCGGATGTTCCAAAGCTGGAATTTCGTGAACCAGGTTTCAAAAACCAGCTTTCATAAAACTGTTGTATCTTGGCGTAGAAAAATTCAAATTGAGTTACATTTGTTGCGTTTGAAACTAGACTTGGAGTTCTTTCAGTGATATAAATTTCAAGGGCTAGTTCGATTCTTATGAATTTTGCCAAATTTTCAAAGTTCACTGAATTTTAAGACTGTTTTGCCCTATTCTTACTGAAGCAGTGATTTGGAGCTAAGATTTGACTGATTTTATATTTGAATCTGGAAAAAGAGTCTTCTAGAGAGTTTTAGCTCATTGAATTCATTTTCCAACAGTGTAATATTTACAAATTTTGGACTTATGAAACTCAAGTTATGATTTTTCGAAGAATGCTGTCCAAACTGAATTTTCCTTATAAAGAGGCAAAAGCTCCAAAGTGATTTGGAAACATTTCCCAGGTTTTAACCCTAACTTTCTTGATTATTTGCACCTTAGTCCATACTTGGGAGATAGATTTTCACCTCCTAGTCTTGTTGTGATGCCCCACTTCTCCCTAGGACGAACCCTAGGGTATCCGTGGAACGCCTGCCCAACTCTTGCCGGGGCTCAATACAATCCATAATTCAAAAACTAGAAATACTTCAAATATTTTCAATATACATTTAAAATACTCCAAAATATTTCATACTTACCATTAGTTAACTTTCAGACTTAAATACAACCCAAAAGAATATGTACTACAGTCATTGTTATAATACAAGTTGAAGTCTCCAAAAGAAACAATTTAAAACTATTCGTGAGCACTCTCGGCCTTGACCCCTGTTAAGGAAAACAAAAGCGTGGAATGAGATAAACAGCCCAGTGAGGTTCCAAAAACACATAAGCAGTTCTAATAAATCAAGTAAATTAAGCATAACACATATATGGTTCAAGATTTCACATTGACACATTAAAATGAGACATTTATCATTTTACAGAAATAAATACACATTAAAAGGATACGGTGTTCACGTGGAACTGTTTCGGTCAGCTGCACCTTATAACCCCAATAATTCCCCCGGTTGTCTGGCCATCGCCTCATTCCTACAGTGGTAATACTCGAGTATACCGAAACGGTAGCTCAGGGTTCTAACCTACCCGACCGAGCCCAGTCCTGGCTCGAGCAGGTTAGTAATCAAGGGCAGGGCCCAGTTCAGCTAAGAGCTTACAACATGCGAAAGTAATCAAATATACCGGTAAACGGTAGAAATTTATGATTAAACGGTAGAAATTTGTTATTTTAGTAGGTCGAGTGAGATAAAGTAAACACTCGCCTTAAAACGGTGGAAAATTACATAGGAACAATTATAGATCACACTTAACACTTAAACACATAAGAAATATGCAGTAAACATGTAGCAAAACTATTCAAGTCACAAACACCTACAAGGAACACTCACCAATTCAAAATAATCAGTAAATAAGTCCTTTAGTGTTCCGCTCCGAGGTTTCCTTCAATCCTCTTGAGCGCCTGAAGAAATAGTGAGCAATTATCACTCACATATACTCACAATCATTTAACCTACCAGGAAGGAAATGTATTTGCTTAAACTTAGAACAATGCCTCAAAAGAGTTTCACTCTATTGAAATTCAAGATTCAAAAGTGAGGATTTAAAATCACAAGGGAAAACTCGTATCCTCCATGAAATCTTGTTTAAAACGTACTATCAACATCAAAAGAAAATGAAAAGTTCTTAAAAACTCATTTTCTAAGAAATCAAGAATTTTCAGCTATGCGCAATAAATTTAGTAAAATCAGATCTTGAGTTTCGTATGTCCAAGAATGGAAAACTTTATAACTTTGGAAACTAAATCTAAAGTACTAAAATTTTCTAGAAGACACTTTTCCAAGATTCTAAACAGAAAGCATTCATTTTTCAGCTCAAAATTGCTGATTCAAGAAAGCAAGACAGAACCAGCCTTGGATTTCGGCGATGTTTGAAAATTCGGCAAAATTCATAGAAAATGAATCAGTTTCTGAAATTCATAACACAATAAGAGTTCCAACAAGGTTTCAAACATAACCAACAGAACTAAATTCGGAGTTTTGGGCAATGAGATATAGCAGCTTATAGTTGGCTGAAATTTGATCACTGATCAGAAATTTTCCAGATTTGAAGAGCCAACTTTGGGGCGTTATTTGGGTATCGAAATAATATTGAATTTCAACCAAATTTGGTACACTTAAACTTCCATATGTAGACTACCTCTCTATCAAATTTCACACAAAAACACAGGTGGGAAGGCAGTTAACAAAATGGCTAAAGTTCGGAAAATGTTTCAAGGCTAATCTGTCCTCTTACTTTCCTTTCTTTTCCAAACGTTTTGCTCAATGAAATCAGCCCCAATTCGATCCATTTTTGAAACCAAGGTCCTATAACCATTTACTAAGCAATTGACATTAAAATGTTCGAAACAAAACATCCCAAAACAAGTTTCACCATTCAGTCAGCAAGAAAGGAAAAACTTCCAGTTTTCCAGCTTTGTTGCACTTTCGAAATCAGACCACATCTCACTCAATACAAACTCAATTTGGGAATGGTTTGTGGCCTTGGAAACTAGGTTCAAAATGATGCATTTCATCAGAAAGAGTCATTTCCAAAATCGGTTCACAAGTGAGAGAAAATAGAGCCACAAGACGCAGCTTCTCCATTCCTCTCGGACAGACAGTCACAACAGGACAGTCCAAATTTGTTGAATCACTACGGTTCACTCAGTTCGAACTAGCAAATGATTTTATACCGTTAGAAAGCTATGAATGTCTAGTTTGAATGCAGCTAACGGCACTCAATTTTGACTTTTTTACAGCAAGTTATGTTTGAATAAAGAGGTACTGTTCAGCTGCCCAGATTACCATTTCCAGATTTCTTTCTTTTTCAAAAACTCTAGTTTTGAGCAACCATTGAAACGATTTTTGGTAGATACTTTCTACACACAATATACCCCATATAACCATAAATTTCACAGTCAAACTAGCATCAAAAATTCGAAATTAAAACAGAACATCATAACCAGAAATTCGGCCAGCTCTCTTGCACCAATTTCCTTCGATTTTTCCTTCACTTTCTTACCAATATCATCTCATACAACATATAAACAACATCAATCGACCAACTACACCTCAATTCAGCTACCTATAATCCATCTCAAGGCCGCTAGTGTAATGATTAAAGCAAGAAATGAACCACCTCAAGTCCGCTAGCCTATTTATTGTTTAGGGTTTCAAACCTATGCAAAATTAACCACTAAACTTGGATTTAATGGAAAGATTAGAAGAGTTAAAGGTTACCTCTTGAACCCTTGAAGAAACCAGAAATTTTTCACCACAAAACCTCCAAGAAATTCCACAAGATGATGCCTTTCTCCAAGCTAGAACTAATCTCCAAGTAACTAGAAGGTTGGATGGTGATTTGCAAGTGAGATTGAAGCTAGGAGATTGTGTTTCTTTCTTCCCTTTTTTCTTCTTGTTTTGGTCGCTGAATGAGGTGAGAGAGTGAGGGTTTTTGAGTGATGAAACTTGGGGAGAAAGAATGGAAGAAAGTAGCTTTATGTTGGGTACACAAAGTCAACTTTGAATAGTTGTCGCGCGAGGGTTTGGTACTACCGTTTTCTCTCGGGTTTGAAACACTTGTGCACTAATCCTCCAAGGTACTTCCTTTAATATGGTAATTATTCACCCTTAGTAGTCTAGTATTAATTTCTTAAATCTCCCCTTAGTCGTTCCGACGCGACTTTCGGAAAACTATTGACGCGCGCGCGGTAAAAGTTTAATTTGAACTCACTCACATCTAATCCCTCAATTAACTTTTCTTAGTCTACTATTGATAATTCATAATTCTCCAAAACTAATGCACTCTCGAATCGAATATTATCTCGAAAAACGTGTACTCGTTATTCCTTACTAAACGAGCCTCAAAAAATTAAATTTACTAACGAGACGTTTTAAAAATATAGGTGAGACATTGTTCTGTGTAAATTGATTTAAAATAGTTGAAATAAATTATTCAGAGAAAACGGGTGAATAAATAAATAAATAAGCCAGTAAAATAAAATAAAAATAAGAAAAAATTCGGGTCCTCACAACCTTCCCCCCTTAAAAGAATTTCGTCCTCGAAATTCATACCTTCCATAACTTCAGATAACCCTGGACCTTGTTGTGTGGTCATTGCATTTGTTCTTGGCAAGTGCCATTGGTCGGTTTCCTCCTTCATTAACTTGTCGAGGGGAAGTTTTTATTTCCTTGTTGAATAGTAGTTTCTCATGGATACCTCTTTGGGCAGTCGTGAACTTTATGGTTGGTGCTCCCACATCCCAAACACTTTCGCCCCTTTTCCCAGCAGTTTTCTTCGGTATGATTCGTCCTTCCACAATATCCAAAGGTCAGACGAGAAGTTGTGACTTGAATTGCCTGCGAAATTTCCCTTGATTGTATCTGTCCTACTAGAGTTCCTCGTGACATAGTTCCTTCAGGTTTCTTTTTCGTGGATGGTGAAGGAAGTGGTAGTCTTACTCCATCCACCCATTTTCTAACTTTAGGTGGCGGTCCAATTTCTCTTGGTACCTTAAGGTAGTGACTACTATCGGATACATCTCTTTTCCTCGCTTGAAAGGTTCTCAGTTGGGGTTTTGTGCTCTCCACCCTTTGTGTTTTCTCAAGAGCGTCACTAAATGTTTCAATCTGTGCTGCGGCAAGGGCATCTTGGATTTCTAAATTTAATTCTTGGATAAACCGTCTTATTCTCTTCCGCTCCGTAACCACCAATTCTGGAGCATATTTAGATAATTTCGTGAATTGTATTTCATACTCAGCCATACTCGAAATTCCTTGACGAAACTTTATAAAATCGTCTTCTCTCTTTTCTTGGACTAGTGGAGAAAGAAATTTCTCATTAAACTCTCGTACAAAGTTTATCCAAGTTCTTGGAGTTTGATCTCTTTCCCACTTGTTTCTTATAACATTCCACCAGACTCGAGCTGCTCCCTCAAGTTGAAATACAGGAAAACTGACTTGTCTTTCTTCTGTGTAGTTCAAGACATTGAATATATTCCTTATGTTTTCTAACCAATTTTCAGCCACTTCTGGGTCAGGTCCTCCAGAAAATTTGGGTGGGGAAAATTTCTGAAACCTTTCCAAAGCTCGATCCTCCCTTATCTCTTGGTTTCCACGTTGGTTTCCTTGTCCAACCTCCTGGCCCTGTTGAACTACCAAGAGCTCTAGTACATCCGTCATGCGAGTTAAAACTAATCCCATTTCGTCATTTCCTCCCCCAACCCTTGGCTCGACGTTGATCAGTAACAGACTCATTATTTACTCTTTGATTTCGAGGTTGTTTGGGTTGACGTCCCTGACGTCATCCTCTAGTTTCTATGTTCACAGCTAATCTAGATGCACAAACATAAACCCCACACTAAACCATAATCGAACTACATACACATACTAGTAACAACTCTAAAGAAAAATGAAATCACTTGCACAAATAACATTATCACCGTACAAGTCAAATGTAGACTAGAGTTCATCAGATCATAACACAAGTTACTGTCAAGTAAAGTACATACCAAGTCAAGGTCAGTAAACAAAAGTAAACAGGTGATTAACAAAAGTACATGCATCTCCAAGGTACAAACTCTTAAGTCCTATTCCCATCGTCCAATTACAAAAGATCAAAAATAGTGCTTCACAAGATTAAATGGAACAAGATGATTCTCGTTCCCCAACACTAGGATCCTCTGGGCCACGATCTTCTCCATCTCTCTCTTTAATTGTCGTGTCATCCTAGCCAAACGATTATTGGTTTCCTGTAACTATTCATGTGAAATATCGATTCGTTCTTATTCCCCGCAAATGGAGATCTCAAGTGTGACAGCCCCACCTTCCCCTAAGGCGAACCAAAGGGTTTGGCGGACCGCCTGCCAACTCTCGCCAGGACTACGAAGTCGAATCACACAAACCCTAGATTACGCACGATCGAAACCAAAGAAAACAAACACTCGGAGACTACTATGCCGATTACACACAACTAAAATGTTCCGAATGATTACAAGTAGTATCTCAAACGAATACACCTAATATACATGCTTAAACACTTAAGTACATACATAGAAAGTTGTACAAGTCAAAACGTGATACTTGATAAAAGTAACTAGGGTTTTGATTACAAAAGAGCGTAACAAAATAACATTTACACTAGTTTGACACTTTCTTCAAAAATCATGGTTCAAAAGTGTTGTTCCCTGTAAGGAAAACAAAGATAACGGGAAGGGGTGAGCTTACGCTCAATGAGGTACCAGAAGTACAAGTAGTCATGAATCATGGCATTTCACGTATCAATCATGCAGTTATACACACTAGATAGGGACATAAATAAACATTTCAAATGGAAAGGATACAGGTGGCTCTCAGGAGCCAAAATGCCCAATTGCGATACTTGATCCAAACCCGTTGACTCTCCGTCAACATAGATAGAACCAACATGTCCGTAGACCCCACTTTACACCGAATTCCGTCCACCAAACATACCCCTTACCGGGCCCGAACACCTCAACAGTAACAGTGGGTGGTAATCCAGAGTCTCAATTACCCAAGGATTTCTTAGAAACAGACTACTGTGGTTCGTTATCTAATCGACCAGGCCCTTACCGGCTCGACTCGAATAACTAGCCACGGGATTTGAGCTCAGAGGTAACAGAAAGGTCGTTGGATGCAATGTCCCAACGGCAGTAGATTAAGCACAGATAACAGATTCAAAATTTTCCACAGTAAATAGGCATACTGACAAGAGAACAAAGGTGATAAAGTACACCCTTGTCTCAACGGAATAAACAGATAGCACAGTCATTCAAATTACACATTTCATGAACAGAAACCAAGCTAAGCAACAAAGGAGGGGAGTGGTACACTCACCAGTTCAAGTGCAGATACTTCAAAAGTTTTCACCCAAAATGACTTTAATCGCCCAGAAACCCTAAAATAGCCAAAGTAAACAATTGAGGTTTTCACATCCCAAATTCTAGTAAATGAAACGCACAAGTGAGGCTCGATTACAAGTCGTATGCCTATTCAAATGAATTACGAATGCAAGGTTGCAAAAACGTGATTTTTGGAACAAAAAGGTAACGAGAGGATCTAGAGGCTTGAACGACCCAAAAGCCCTTCATCTACCCAGAATCAACTCAAACTTGAGGAACTAAGCGGCCTAGAAAATTGGACAGCATTTCCCCTTAATATTCATACTTTTCCATCCTACAAGCAACACCAAATCTCATCTCAAACCAACCACAATTGCACATATAATTCATAGGCAATAAAACACATCTAATTAGGGCCACAATACCCTTCAAATGAGCCAATTGATAGCACCAAAATCAATCACAATTAAGCTCCACTCCTTAAGTTACAAATATCAGGTCAAGCAAAGAAAATTCTGGAATCATCAAGTTCCACGCACATTTCGGCATAACAACCACAACCGAAGCTACACTTGTCCGATTGAGACGAATCTTATGGAGTTTCGAAGCCAAGACATATACCTACATTTCTTATGAAGATCACCAAAGCCAAATCATGCATTTTCATGGTCAAAAATCGAAATTCCAGAGAGAACAGAAATCTGTCCGTGAAACAAGGCTTGTGGGCAGTCAAGGGTATTTCGGTCATTTCACAAGTTTTGATACTCCGATTGAGCTGAAATTTTACCAGTAGCTAGCTAACCCAAATACCTACAACTTTCATGTTTTGAGTAAGGGCTGATTCGGTCGCACTCAAGGTTGAACATGCAGTGCAAAAACAGGGTAGATTACTACCACATGTAACCCTAAGCTGGAATTTTGTGCACAAAGCTGAAATTTTCCGCAAGTAACCACAATTAACACACACTAGCTCCAATTCTATACCATATTAAGCCATCAATTCAAGCCAACTATGATCATCATATGAAAACAGAAAAATTCCCAAGAAAATAAGAAATTCACCTAACTTCACTTTAATCCATAAAACTATCCATAAAACAAGCTCCTTAACCACCACAAGGCACTAATTCACCATTATTATGAACAAAAGTTAAGGTTCCAAGCAAAATACCTTAATCCTCAAGAAAGATGGTAGCTTAGCCTTTTTCTTCCCAAAATTATTCCACTAGAAGCTTTAATCCTCCTTGGTTAGTACTTCTATGGAAGGGTTTGCGATTTGATCGGTTAGAACTCAAATTTTGGACAAGAATTTGGAAGAAAAGTTCGAGCTTTCTTTCCCTTTTTTTTCCCTCAAAATTTCGGCCAAGAGTATGTAAAAATGAAGATGATTTTGGTCAAATTAAGCTTTTGGTAAAGTTAAAGGAAAGTTAGGCAAGTTTAGTCCAATAAGAACGCGACACGTGGCACTTTTGGATTTCTTTCTTATCCTTTAGCTTACTAATGACCAAATATCTAACCAACCTCTAATTATCACTTAGCACCTAATAATTTAATGCCTTACTGCACAACTTAACCTAATTGGCTGAATTTCTCTCACTTAACGCACTAGCGGGTCCCACATCCGCTATTCGCTCCAAATCCCTCGTGAACTCACTTATACTAGAAAAATGTTTTAGAAAACCATATTCACTTATAAAATGTCCAGAAAATTAAGGTAGTAGAATAAAATAAAGAAAATGCATGTAAAGAAATAGAATTAAACGATATGAAATAGGAAAATTTTACGGGTCCTCACATCAAGTCCTTCGCATTGCCCTCAACTTTTAAGTACTCGGGTACAAGAATCCGAAATAAGGTAATTCACAACTCGAACCGACCGGTCCCAAGAGTAAATCACCACATTTAAGATTCCTACCCAACATACATATCTAATTTTCCCCAAGTATCAACATAAAGGGTTTATACCTATCACATTCATGATTCACAGCTTACGCTCTAGAAGAGTATTTAAATCTTTGCTCATTCACATAATAGGGACCATAACACCCCTTGGTCCAAACTCACCTCACGCAGAGACCACGCGAAGTGGCTCTGATACCACCTGTGACGCCCCCACTTCTCCCTAGGGCAAACCCTAGGGTATCCGCGGAATGCCTGCCTAACTCTCGCCGGGGCTCACTACAATCCATAATTCAAAAACTAGAAATACTTCAAATATTTTCAATATACATTTAAAATACTCCAAAACATTTCATACTTACCATTAGTTAACTTTCAAACTTAAATACAACCCAAAAGAATATGTACTACAGTCATTGCTATAATACAAGTTGAAGTCTCCAAAAGAAAACAATTTAGAACTATTTGTGAGCACTCTCGGCCTTGAACCCTGTTAAGGAAAACAAAAGTGTGGAATGAGTTAAACAACCCAGTGGGATTCCAAAACACATAAGCAGTTCTAATAAATCAAGTAAATTAAACATAACACATATATGGTTCAAGATTTCACATTGGCACATTAAAATGAGACATTTATCATTTTACAGAAATAAACACACATTAAAAAGATACGGTGTTCATGTGGAACTATTTCGGTCAGCTGCACCTTATAACCCCAATAATTCCCCCGGTTGTCTGGCCATCGCTTTATTCCTCCAGTGGTAATACTCGAGTATACCGAAACGGTGGCCTAGGGTTCCAACCTACCCGACCGAGCCCAGTTCTGGTTCGAGCTGGTTAGTAACCAAGGGCAGGGCCCAGTTCAGCTAAGAGATTACAACATGCGCAAGTAATCAAATATACCGGTAAACGGTAGAAATTTACGGTTAAACGGTAGAAATTTGTTATTTTAGTAGGTCGAGTGAGATAAAGTACACACTCGCCTTAAAACGGTGGAAAATTACATAGGAGCAATTATAGATAACACTTAACACTTAAACACACAAGAAATATGCGGTAAACATGTAGCAAAACTATTCAAGTCACAAACACCTACAAGGAACACTCACCAATTTAAAATAAGTAAGTAAATAAGTCCTTTAGTGTTCCGCTCCGAGGTTTCCTTCAATCCTCTTGAGCGCCTGAAGAAATAGTGAGCAATTATCACTCACATATACTCACAATCATTTAACCTACCAGGAAGGAAATGTATTTGTTTAAACTTAGAACAATGCCTCAAAAGAGGTTCACTCTATTGAAATTCAAGATTCAAAAGTGAGGATTTAAAATCACAAGGGAAAACTCGTATCCTCCATGAAATCGTGTTTAAAACGAACTATCAATAACAAAAGAAAATGAAAAGTTCTTAAAAAATCATTTCCTAAGACATCAAGAATTTTCAGCTTTGCGCAATAAACTTAGTAAAATCAGATCTTGAGTTTCGTATGTCCAAGAATGGAAAACTTTATACCTTTGGAAACTAGATCCAAAGTATTAAAAGTTCCTACAAGATACTTTTCCAAGATTCTAAACAGAAAGCATTCATTTTTCAGCTCAAAATTGCTGATTCAAGAAAGCAAGACAGAACCAGCCTTGGTTTTCGGCGATGTTTGGAAATTCGGAAAAATTCATAGAAAATGAATCCATCTTTGAAATTCATCAGACAACAATAGTTCCAAACAAGGTTTCAAACACAACAAACGGAACTAAATTCAGAGTTTTGGGTATCGAGATATAGCAGCTTACATTTGGCTGAAATTTGAACACTGATCAGAAATTTTCCAGATTTGAAGAGCCAATTTTGGGGCATTATTTGGGTATCGAAATAGTATTGAATTTCCACCAAATTTGGTACACTTAAACTTCCATATGTGGACTACCGTTCTATCAAATTTCACGCAAAAAATCACTTGGGAAGGCAGTTAAAAAATGGCTAAATTTCGGAAAATGTTTCAAGGCTAATCTGTCCTCTTACTTTCCTTTCTTTTCCAAACGTTTTGCTCAATGAAATCAGCCCCAATTCGATCCATTTTTGAAACCAAGGTCATATAACCATTTAATAAGCAATTGAAAAGCAATTGACATTAAAATTTTCGAAACAAAACATCCCAAAACATGTTTGACCATTCGGTCAGCAAGAAGGAAAAACTTTCAGTTTTCCAGCTTTGTTGCACTTTCGAAATCAGACCACATCTCACTCAATAAAAACTCAAATTGGGAATGGTTGGTGGCGTTAGAAACTAGGTTCAAAATACGACATTTCATCAGAAAGATTCGTTCCCAAAATCAGTTCACAAGTGAGAGAAAATAGAGCCACAGGATGCAGCTTCTCCATTCCTCTCGGACAGACAGTAACAACAGGACAGTCAACTTTGTTGAATCACTACGGTTCACTCAGTTCGAACTAGAAAATAATTTTTATACCGTTATAAATCTATGAATGTCTAGTTTTGAATGCCACTAACGGCACTCAATTTTGACTTTTTTACAGCAAGTTATGTTCGATAAAGAGGTACTGTTCAGCTGCCCAGATTACCATTTCCAGATTTCTTTCTTTTTTCGAAAACTCTAGTTTTGAGCAACCAATTGAAACGATTTTTGGTAGACACTTTCTACACAGAATATACCCCATATAACCATCAATTTCACAGTCAAACTAGCATCAAAAATTCGAAATTAAACAGAACATCATAACCAGAAATTCGGCCAGCTCTCTTGCACCAATTTCCTTCGATTTTTCCTTCACTTTCTAACCAATATCATCTCATACAACACATAAACAACATCAATCAACCAATTACACCTCAAGTCCGCTAGCCTATTTCTTGTTTAGGGTTTCAAACCCTTGCAAAATTAACCACTAAACTTGGATTTAATGGAAAGATTAGAAAAGTTAAAGGTTACCTCTTGAACCCTTGAAGAAACCAGAAATTTTTCACCACAAAACCTCCAAGAAATTCCACAAGATGATGCCTTTCTCCAAGCTAGAACTAATCTCCAAGTAACTAGAAGGTTGGATGGTGATTTGCAAGTGAGATTGAAGCTAGGAGATTGTATTTCTTTCTTCCCTTTTTTCTTCTTGTTTTGGTCGGCTGAATGAGGTGAGAGAGTGAGGGTTTTTGAGTGATGAAACTTGGGGAGAAAGAATGGAAGAAAGTAGCTTTTTGTTGGGTACACAAAGTCAACTTTGAATAGTTGTCGCGCGAGGGTTTGGTACTACCGTTTTCTCTCGGGTTTGAAACACTTGTGCACTAATCCTCCAAGGTACTTCCTTTAATATGGTAATTATTCACCCTTAGTAGTCTAGTATTAATTTCTTAAATCTCCCCTTAGTCGTTCCGACGCGACTTTCGGGAAACTATTGACGCGCGCGCGGTAAAAGATTAATTTGAACTCACTCACATCTAATCCCTCAATTTACTTTTCTTAGTCTACTATTGATCATTCTTAATTCTCCAAAACTAATACACTCTCGAATCAAATATTATCTCAAAAAACGTGTACTCATTTTCCTTACTAAACGAGTCTCAAAAAAATTAAATTTACTAACGAGACGTTTTAAAAATATAAGTGAGACATTGTTCCATGTAAATGGATTTAAAATGGTTGAAATAAATTATTCGGAGAAAACGGGTGAATAAATAAATAAATAAGCCAGTAAAATAAAATAAAAATAAGAAAAAATTCGAGTCCTCACACTTGTGCCCTCTGGTTTCATAAAAATGAACCATAAATGGAGCATTTTAACTAGAGTAATTCTTGAGAAACTTTACTAGTTTTACATTTGAACTTAGAACTTTTAACTTCCCTATTTACTATGAAAATAAGTAGCGTTTTGATGGATTTTGACTCCATAAGTTTAGAAAACGTAAACACTCATTTATATTTCTAAACTTGGGCATGGGATTTGATGTTTTAAGATATGAAAAGCATTTTTCTTTCCTCGATTTTCGTGTCAAAAATTAAGTATGGTACTCCATTTTTGGAATCAAGATTTCTTGCCACGACTTGACTCAAAAATGAGTTTTGAGTTTTCCTTGAGTATTATTTCAGTGATTAATCGAGAAAGTCTCTTTTAACTCGACTTGAACTTGTAACTTGGAGTGTGGGTAGCAAGAATATATTTTCTTATTAGCCATGGTCAAATACCTAGGTAATCGTGATTGTACATGTCTTAGGTGGTTACGTGGACGCCGAGGAGCTTATCTGACCTCTTGCTTTTGCTCTTGCTTTACCCTTGACTTTTGGTGAGTGTCAAGTGCATGTTTCATGTTACTATGATTGAAATAATATTTGTACAAGTGCTATATTATTAGTGAACTTGCTGAGGCGAGGGTGTACTTTATCGCTCTCATCCTCTCTCTCTTGATTAATTGATACTTGTTACATGAATGTTGTGACTTGCACTTGTACTCGAACATGTTTAACCCGTGAGCACTGAGCGGCAGCATGTACTACACCCTATTTGGGTGGGAGGTGCCTCTTATACCGACTCTGATGTGTGTACGGATGGCGACCTTGACTCAAGGTCGAATGATGATGATCCAGTGAGAGTTCCACTTGGCCCGGTTACACGTGCAAGGGCGAAACGATTCAAGCACTTGTTCGAAGCGTTCAAAATCAACAAGGGGTCCATAGAAACATTGAAGGCTTGGAGGATGCTAATCAAGTTGTCTACACGTTGATCTAAGCCAATGAAGCGTCAAGTTATGGTCACGCGTGTTCTTAATGGTTTTGGCCGATTGTTAGTAGTATTAGTTTGTTTGGTTTGTTAGTTGGTTTTGATCGTTATCAAGTCATTAGTTGTTAGTTGGATTGTTAGTCATAATTTAATTAGTTAGCTTCATTAGTTATTGGAGTTAATAAGTCGGCCCATGAATGCTCAAGTGTGGACCGAATCCCTCTTTCTAGTTTAGGTAGATGAGCAGCCAATCCTTGTCCAAAACGGATTAGGCTCCTAGGATTCTAGCCTATAAGAAGGCATACTTTGTACGGTTTGAGGTGAGACATTATTGATAATTGATTTTACTTCGTTTCTCTACAATCGAGAGATACTCTCTTACTTGCGTGGCAAGGGTTTCTTGATCAATCTCGCGTATCGTCCTTGATTGTTCAAACCAGCCTATCTACTTGAGTAATCACCTCAATTAGAGTCGTTGTTCTACCACCTTCTATCAAGTTGAGTCGTCCATCTTGATTCTAGGTTCCATCATCCAAATGATTCATAGTCCGTCTAGATCCTTGGGCGAATCGTGCTACGGGTCTCGGAGCAAGTTGATCGAGGAACGTATCAGTTGGCTTCAGAGCTGGTTGAGGTATCAAATCGTTATATCCGCTTTCTTGTTCTTGTTTAGTTCATTCTAGGGTTTATTGTTTTCCGCTGCCTTGTTTACTTGTTGCATCATTAATATTTCCTTCGTCGTCTTGCAAATCTGTCCGAAGTCTTGTTCCTCATTGTTTAAAATTCTGACCGAGTGTCCATCGTTGTTTTTGGTGTCTTTGCTGTCCGAAACTTTCCAACCTTGTGTCTTGTGTTATCCAACTTGTTTACTTGTTTTCAAATCTGAATTTTGAAAACTTGTTGGTATTGTGTGAATCTTAAAAGAACCTACAAGGAATCTTGAGTTTCTTGAATTTCTTGACCACAATCTTGGAATTCTTGAAGTTCTTGACAACCTTCTTGGAAATATTTGGGGTTCCAACCACTTCGAGACTCCTGATCTTGAGGTTCTTGAAATCTTGGAAATTTTCTTGTTGAACCTTGAAGTTCTTGAAAGGATCTTGACCGTGTGAATTGGCCAAAGAACAAATTTGGAAATTCTCCCATTCGGCCAAGCATTGTGTTGTTCTTGTTCGTGATAGTCAAAAAAAAAACAAAACAAAAGAGAAAAAAAAAGAGAAAGGAATCGGTTGGCGAAACTAAACCAAAGAGAAAAAAAAATAGCAACCGAATTGTGTTAACTTGTTGGGAGAAGTCTGATCCACACACTCCTTCTTGGAGTTGGATTTGGAACTTTCTAAAAGTTGTTACAAGAAGAAAAGGGTTTTCAAAAGGTTTCCAAAACTGACTTGTTTCCAAATTCAATTAGGAAACTAGTGGACAGCTTGGATAACTTTCCTATTCTCACTTGACTAAGTCTAGTCGAATTAGGAAACTAGGGTTTCGCTTATTTCCGTTTCCTATTCTCGCACCTTGTAAGTCCATTCGCATTAGGAAATGCCCCATCCATCCGGAATCGTGATCCAATTGTGTCCAAAGTGTCTTCGTCCTTTGGTTACTCTTGTGCGAAAGGTTGGTGAACAATTTTAGGGTTTGTGCGGCATTGCTCAAGTTACTCGATCCGGCAAGGTAAGAGTTTTTTTGGTAAGACTAATAGAGTGAATTTTGAGTGAAACACGAGCGCGAGCGAAACACTTAGGGAGTGAAGTAAGGCTATATTTGCATTGTTTCCTTGTTACTAACCATTGGCAGGGGCAAACGAAAGACAATGGAGCAAGCTAATTTGACGGCCGATTATGCCATGATGTTCAACGCTATGAAATCCGAACTTAAGAGGATTAGTGAACAACAAATGGAGGAAATGCATAACCGTTTCGATGAGCTCTCGAAGAGCTTCACTAAAGGCTCTCGATCCAGGTCCCATAACCGACACCAAGGTGGTTCTAAAGGGTCGAATTATGAAGACTACTCGACGAGTAATGAGGAAGAAAGAGCCGAGAGACCTAAGAAGCACAATTCTAAGGATGTGCTTCGAGGACTTAAAATTAAAGTTCCTACTTTCCAAAGTAAGAGTGACCCTGAGACTTACTTGGAATGGGAAAGCCGAATCGAAATGGTCTTCGACTGCTATGATTATAGCGAGGAGCAAAAGGTAAAGGTTGCGACTGTTGAGTTCACCGAATATGCACTAATTTGGTGGGATCAAGTAAGGACTGCGAGGAGAAGAAATGGTGAACCGCAAGTCCGAACTTGGCATGAACTCAAGGCAATGATGCGCAAGAGGTTTGTTCCAAACTTTTACAACCGAGATCTCCACTCGAAGTTGATACGAACGTCGCCATGCACAGGATCTAGAGGGAAGGAACACGTTTGAGATTGATGGAACCTTGACCTGTTAATCACGCGGCTAACGAACCTTGGTATAGGGGTAGAAGACGCCACAATCTAGTGTGATTCTAGATTGATAAGTCAACTTGAAGATCCTAGGGAACTAATCTAAGAACTTCAAGAAAAGCTCACAAGAAGCCAATGAGAGAACTCTCAATTTTTGTATTAAATACAAGTGATGGCCCTATTTATAATACTACTACTAGATGCTCGAAATCCAAAAGGGGATTAGGTCTTCAAGTGAAGCCCATCTCCCTAGCTAAGGTCGGCCAATTAGTAGGATTGCTTTGGTCGGCTCTAAACTTCTCAAAGGGCCCTTTATTCGGTCCTATGCTCAACATGAGTTTTATTGATCTAATCCAACAACTAATAATTGAATAATTAAACTCTAGATAACTAAGCAAATAACCATGCCACTCCAATGAGGGTCGTGGCCTTCACACAAGGTTCCTTTCATCGAGCAAGGCCTCTATCAATGTGATTTGCCTTTCATCTTCATATGCAAGGTCTTCTATGGTCCTAGGTCTCCCAACTTGCGCTTGGACAGCTTGAACTAGAAGTTGGAGCGCTTCCTTCATTTTTCTTGGCACATGCTCGTGTGACAGGATCGAGGGGAACCTTCACTTGTTCCACTTGCATGGTTTGGGCTATACTCTCCTTCGCATCATTTCCCTCCTCTTGAAAAGGATTTGCCCTCAAATCTGATTCATCATCTGCGAGAAGGGACTAAGGTCAGTGACATTAAATGTGGCACTTATGGCTCCATACTCACTTGGGAGGTCCAATTTGTAAGCATTGTTGTTCACACGCTCAAGAACTTGGAATAGGCCGTTGCCTAGAGGAAGTAGCTTGCTTCGCCGTTGAAGTGGGAACCTCTCCTTGCGAAGATGCAACCAAACCCAATTGCCAGGTTTAAAGATCATTTGGCGCATTCCTTTGTTTGCTTGCTTCGCGTATTGACTCGTGCGTTGCTCAATGTTGAGTTGCACCTTCTCATGTAGTGCCTTCACAAAATCTGCCTTTTTCTTTCCATCTAAATTTATACGCTCAGACATAGGCAAAGGTGATAAATCCAAGAGAGTTAATGGGTTAAAGCCATACACAACTTCAAAAGGTGAGAATTGTGTAGCACTATGCACAGTTCGGTTTAGAGGCAAACTCGACATGAGGAAGGCATTCCTCCCAAGACTTAATGCTCTTTTTAATGATGGCACGCAACAAGGTGGATAAAGTTCTATTAACAACTTCTGTTTGGCTATCAATTTGGGGGTTACTAGAAGTAGAAAATAACAGTTTAGTACCCAACTTTCCCTACAAGGTTTTCCAGAAATAGCGAAGAAATTTAACATCCCTGTCAGAGACAATAGTTCTAGGCATGCCATGTAACCTAACTATTTCACGGAAGAACAAATCAGCAATATAAGATGCATCATCCGTTTTGTGACAAGCAATGAAATGAGCCATTTTAGAAAATCTGTCAACTACAACGAATATGCTATCATGACCTTTCCTAAACCTAGGCAACCCAAGGTGCAGTAGGAATAGGTAAGGGGTTATACAAACCGAATGGTTGAGTCTTAGACTTAGCTTTGTGGCACACAATGCATCGACCAACCACCCGTTCCACGTCTCTTCTCATCTTTGGCCAATATTAATGTTCCTGCAAGACAGCCAAAGTCTTTGCAACACCAAAGTGTCCCATTAAACCTCCTGAATGTGCTTCATTGGCTAACAATAACCGAATGGAAGACTGAGGGATGCATAGTTTATCAACTCGAAACAAGTAACCATCATATATACAGAAGTGATCCAACTTAGATTTTAAGCACTGTACATAGCATTCACTAAAATCTGGATCTCTTGCATATAACTCCTTGATAGTTCCAAAACCAAGTAAACTCAGTATCGAATAAGGTTAATTAAAGAGAACCTGCGTCACAAGGCATCAGCTACTACATTGGTTTTACCTGTCTTATTACTTGATCACATTGTGACGACCCCACTGTACCCAGAGGCGTACCAAAGGGTTTAGTGGATCGTCTGCCTAACTCGCGCCAGGACTTGATACCTAAAAATGAGAAAATAAATTTTTCGCTAAACAAGAGTTCTATTTACACTATTACATCTTCAAAAGTTGAATAAAACTACTACATCAAGCCATACACACCACGAGTACTAGAAAGTAAACCCTAACGAAGCTACTAACTATAACCACCACAACAAATATATATATCTTACTAGTCAACTTATAACAAGTACTAGGGGCAAAAATCAACTATTCTATAGACCAAAAGTCACTTATACTATACACCTACTCGAGCGGTCCCCGCGTCAGCCCCTGCTAAGGAAAACAAATGGAATGGAGTAAGCTATATGCTTAGTGAACAATCAGGGGTAAAAACGTAAAATCACATCCAAATAAACATGTAAACCAAGATAGCTCGCATCAGTAAACAGAAATGTAACATCACAATGGTAGGATACAAGTGGCTTTAAAAGCCAGTTCAATTCCCCGAGCTTGACCACCTGTTGACACTCCGTCAACCAAAATACTCATAGTCCGTAGACTCCACTTACTTTCCCCGTTCACCTTATCAACCCCCGCTGGCCAGTCATCAGCACACAGTAGCTCGAGCAAAAGCAAAATCACTTTGCTTTAACAAAGAACAAAATCCCAAGGTTAGCATAGAACTGATTTCGACCAAACCCCGGCCGACTCGAATAGTTCGTCTACCCTTCGAACCGGGCTGGAACCAAACCCTGAGATATTCAATCTCTCAACAAAGTACTCATCAAAATACTCAAGTCACGTAATCACCCCAACAGCACACAGCACAAGGGGTGATACTCAACACAAGGCATGTATTCTCACATATCAAATCAAGAACAGAGAATGGGCTTAAGTCGAGTGAGATAAAGTACACCCTCACCTAAGTACTCATTTAACATATACAAAGCACTTTGACAATTTATTACATAAACAAACCCAATTACTCACCCAAAATAACTAGCACACAAATCAAGGCAATTTATACGGGTCCACCGACTCCATCCGAGTCGTCACTGCCTGTGATAAAAGATTATACTTAACTATTAGTCAAAAAATCATCATAATGGAAAATAAGGACTAAAACGGCAAAATGGCAAAGAAAATGCATGGGCGCGCGCGGAAATCAAAACGGATTGCACAGTTTTGACCATAACTGGAGCTGTGGTTATCTGATTAAGGTGTTCTAGATAGCGTTTCGAAGCTAAGACAAAGGGTTACAACGTTCATGAAGACGAGTCAACCTAGTTCATAGTTGATCTAGGTCGAATTTGCAGATTACAGAACCAGAATTTCAATGTCAGTCTGGTTGTCAGCACTGGATTCAAATGGAAATAACTCAGTTTAAAAAAGTCCGATTGAAATGTTTTCAGATGTGTTGGAAAGCTGAAACATAGAACTAAAAATTTTTGTGTTTTGACCAAATGCTGACTTGATACGGATCAAAGTGAAAAACGAAGCCAAAGTTACAGGTTTGATGTCTCTTAGCGTTTCGATCACCACTAACGTTACGCTTATCAGATTGGGGTAAACTTATACCATTTTGAAGCTAAAATTGAGAAATACATTTCCTATGAAGACATCAACAACCAAATCGTGCATTTTCAAGGTCAAAATGTGAAATCTCAGAGAACACAGAAAACTGTCCGCGAAAAAGGGCATTCGGAAGTCAGGGGTATTTTTGTCATTTAACATGATACAGTACTCCGATTGAGTTGAAATTTTGTAGGCAGCTAGTTTACTCCATTCCCTACAACTTTCATGTTTTAACCTAGACCTGATTCGGCCTCTAACATGGACGAATAAACAGGTCCGAAACAGGACAGATTCCTCTTTAAATTCCTTTACTTTCCACCCTACAATCCATCACCAATCTCAACTCAAATCAACCACAATTGCACACACAACACATAAATTATAAAACACACCTAACTAGGGCCACAATACCCTTCAATTTGAACCAAGTGATAGCTCCAAAACCAACCACAATAAAGCCCCAAATTGAAACCCTAAAGCTGAAATTTAACCACACAAGCTGGAATTTTTCATAAGCAAACAAAACTGGCATGAAAAGCTTCATTTTACACATAACAAAGCTATCATTCCATGGCAATTGCTCAAGCATCAATTAAGACCAGAAAATTCACCAAAAATTTGAAATTTCCCAAGTCACCACTTTCTCCATGAAATGTTTCCATAAAACTACAAAACTCATAACTCTAAACTACTAATTGACAATTAATTGAAGTAGAGGGAAATTCTAGCCAAGGTTACCTTGATCCTCCAAGAAAGCTAGAAGCTTGGTGCTTTCCCTTCCAAAATCACTCCACCACCAGCTTTAATCTTCCCTAAAGAGCAACTTATATGGAGTGGTTTGCAAGTTTTATGGTTGGAATTCAAGATTGGAGCAAGAAAGAATGGTGCAAGATGAAGTTTCTCTTTTCTTTCTTTCCCTCAAAGTTTTGGCCAGGCTTGATGAAGAAATGAAGATGATTTTAGTCAAAATTTGATATTTAGCCAAGGTGAGAAATTGGTCAAAGTCCAACTTCAACTAGTTTCGCGACACGTGGCGCCTTGAAGGTTTAATTCTATTCTCTTGTTTCCCAATGGTTAATCTATCTAGCTAATATCTAATTGTCTCCTAACACCTTGTAAAATAATATCCCTTAACACAAAACTCCAGCTAGTTGTCAAACATTTATCGCACTTAACGCACTAGCGGGTCCCACGTCCAATATACACTACTAATGTCACATGAACTAACTTATACCGGAAAAATGTCTTGAAAACTTAATTCCCTTATAAAAATAGCCAAAAAATTAATATAATAAAGGAAAGTATAGAAAATGTATGCATGGAATTAAAATAATGGCTAGAAAATAAGAAAATTTTCGGGTTCTCACACTCTCTCCCCCTTAAAAGAATTTCGTCCTCGAAATTCCGACCTTTAATTCAAACATCCCCGATATCTCTTCTGCATTCTGCTCTTCCTTATTGAAAACCTATTCCATACTTAATATCACGTCAATCGTGCATTCTTAATCTTTTCACGAGCTAAGGGTTGGAATACTCTAATACCTCATTAACGAGTTCATCATTACTAGTAAAGATCACCTCAAGAAATTTGTCACTCTATGTATTTCAATCCAAGAACCAACCATGTAATCCTTATCTCAAAGTTTCAATGGTCTTTACGTATTCTCAATGAACTTTAAATGTCTCGTAGATCGAATTCTATAAGATCTTAACAACATAATAATTCCGTTGTACTCGGTCTTAATGCTAGTAATCGTTCAAAACGATTAGAAAGAAATCTCAATACGATGGAAGATAGGGAGAGTACCTTCGATGATTGCATAGGCCTTTGCCGCACTTTCGGTCGATTACCCGCTGTATTGGTCGGCTTAGAAGTTCTCCCTTCTTCCCTTGAAAAATTTCCTTCTTTTGACAAGTGAGGGCACTGAGCAATCAGGTGCTCAGCACTACCACATCGGTAGCATTTCCGATCTTTCCCTTTCTTCCAACAATTATCTTCCATGTAGTTAGCAGCCCCACAAAACCCACATGTAATTCTGGGCCGTGATGTCGTACCTCCACGTGAGGTACCCTCTGAGTCTCTCTCCCTGCCTGACCTTTATCAAAATTTCCCTGATTCGGGATCTCTGCTGATCGTGGACCACTGACTCCTCGGCCCATCTTAGATGGTGGCTCGCTCCTCGAGCTCTGTCCTTCAATATAACTGCTTGTGCCAGGTTGTCTTCTTTTCCCTATCATGAAAAGCCTTTACTTGACTCTTAGTATTTTCAATTCTTTGTGCTTTTTCAATAGCTTGACTATATGTCTCCAATTGAGAAGCCGCCAGTGCCTCTTGAATCTCCACATTCAAGCCCTGGATAAACCGACAAATTCTCTTTTGGTCTGTCAGTACTAAATCCGGAGCAAAACGAGAGAGTTTGGTAAACTGCGTCTCGTACTCCGCCACACTCATAGTTCCTTGACGCAGTCGTATAAACTCATCCTCCCTCCTTTTTTGAACAAGTAGTGGTAACTACTTCTCATTAACTCAAGTGGTGAAATTAACCCATGTCTATGGGTCTGCTCTCTATCCCATTTGGCTCGAATCATATTCCACCAAGCTCGAGCCGCCCCCTCAAACTGAAAAAACGGCGAAAGCTATCTGCCGTTCCTCCGGGTATCCTAACGCAGCGAAAATATCTAACATTCGATCCAACCAACTCTCCGCTATGTCAGGGTTAGGTCCACCCAAAAATTTTGGCGGTAGAAACTTCTGAAACCGTTCTAAAGCACGATCCTCTCCCTCATGATTTTCGAGATGCTGCACCTGGCTTTGACCCTGTTGGTTGACCATTTGTTCTAACAAATCAACCATTCGTTGTATGGCTGTAGCTACTTGGGTCTCGGCTTGTCTATTTACATTTTCATTTGTTACCCCTTCGGTTCCTTGTTCTCGTCCTCTACCTCCCATCTCGACCACGAGTCTCCATTTGATTGTTTTATAACTTCTATAATTGGAACAAAATATGGTACGAGTTCAAAGTATTGAAACTTATAAAATGCACAAAATAACCAAAATATCAAAATATCATACACTAAACTATATACATAGATATACAATTCACGCCAAAAGTATGTACATAGTCCACATAACAGCCAACATCCAACCAATACAAAACATATTAGTTCATGAGCACACCGGCTCCAAAAAAGAGTCAACAAAACAAGTTAGAGTAACGGGCCCTAGCGGAAATCCCCTACAGAGCCCATAGAGTCTATCCCATCCATCGGCCCCGCGCCGCCAGCCCTAGGTGGCGCCTCTGCAACCACATCCAAGAGAACTTCACAGTCTCGCATAATACCCCAGGCTCTCTCTCTCATCTGCCCCTTCAAAGCGAAGAGATGGCTGTGGGTCTCCTCAAGCTGACGACCGAGAGTATACGTCCGCTCCTCCTCAGCTAGTAACCCCGCCTCGAGGTCACGCAGGCACATGGCCTGTCCATGGCCCACTCCTCTGGCCTCCTCCAACTGTGCCCTCAGAGTGTCAACCACCTTATCTAGGCGACGACGCTCGTCATCTATAGCCATAATAACCTCGTCAGGGTATCCATAAGTATGTCGACACTCACACGATCGATTCATCCTACCGAAGGGAGAATACAGCATATAGGGTTCCCCGACCCTCCTCTGATATCTAAGGACTCGTTGGCGCATCACTTGGTTCACCGGTCCACCTACATTCTTGGCTCTTTCTCCGGCATCGCTAGGTCCACCGGTATCGTTAGGTCTACCAGCCTCCATACCTACACAACAAAACATAACTTAATCAGTTCTCTGGCATTTCATCTGAATAGATATGATTCAACTTAAAGGCAATCGAATACTTATGTGTCCTATAACTTATTTTCCAACTGCCCAAGTCCTCTAACCAAGGCACTCTGATACCACCTGTGACGACCCCACCATACCCAGAGGCATACCAAAGGGTTTAGCGGATCGTCTGCCTAACTCGCGCCAGGACTCTATACCTAAAAACGAGAAAATAAATTTTTCGTTAAACAAGAGTTCTATTTACATTATTACAACTTCAAAAGTTGAATAAAACTACTACATCAAACCATACACACCACGAGTACTAGAAAGTAAACCCCAAGAAGCTACTAACTATAACCACCACAACAAATATATACATCTTACTAGTCAACTTATAACAAGTACTAGGGCAAAAATCAACTATTCTATAGACCAAAAGTCACTTATACTATACACCTTCCCGAGTGGTCCCCGCGTCGGCCCCTGCTAAGGAAAACAAATGGAATGGGGTAAGCTATATGCTTAGTGAATAATCGGGGGTAAAAACGTAAAATCACATCCAAATAAACATGTAAACCAAGATAGCTCGCATCAGTAAACAGAAATGTAACATCACAATGGTAGGATACAAGTGGCTTCAAAGCCAGTTCAATTCCCCGAGCTTGACCACCTGTTGACACTCCGTCAACCAAAATACTCATAGTCCGTAGACTCCACTTACTTTCCCCGTTCACCTTATCAACCCCCGCTGGCCAGTCATCAGCACACAGGAACTCGAGCAAAAGCAAAATCACTTTGCTTTAACAAAGAACAAAATCCCAAGGTTAGCATAGAATTGACTTCGACCAAGTCCCAGCCGGCTCGAATAGTTCGTCTACCCTTGTAACCGGGTTGGAACCAAGCCCTGAGATATCCAATCTCTCAACAAAGTATTCATCAAAATACTCAAGTCATGTAATCACCCCAACAGCACACAGCACAAGGGGTGATACTCAACACAAGGCATGTATTCTCACATATCAAATCAAGAACATAGAATGGGCTTAAGTCGAGTGAGATAAAGTACACCCTCGCCTAAGTACTCATTTAACATATACAAAGCACTTTGACAATTTATTACATAAACAAACCCAATTACTCACCCAAAATAACTAGCACGCAAATCAAGACAATGTATACGGGTCCACCGACTCCGTCCGAGTCGTCACTGCCTGTGATAAAAGATTATACTTAACTATTAGTCAAAAAACCATCATAATAGAAATAAGGACTAAAACGGCCAAAACGGCAAAGAAATGCATGCACGCGCGCGGAAATGAAAACGGCATGAAAATAGATTGCACAATTTTGACTATAACTGGAGTTGTGGTTATCGGATCAAGGTGTTCTAGGTAGTGTTTCAAAGCTAAGACAAAGGGTTACAACGTTTATGAAGACATGTCAACCCAGTTCATAGTTGATCTAGGCCAAATTTGCAGATTTCAGAACCAGAATTTCATTGTCAGCACTGGATTTTGTAGGCTGAACTTTTTTAGGCAGCTAGTTAACTCCGATTGAGCTGAACTTTTTTAGGCAGCTAGGTAACTCCATTCCATACAACTTTCATGTTTTAACCTAGACCTGATTCGGCCTCTAACATGGACGAATAAATAGATCAGAAACAGGACAGATTCCTCTTTAAATTCCTTTACTTTCCACCCTACAATCCATCACCAACCTCAACTCAAATCAACCACAATTGCACACACAATACATAAGTTATAAAACAAACCTAATTAGGGCCACAATACCCTTCAATTTGAACGAAGTGATAGCTCCAAAACCAACCACAATAAAGCCCCAAATTGAAACCCTAAAGCTGAAATTTAACCACACAAGCTGGAATTTTTCGTAAGCAACCAAAACTAGCATATAAAAGCTTCATTTTACACATAACAAAGCTATCATTCCATGGCAATTGCTCAAGCATCAATTAAGACCAGAAAATTCACCAAAAATCTGAAATTTCCCAAGTCACCACTTTCTCCATGAAATTTTTCCACAAAATTACAAAACTCATAACTCTAAACTACTAATTGACAATTAATTGAAGTAGAGGGAAATTCTAGCCAAGGTTACCTTGATCCTCCAAGAAAGCTAGAAGTTTTGTACTTTCCCTTCCAAAATCACTCCACCACAAGCTTTAATCTTCCCTAAAGAGTAACTTATATGGAGTGGTTTGCAAGTTTTTTGGTTGGAATTCAAGATTGGAGCAAGAAAGGATGGTGCAAGATGAAGTTTCTCTTTTCTTTCTTTCCCTCAAAGTTTTGGCCAGGCTTGATGAAGAAATGAAGATGAATTTAGTCAAAATTTGATATTTAGCCAAGGTGAGAAATTGGCCAAAGTCCAACTTCAACTAGTTTCGCGACACGTGGCGCCTTTAAGGTTTAATTCTATCCTCTTGTTTCCCAATGGTTAATCTATCTAGCTAATATCTAATTATCTCCTAGCACCTTGTAAAATAATATCCCTTAACACAAAACTCCAGCTAGTTGTCAAAAATTTATCGCACTTAACGCACTAGCGGGTCCTACGTCCAATATACACTACTAATGTCACATGAACTAACTTATACCGGAAAAATGTCTTGAAAACTTAATTCCCTTATAAAAATAGCTAGAAAATTAATATAATAAAGGAAAGTATAGAAAATGTATGCATGGAATTAAAATAATGGCTAGAAAATAAGAAAATTTTCGGGTTCTCACACTCATACGAGAAAGTCTCAACAAAAGCAATCCATCGTGCATGCCTCTTGTTCAATTTTTGTTGTGACTTCAAATGCTTGAGTGACTCGTGATCAGTATGAATAACGAACTCTCTTACTCTCAAATAATGTTGCCATGTTTCGAGAGCCCTAATTAGTGAGTATAATTTCTTGTCATAGGTGGAGTAGTTCAAGACTGTCCCATTCAACTTCTCGCTAAAGTAGGCAATCGGCCTACCCTCTTGCATTAACACAGCTCCAATGCCAACACTTGAAGCATCACATTCGATTTCAAACATCTTGTCAAAATTAGGTAAAGAAAGTACAGGTGTGTGCGTGAGTTTGTGTTTAAGCAATTGAAACGCCTTATCTTAGTCAGCTCCCCAATGAAAGGCGACATTCTTCTTGATTACGACAGTCAATGGGGCGGCAATTGTGCTGAAATCTCGCACAAACCTCCAGTAGAAGCTAGCTAATCCATGAAAGCTCCTTACTTCACTCACAGTCTTTGGTGTAGGCCATTCTTAGATGGCTTTCACCTTACTCTCATCTACCTGTATTCCCTGTGCACTAATAACAAATCCTAGAAAGACCAACTGATTAGTGCAAAAAGAACACTTTTTCAAGTTAGCATACAAACTTGTTTGGCGCAAGGCATTTAAAATAGCACGTAAATGCTCCATATGCTCATCAAGATTTCGGCTATAGACCAAGATATCATTTAATTAGACTACCACAAATTTACCAAGAAAAAGGCGTAAAACATGATTCATTAGCCTCATGAATGTACTAGGTGCATTAGATAGACCAAAGGGCATGACTAGCCATTCATACAATCCATAAGTAGCCTTAAAAGCCATTTTCCATTCGTCACCCTCTTTTATTCGAATTTGTGGTATCCACTTTTTAAATCAATTTTCGTGAAAATTACAGCTCCATTTAGTTCATCTAGCATGTCATTTAACCTAGGTATAGGATGACGATACTTTACCGTTATAGAATTGATGGCTCTGCAATCTACACACCATGCGTGAGCTTCCATCCTTCTTTGGCACCAAGATAACGGGGACGGCACAAGGACTTAAGCTTTCACGCGCCCAACCTTTCTTAAGTAGTTCGTCCACTTGCCTTTGAAGTTTCTTGGTTTCTTTGGGACTCATGCGATAGGCGGCTTTGTTGGATAATGGTGCGCCCGGAATGAGGTCTATTTGATGCTCAATGCCACGGATGGGAGGTAACTCGTCCGGGATCCCCTTAGGGAACACATCCTCAAATTCCTGCAACAATGATATAACACGGGGGTGTAAAGAGTTAGTAGAATCATTAGAAGCGAACATAACCTCTTTACATACTAACATAAGCAAAGATTGGTGAGAGAGTAAAGCTCTCTTCACATCACTGGTTTTTGCAAACATGCTTTGCTTTCTCTCATGTTTCCTCTCTATGGCCGATTCTACCATTGCCTTTTTCCCCTCATTTTTCTCGGCCATTTTCTCTTTCTTTTGCTCCTCACTTTCTTGTTGCAATCTGACTTGGTCCTCATGCACTTGTTTAGGAGTGTGACTCTTCTATTACAATGCATGAAAGTGTATTTATTGGTGAATCCATTATGGCTAGTCCTCTTGTCATATTGCCATGGTCTACCCAATAATACATGAGTAGCTTGCATTGGCACCACATCACAGAGGACTTCATCCTCATATCGACCAATGCGGAATGGAATCACGACTTGCTTCATGACTCGCACATCTCCACTGTCGTTCAACCATTGGAACCTATATGGATGTGGATGCTTGATTGTAGGAAGCGAGGTCTTCTCCACTAGTGTCGCACTTGCCACGTTTGTACAACTCTCGGGGTCAATTATAAGACTACACACCTTGCCTTTTATGTGACAACGTGTGTAGAAAATGTTTTCCCGTTGTTGGCCATCTTCTTCCTTGACTTGGGTAGTTAGCACCCTTCTAACCACTAAGCCGAGCTGTTCATTAGTTGGTAGTTCCTCACTAGAATCGGCAACCTTCTCTCCCAAAGATGGTACTCCTTCATAACTGTCTTTTTCATCCGTAACTACTTCTCCATTTTCAAGTAAGAGCATGGTTTGTCGGTTTGGACACTGAGATGCGATGTGTCCAAACCCTTGGCATTTCAAGCACTTGATCTCACGGTTACGGGTCTTAGAGGCGTCATTTACCACCTTGGTGTCTTTCTTGAAGCCCTCGGCTTTGGCTTCATTTCGTGTGACTCTACCCGAAACTCCTACAATTGGTTTCTCCTCTTTCTTAGGTAGATATGTTCTCCAATTGGAGCTAACTGGTGCACTAGGGAGTCGAGTAGTACCCCTCCTCTTGAGGCGGCGTTCCATTTTTGAAACTTTGTCCACCATATCCGTGATTTCCACGTAGTGGTGCAACTCCACTACCTCAGCAATCTCTGGTCTTAGTCCACTTAGGAACCTAGCCATTGTCACTTCCCTGTCCTCCACTACATCCGCACGTAGCATAACTATTTCCATCTCCTTAAAATAATCATATACACTTCGAGACCCCTGACTCAAGTTTTGTAATTTTTGATAAAGGCCTCGGTGGTAGTGACTTGGGATGAACCGTTTCCTTATCAACATACGCAGTTCATGCCATGTGATCACAGGTGGTTCTCCACATCTCCTTCGGCTAAGTCGCACTTGATCCCACCAGATGATGGCATAATCCGTGAATTCAAGAGTGGCAAGCTTCACTTTTTGATCATCCCTATAGTCTTGACATTCGAAGACCATCTCAATGCGCTTCTCCCACTCCAAGTAGGCATCCGGATCGGATTTCCCTTGGAATGAAGGGATTTTGATTTTTATCCCTTTGAGTGCATCATCGTTCCTCCTTTGGTCTCGTTGGGCATATCTAGGCCGTCAATCGTCCTCATCTCCGTCATGCATAGGGCCGGATTCATCCCTATTGCTTCCCCCATGAACCGAATTACTTCTTTGTTGATGGTTCTCAAGTTGGTCTATTCGCTCATGCACGGATTCAAGGGAGATGTCAAGCCTCCGTTGGAACTCACTCATTAAGACCTCCATGTTAAGTTTATTATCAAAAGGGTGAGAATCCATGCTAAGGTAACATGCAAAAAGAGTTAGCAAAGAGACAAGGGTATTTTGCCTTTTCACACTTCCTCACGTGTTTACTATGACGCCCCCACCTCTTCCTAGGGCGAACCCTAAGGTATTAGCGGGACGCCTGCTCAACTCTCGTCAGGACTCACGCATTCGTTCAAACTTAATATAGAGCCATAAAACATCCAACAACTAAATAAAAGTACTTCGAATATACAAGTCATAACTTCAAAACTAAAAGTTACGATTATAATCCACCCACCAACAATAACAAAATTACACTTAAAGAGCCATTAAAAGTTCATACAAGGTATACTAGCATCCACCAAGTCACTAGTCTAGAACCACCAATCCACCTCCGAAGCCTGTAAAGAAAAACAAATTTGATGGGGTGAGCGAACGCTCAGTGAGGCCAAGAAAACAAGCAAGCAAGAATGTAGAACCAATTAATCAAGTAGCATGCTTAAAAGCGACTTTAAACATGACATTTCATTTAAGTGCACAAGTAGGAATTAATACACAAGAAAGATACAGGAGTTCTCAGGAGCTATTTCCACGTCTTGACCGCTTCAAGCAATATGGGGTTGACTCTCCGTCAACCCAAGTAGTAACATGACCGTAGTGCTCTACTTACTTCCTCCATCCAACATAACACTCACTCGGATCCGGAACCAAACACGTAAGGAGTGGCGATACTATTCGAGTATGCCAAGCAAGATCTCAAAAGATCAAACTATAATATTTTCTAAGGTTCACCAAGCTTCTCGACCAAGCCCTTGCTAGCTCGAGTTACGAAGTTAGCCAATGGGTTGGGGTGCCCCCTAGAAGTATAAGTGGTCGATGAGACATCACTCCAATCGACTTAGAATTGTTTATGGCTCTGAGTCGATATGAGAGACATCTCCTACCCGAACAGGGTGTGGTACATGCTTCCGTTCAGAGAATCGATCCTAACACTGAGTCGGTATGAGAGGCACCTCCCACCCGAATAGGGTGTGGTACATGCTTCCGCTTGGTGCTCACGAGTTAAACTTGTTCATGCACAAGTACAAGTCACATATATTCATTTAACAAGTATCATGTAATCAGGAGAGAGAGAGGACGAGGGCTATAATGTACACTCTCGCCTCGGCAAGTTCACGTATCATGTATAGTACTTGTACACATATCATTTCAAACATATAAGCATTTAACATGCACTTGACACTCACTCCAAGTCAAGGGCAAAACAAGAGTGAAGCGAGAAGTCAAACGAGCTCTTCGGCGTCTTCGTGACCACCTGAGACATGTACAATCACAATTACCTAGGTGCTCGACCAAGGTTAAGAAGAAAAATATTTTCTCGCTACCCACTCTCAAGGTCACAAGTTCGAGTCAAGTTAAAAAAGCTTTTCTAGCTAAAACATTGGAATAATGCTCAAGAGAGCTCAAAAGTCGTTTTTGATTCAAGTCGTGGTAAGTAAATCTCAATCCAAGAGAAAGTACCATTTTCACTTTCGACACGAAAATCGAGGAAAAAGGGGTAGATGGTTTTCATCTCCCAAAAGTTCAAGTCTCAAGTCTAAACTTTAGAATATAAAGAGCGTTCATATTTTTCCAAACTAATGGAGTCAAACATATCCAAAACTCCACTTATTTTCATAGTAAAAGTCAAGGCTAAGGTTCCAAGATTCAAGTATAAAACTAGTGCAATTCACCAAGAACTACTCTAGTCAAAACGCTCCCTTCTTGGAGTTCAAACTCACGAAAATCGAGGCCACAAGAATAGGGGTTGAAGTCCCTAATTCGGGTATGAAGAAAAGTACCATTAATCAAGGGAGTTATATGACCAAAAAAACGCATCAAGAGAGGTTTAACCTTTGGAACCAAGATTTAAAATGAAAATTTAAAATTCCAAAGGAACCATGTATTCAATCATGAAATTACACCTAAAACAGTCCAACAATCGCAAAGGAAGATGGAAAGCCCTTAAAAGGAATATTTGTTTGAAAACAGAAATTTTCCAGGTTGATGCGACCCTACTTGGAAAAACTGTATCTCGAATTCCGTAAGTCCAAAAATTGAAAAATTTATACCATTGGAAACTAGACTGAAAGAACTAAAACTTTCTAGAAGATACTTTTCTCAGACTCCAATTTGAAGTCATTCAAATTTTAGCTCAAAGTCACTGTACTAGACAGGATAGAGCAAAACAGGCTTGCAAATTCAGTGAAGTTTGGAAATTCGGTAAAATTTGTAGAAATGGAATAAGCTCTTGAAATTCATATCACAATTAAAATTCCAAACCTAATTTCAAATGCAACAAACATAACTCAATTCGGACCTTTCTACACCAAGATACAACAGTTCTAAGAAAACTGAAGTTTGGAACCTGTTTTACGAAATTCTAGTTCTGATGTGCTAGATAGAGTTTCAACATCTGATCATAACTGGAGCTACACAACTCAAAATTTAGTGTGGTTTGTGGTGTTGAAAACTAGATTCAAAATACTACAATTCATTAGAAGGAACTGTCATAAAATGCATTTTGCAAGATAGGCAAAATTGAGCTACAAACCGCAGCTAGAACTGTTTCTTGGATGCAAGCAGAGAGGAATTTCAGTCATTTTTTGCCGGATCACTATGGCTCATAGGAAATGAGTTAGGAGGTGCATTTTATACCGACGGAAAGCTCTTGAAGTCTAGTTTCGGATGCCACAAACAGTACTCAATTTCCTCTAGCAGATAGAAAGTTATGACCTAAAAGGTGAACACTGGTTGGGGTTTCCTACTCAGAAAATTTCCAAAATTGAACCTCACTTTAACCCTACTTAAACACAACCAAATGGAAAGTTTTTTGGAAGGTAATTCATACACATAACCACCAACATGTATCAAGCATTATTGCAGCAAAATAATATCAAATTTTCGAAATTAACAAGAGAGGAACAACCAGAAATTTTCGGCCAGCATACAATTTTCATTCCTCTAGCTTTCTTTTCAACTTTGCAACTAGAACTAAACCATATCTGATCAAAGCAAGTAACAAAAAAGTAATTAAACACAAAAAATCCTCAAGTCCTCTACCTATCAAGCCACCTCAAGTCCACTACCTAATGTCAAGGTTCTTGTGAACCCATCAACAACCCAACAACTATCATGCTATCACTAACTAACTGCTAACTTACTACTATGAATTGAAGAGGAAAAGTTGAGGGTTCTATGGATGGTTACCTTGCTGCCAATAAGAAGACTAAACACTAGGATTTGAGCTCTTAAATCACCAAGTTTCTTCCTTGATCAAATGCTCTTCCAAGCTTGTTTGAAGACCCAAGACAAGAAACAAGTGTGGAGAGCTGTCTTGGAGCAACAATGGAAGAAGCAAGCTGAAATTTTTTGTTGAGAAGTGGGAGGGGGATGGCCGGCCAAAGAGGGAAGAGGGAAAAGGGTTTGGTGGCTTTTGGGTGATGTGATTTTGATGAGAAAGGTGCCATGACATAAAGTTCTCTTGGGTACAAAAGTCAACACTTTAATAGTGGACTATTAGTGCTCCAAATTGAGCTTAATTTAACTCACTCACATCTAATCTCTCGACCAACTTTCTTAGTCTACTATTGGTGATTCTTAATTCTCCAAAATTATTGCACTCTCGGACCGAATTTACCTCGAAAAACGTGCATGCACTATTTCTCACTAAACGAGCGTAGGAAAATTAAATTCGCAAACGGAACGTTTTAGAAATATAAATGAGACATTGTTCCATGCAAATGGATTTAAAATGAATGAAATAAATTATTCAGAGTAAACGGGTGAATAAATAATTAAATAAGCCAGTAAAATGAAATAAAAGTAAGAAAATAGAATTTCAGATCCTCACATTTACACTCAACACTCGTGTATCACTCAAAAATTACTCACTCTAATGATCTCACAAATTGCTCTTATTGGCCTTCGTTTGCTTCTCTTGAAGAAATCAAAAAATTTCCTCCAAGAAGCTCCAATGTCGACGTCCAATCACGAATCAAGCAATGGATGAAGCAAGGGTAAAATTTGAACAAACTTAGGTTTATAACACACTTGAGACGCTGTTTGGTGACTCAAATAATGTAGGAAAACAACCCTAAGATGATCGACACTAGACACGACTCAAAACTCAAAGCTGAAATTTGGACACCTAGAAGACTCCTACCCGAAAACTGGAATTTTGAGCTGCTGTTTTTGCCGAGTTCTGGTCAGTATTTTGGAGGGAAAAAGGTGCTTTTAGGGTGTTCAAATAATGTCAGAATCAGTCCTTGAATTTCAGCCAAATCGGTTTGCAACAACTAGCCCAATCGAATTTGGAAACTCAAGAATCCTAAAGCGACTTGGATAAGGTCTTGTGGCGGTTTTAGGAAACTAATTTGGGGTGTTTTTGGGAACAAGGCTTTGGGAAGGGTTGTTTAGATCTGATGTGGGAAGGATTAAGGTGTTTTAGGATGACTTGGGGTCGGTTTCTTGCTCTTCTTGGCTGACTTCAATCCCAAAAGCCTTAGGATTAGAAGTAGATCAAGAAATGGGACTTGGTTTTCAAGTAGGAAACTAGAGCCATTCTCTTCTTTTTTTTTTCTTTCGTTTCTTTTTTTTTTGTTTCTTTATTTTCCGGCTCTTGCTAGGTCTTTTCAAGAACTCAGATTTAGTCCCAAAAATTGAAGTCAGATCAAAGTTCACAATTGGTCAAGAAAAGTAGAAGTTTGTTTTCAAGAAACCCAAGACTTTTTCCAAGAACTCCCAAATTTGTTTTCAAGAACTTCAAGAAATTTGATCAAGAAGCTCAAGAACTTCCCAAATATACTTTTGGCATTCAAGTTTTACAAGAAACAATACAAGAATTCAAGGTTCAATAGCAAAACAAGTTCAACAGTCCCAAAGGAAAAAATTCCAGCAAACTCGACTCAAGAACAATGGTATGCGACACACTTTTTTTTTTGACACTGGGTTGTTTTCACAACCAAAGCGACACAAAACCAACAAGGATCACACTAGAATCTGGACAAATTTCAGAAACAATTGGCGACTAAAACTGTTGGACAGATTGCACACGACACAAGAACAAAACACGATAAGAAAACAAGGAGTAACCCTAGCGGTTGGAATTTTTTTCTTTTTTTTTCGTTTGTTTTCTGGACAAAACAAGGCTAACCACAGCAATTAACAACAACTAGACGCAAGTTTAGGACGCAAACAAATCTAGAAAAAGACGCAACACCCAAAACAGAATTTCGAAAACACAAAGACAGAAATTCGGACAATCAAACGCAAACAGAATTTCGGACAACTTGACTTGAAAAGGAAAAAATAAAACGGGTATAACATGGTACCTCTTAACTAGCTCTGATTACCAACTGATACGAACGTCGCCAACTCGTGACGAAACTCGCAAGAGACAAGCGCACAGGATCTAGAGGGAAGGAACACGTTTGAGATTGATGGAACCTTGATCCGTTAATCACGGGGCTAACGAACCTTGGTATAGGGGTAGAAGATGCCACAATCTAGTGTGATTCTAGATTGATAAGTCAACTTGAAGATCCTAGGGAACTAATCTAAGAACTTCAAGAAAAGCTCACAAGATGCCAATGAGAGAACTCTCAATTTTTGTATTAAATGAAATCTGAAAAATAATACAAGTGATAGCCTATTTATAATACTACTACTAGATGCTCGAAATCCAAAGGGGATTAGGTCTTCAAGTGAAACCCATCTCCCTAGCTAAGGTCGGCCAACTAGTAGGCTTGCTTCGGTCGGCTCTAAGCTTCTCAAAGGGCCCTTTATTCGGTCCTATGCTCAACATGAGCTTTATTGATCTAGTCCAATAACTAATAATTGAATAATTAAACTCTAGATAACTAAGCAAATAACCATGCCACTCCAATGAGAGCCATGGCCTTCACACAAGGTTCCCTTCATCGAGAAAGGCCTCTATCAAGGTGATTTGCCTTTCATCTTCATATGCAAGGCCTTCTATGGTCCTAAGTCTCCCAACTTGCGCTTGGACAGCTTAAACTAGAAGTTGGAGCGCTTCCTTCATTTTCGTGGCACGTGCTCGTGTGACAGGACCGAGGGGAACCTTCACTTGTTCCACTTGCACGGTTTGGGCTACACTCTCCTTCACATCAATAGCTACAATTCCAAGTTCAAGAAGATGAACTAGGGTTTCAAGAATCACAAGATTTTGAAATTTTTGATTCAAAGTTTCCAAGAATCACAACAATACAGTCCAAGAATTTCAAAAAGCATCCAAACCAACTACAAGACTCAAGAACAACAAGAGATAAACACAAGGTATGCAAAAAAAAAATTTTTTTTGGAAGAACAGTACTGCTACAGTGCGACGGGTGAACAAATACTGCTACAGTGTCCATGAACAATACCCCCCGATGAACAGCCTTTTTTTTCCCTTTTTTATGGCTCTATTAAAACACAAACAAAGATGACTCAACAGGAAATAAGAATTGATCAAACGATAACAAAGGTGATCACATGAGATTCAAACCCTAGAACGATGAATAGAAATTTTTTTTTGAATTGGGTAGGGCTTGGTAGAAGGACAAAGAGGAAAATAAGAAAAGAAAAAGATATTAACTTCGATCAAGAGTCGAAACTCTGATATCAATTGATACGAATTCGAATCTCCAAACTCCAGCTCTTGAAGAAACGAATTGCACAGGCAGCGGAAGGATCTATCTCGACCAGGTTGTGGAACAAATGGATGGAAAAACCTCGACTCCTCTAACCCTCGAAGTTATGAACCTTGAATTTAATGGTGACCCACAACTTAACGAATTAGCGAACCAAGACTTATTGGTAGAACGGCACCACAATTCAACGTGGTCTTGAATTGATAAGCCAAAACTTGAACAAAGGAGACACGACTCACTTTGTATCAAGGAATGTTCGCAAGGAACAAGAAAGAGAAAACTCTCAAATTTTATTCATTATCTGACTTGACACTCAAAAACGTTGACACTTGAGGCTTATTTATAACCTTTTACAAAACTCAAGGACCTAAACCAACTTGGAAACAATTAACTACTTTCCTAAAACTCTAACTAGACTAGAAGAGGAAACTAACTAATTCAATTGGCTTAACTATGGTCAATATGACCTTAGCCTTTATTGTATGACACTAATGACTCAACATTAACTAATTAACCATCAACTATTTGTTGAAAATAGCGAAACACACATGGCTGAAATTTTCCAAGCAAATGACACATAATAGTTTTAAGCTAAAATAATCCAAACTATGGAAAACTACTCCAAACAAAGGAAGGGATCCAGATGTGTTGAGTTTCAATAGATCAATCGCTCTTTTATCTTGAATCATCTTTAGAATTTGACGCCATTGATCACATGTTCGTATCACAAACTTGAAAGATGCACGGTGTTCTCCTCCTAGTACACTGTCAGTGTATATACTATCAAAATTTAAATGCATGTCACATATGAAAATTTTGGTGTTTAAATTCAAATTAAGATAAGTGACATATATTTAGACTCGTAAATGTGTAGACTAACGGTGTAGAAAAATTAATCGATAAGTATTTAGTTACATATCGTGGTGGCTAGTTTTTGAGCATCTATTACTTGGCTGCGATCTGCATTCACAATAGAGACTTTATAAAGGAAAGATGCAATTATAAGGATATCCAAAAGCACAGGCTTAATATATGGAGAAGCTCTATATAAATTTCTCAATTGTGAAATTAAAATTAAACAACGAAGAATGTTCACCTTCTCCAAGTTTTAGGCCGACCTTAAAGCTTCTAAACATGCTAGTGCTTCTATTAGCGTGGCTGTCAGTGCATCTATCTTCTAAGCAGCTTGATGCATTTTTATTCCTCCTACATTAGCCATGCTATTGTAG
The DNA here is from genome assembly GCA_023065735.1 of Coffea humblotiana. Taxonomy (NCBI): domain Eukaryota; kingdom Viridiplantae; phylum Streptophyta; class Magnoliopsida; order Gentianales; family Rubiaceae; genus Coffea; species Coffea humblotiana. Next base: position 560,993 of record JACYVW010000023.1, read on the forward strand.
CTTTGCTAGGTGTCGAGTCGAAGAAGCCATCTACATTGATAATAATATGGGATTCAAGCCTGGATAGTTGTCAGGTCAACCGTTCAAAGCTATCCACAAGCTAGATTAATTGGGACGAACATCACTGGTCAAGGATATGTCATGTTCTTTTGTGCAAAAATAGAGAACCAAATCAATCATAAACATAAACTCACAAGCAAAATACTCAAGAAATTGATATAAGAGGTAAGGGGAAATTTTTTTCTATTATTCAAACGAGACTACTGCAGTTTCTTACAAAGAATAACTCATGAATAGAGGCTACTAGCTCATATACAACACACGACCTGAGGCTACTAACATAAGCCCTTATATACCTAACTATTTGGACTTCTATTCCAGCTACAAATCATTAAGGGAAATAATCTCATGTGACCTAGAATACAAACCAATCATAAAGGCCAAATCTACTAGCCAACCATATAATGGCAAATGGCCACTAAATAAAGAAAACAAAACACTAATGCTTGGTTATATTTTCCGATAATACCTCCCTTAAATCAAACTCATCAAATCTGAACATGCCAAACATGTTCTTCAACTTTATAAATGCCTCTATCTTTGATGCTTTTATGAAAATGTCTGTCACTTGCTCTTCCATCTTGCAATAATCTATCTCAACCTCTTTCTCTTGAACTAACTCACGTATGAAGTGATACTTGATGTTTATATGCTTACTATGGCTCATGAAGAACTAGATTCTTGGACAACTCAATAACTGGTTTACTATCACAATAAATATTCATAGGATCAATCTACTTTTGTTGTAAAATACCAAGCATGTAGTGCAATCATAAATTCAAAGTAGCACTATTAGCTACTTTATTATACTTCACATCTGTTGTAGACAAAGTTATCACTTGTGACTTCTTCGTACTTCAGGAAAATACTCCTAAACCAATAAAAATGCATATCTTGAATTACTTTTCCTCTTAATCGTGTTAAGCTACCCAATCACTATTTGTGCAGGTAAAGAGTTCAATTGGATCATTTTTTGAATAAAAAGTATGATGAGAGACCACCAAGGCTTCAAGTTGCGGATTCAAATGACTTGAGTGAAGTCTTAAGTGCACCAATGATGAACCTTTGACCAACGACTCGAGCAAGGGCAAGGAAGATGCGAGAGTCCCTTCAAACATTCCTACAAGTAGTTCATTCTCGCATGGGAAGGATTCAAGAAACCCACCACACATTGGTGAATCTACTCCAAGCCAATGAGGAGGCCACGGATACCTAGGAGCACACGGATTGCTTGCTGGTTTTCTTGTCGAGTTAAGAAGCTAGTTTGTAGGCATGACAATAAGGTCGAATAGCTCATGTTGAGCCTTAACCGATCAGCTTTTAGTTCATTAGGGACGAGTTAGTAATTTCAAGTTTATTTGAGTTAGTAAGGTTTTCCTTAGTAAGTTAGGATTAGGATTTAAGAAGCCTATAAATAAGGCTTGGCCGAATGTCTTTGTTCGTCAAGTTCATTATTATTATTTCAGCAATAAAGAGCGAGTTCCCTTAGCTTTGAATATCCTTTGAATATCTTAGATTGGTTCTAAGTGTTCTTGTGGCTTATCAATCAAGAATCCCACTTGTTTGTGGCGCCATTCTACCAACACCACAAGTTCCTTTAATCATTTCTTGAGGGTTAAGAATCACTCTTAGTTCTCATCCAAGGGATTCTAAAGGGGTTTAGAGTTCCGCACGTTCAAACCTTGGAGTCACTTGTCTAGATCCTGCTTGTTGGAATATGAGTTCGCCAATCGGGGTTGGGTTCGTATCATCTGGTAATCAGAGCTAGTTGACAACTACCAGGTTATATCCTCTTTGTTCTTTTTTGTTCGAATCGCACTTCTTAGTTCCAATCAGATTCGTGTGTCAAAAGGAAAAAAAAAATTTTTGAGTCGCTAGTTTTTTACCTTTATTCTTGGCTGTCCGCAAATTGTTGTTGTTGTCCGAATTCTACTTTTGTTGCTGCTGTGTTTATTGGTTGTTATTTTTGTCTTAATGTCGTGTGTTTGAGTCTTGAAATTGTTGGAGTCAAAAAAAAAAATCTGGTCGCTACTCTTGTTATTGAAATCCGAAGTGTTCACTAGGGTTTCTTGACGAAGGGGTGTTGGGAATTTTTGTGTCTTGCACTAAAACAAGGCTGTTTACCTTTGTTTTTGAAAGTCTTGATCATATCTTGAATTTTTTGGAGTTCTTTGGGCAAAATCTTGAAGTATTGGGTTGGTTCTTGAAGTCAACGTTGACCATAATTTGAACACCCAAAGCCTAGTTCTTGTTTCTTGAAATTGGGGTGATCTTGTGCAAAACTCAAATGAAAGTCTTGTTCTTGAAGTGTGATCCAAATTGAAAAGAAAGAAAAGAGAAATCTGGTTGCGTTCAAGAAAAAAAAAGACAACGCAAGAAAGAAAAAGGAAACCAGATTCGGACTCACCAAGAAAAGGAAACCAATTAGAATTTGGAAACTAAGTTGACTTGGGTTTGCCAAAGCAAATCCTAGTTACACTCAAATTACCAAATTCTGATTGCCGATCTTCTACACACATACGAAACCAAAAAATCAGCCACTAACTTTCCCAAAAACAACCCAAGAAACTTTGTTACAATTTTCCAAAATTCTAGCCTAGTGCAAGTCGGGTAGAGTCCATCTAGGATCCGAAATTTCTGCCATTGTTTTGCTCTTGTTGAGTCGGATCGAGTCTTGTTTGAGTCTACTTCTTTATTTGTCTATTGTCTTAGTTAGTTAGTCCAAGTCAAGTCGGGATAGTTAAGGGATTTCTTAATTCAATTCGAATCTTGGCTTCCTAAATTCATCACCATTCACGTGTTGTGCCGAACCTAAGTGATCCTTTCTTGTTAACCAGTGAGCAACTTGTGAGCTGATCTAACCTCTTCAAAGGTGAAATCAAAGCTTGAGAATATTTGGTGAGCTTACAATCGAGAGTTGTGTTGTGAGAACCCTCACTTGAAACCCTAATTTCCCCTAAATACATGCTTTATTCTAAGATTTAGACCACTTATTATATACCATTGCATGACATTTCCCATGTATCACAACATTTTTCATGCATTGCATTTTATTCCTTTTACTTGAAGAAAAATAGTTACTTGAGTTGATTTTTAATGATCCACCAATAATTTGTTTCCAAGTGGCTTTGATTTGGATTAAGGACTTTAAAAGATAGGTTAGGGGTGTTAATTAAGTATTGGTACACTTGGAAGAGTTGAATTAGCATTAGTCAAAAGTTTAGGAGAGATTATGGACAAGAAAGAGGCCATGTGGCAAAACGCTAGCCTTGGGTGTTGTTTGACCAAGAAATTAGAAAGAATTTAAACCTTCTTGGAGCTCTTTTATTCCTCATGGTGGCCGAACCTCTTAGCATCAAAAAGGGGAGAGAGAAAGCTTCATATCCTTGCTACCAAACACTAGCAACTTAGAGCAAAACAAATCCAAGAGAAAGATTGCAACTTAGTGAAAGTTTTCCCTAATCTTGGTACTAGATTCAAGCTTCAAGGCTTCAATTGGTTGGTTGATTTGGTGTTCTAAGCTTCATATAAGAAAGGTAAATAATCCTTAACTTTTGGTTTTAGAGTGTTTTAACATGTATTTGAGGTTTTCATGGCAAATTACATGTTGTTTGGACAAGATTGTGGGTTGAATTCTTGAAATAAGCAAGAGAGAATTTAGGTAGTAAGTATGCACACCAAGTGTTTGATGAAATGTCTACCCTTTGTTCATGGTTGTTTATGATGGATTTACATGTTTTAAACATCTTTTGAGTTAGATCTATGCTTGATATGTGATTTAAACAAGAATCATTGGAAGATGAAGGTTGGTGAAATGATAACAAGATTATGGACTGTTTTCAATGCTTGGCTGACCGGCCTTTGAAGGAAGGGGTTTTCATTGATTTGTGTGGTTTAATTACACCCTAAGCATGCTTAAACAACTTGGCTAGAGATTGGTTAAGTTCATGTGTGAATTGAATTGAATTTGGAACAAGTAAAGTGGCTAGAAGGACCATTAGTGGACTGGTTTAGCCTTTGCAAGATAACTAGCTTATTATGGAACCCTTGTGCATGTTTATGTGTTGTATTTTGAACTCAAATGATACCAAGTGACTTAAGCTTCTGTATATGAACATTAGAGGACTGATTTGGGTGAATTTGAACCAAAACAAATGAAGTTAGCATGAGGAATTAGTGTGCACATGTAAGGGTTTGAGACTGATCCAGGTTGGGAAAATCAGCCAACTTTCCCGAGCTATTGTTTCTTCTAGGGGACTAACTAGAACGTTTGTGAGGTACCGTTGGAAATTCCTTCGAGTCTAGTTTCCAACGCCGCTGACGGAACCTAATTCCAACCTTCCTACAGTGAGATACGGCCGTTTTACCGAGACTGCGCGAACGCGACTGTGCACCCGCGAAACTTTTAAAAGCTTGAATGAATCTTTCCTTTTACCCAACTTTCATGCACTTGTTAAACTTGTTTATTCATGAAATTTTACTGCATTTTGGGCCTAAATCTTAGGGTGAATTGAGTATAGTTAATCGCTCACTTAGGCACCTAATGAGCTCACTTTGCTTGGAATTAGATCTAATCGTTGACGTTTTCACTCCTTGCCCTAGGAGAGGGAAACGGTGGTGCACGTAATCGCGCGACTTGACGCGTGACTACTACTTTGCTTGCCAGGTGAGTGTTCCACTACCTGCTACCTGCTTATTTGGACTAACTGAATACGTGAATTACTACTGTTTGAGCCAAATCCTGTTTTGTTAAAAATGGAAACGAGTGTGTACTTTATCGCACTCGACCTTCCTCATTTTCCACTGTGGCTTTGTATACTGTTATTGTGAGATAATGTCTCTATATGTGACTGTATGAGATGTGATTCATCTATATGTGACTGTATGAGATGTGATTCATCTATATGTGACTGTACATGAGTTGATGGGCGATACCTCATCAACCATTGCCACTGTTTGGGTACCCTATCTCAAAGGTGAATCGGTTCTATCGAGCCAGCAAGGGCTTGGTCGAAGAGGCCGATAAACCTTGGGGACTGTTTACTGATTACTGGAAACTGGTATACTCGAGTATTACCGAACCACTGATTTGGAGTGCGGGCCCGGTAGGGGGTTGATTGGTGGACGGAGATGATAGAAAGTGCTGTTCTACGGATTGTATATTCCTTAAATGCAAATGTTGACGGAGAGTCAACGGATCTCGGTATGATCAAGCTGAGGGGAGTTTGGCTTTTGAAAGCCACCCGTATCCTTAATTTGAATTGTGATTTAATTATTATTGTATTGTACGGTATTTATTTGGTTAATTTATACTCTTATTTGGCTATGTGCTTACTTGCTTTACTTGGAACCTCACTGGGCGTTAGCTCACCCCATTCCCTTTGTTTTCCTTAACAGATCGGGGACGGACTTAGGATCAAGGGGCTTACTAGCTTCCTTTTGCTTGCACTTGTAATCCCTCGTATTAAGAAGACTTTACTTTTGACTTTTGTAAGCCTAACACTTAAGTTCGACCTGTGTTATGAAACTGTAGTATGGTTTGATATATGTAACGTTTAGTTGGCTTTTAAATTTGGAAAGCTGGTTGTCTATTATTTACTTTCTAGGGTTTGTACCGTTTATTTGAAGTTTCCACTGGATGTTTTGAGTTACTAGTTCTCTGATCGACCGAGTCCTGGCGAGAGCTGGGCAGGCAGTCCGCTGATACCCTAGGGTTCGCCCTAGGGAGAGGTGGGGCTGTCACATGTGTGATACACGAGTGCGAGCGTAAACACTAAAGGAGTGAGTGAGGAAATTATCTCTCGAACTAACCTGCAGGATTACCTAAGCATGTCTCATGAAGGAGGAGAGAGCCATTCGGCATTTGACTTTAAACTTTTTGCCGAATCTCTAAGGGGCGACATTCGCCGAATCTTGGACCAAAAATTGGAGATTGTACATGAAAGAATTGACAAAGTAGAGGCTGCCCAAAGCAGATCTAAGGGAAGTAGGAATCGAAGGAAATTCGCTCCTCATGAATCGGATAGCTCCAATTATTCCGAGGAAGAGTTTGAACTGAGGACGAGGAGAACCAAGAAGGGCTTCAAATCAAAGGGGGAACCGATTAAAGGAGTCAAAATGCAAGTTCCACCTTTCGAAGGAAAAACGGATCCGGATGCATACCTCGAGTGGGAGAAGAAGGTCGAACTTATGTTCCATTGCAACGACTATACGGAGGAACAACAAATGAAGCTAGCAGTCATGGCATTTTCCGATTACGCCATCATCTGGTGGGTCAAATCACCACTAGTAGGAGGCGTAGTGGGGACATTGAAATCACTACTTGGTCCGAATTGAAGGTCCTCATGTGAAAACGCTTTGTTCCTAGCCATTACCACCGTGACTTGTACCACAAGTTACAAAACCTAAGGCAAGGAAATCAAAGTGTTGAAGACTACTACAAGGAGATGGAGATAGCCATGCTCCGTGCAGACATTGTAGATGATTGAGAAGCCACCATGGAGGTTCTTCAGCAGTTTAAGACCCGAAATCGCAGATGAAGTTGAGCTGCATCATTACGTGGAGTTGAAGGACATCCTTGAGAAAGCATTAAAGATTGAGCGAAGGCTTAAAAGGAGGGGTCAGCTAAGAACTTTCTCTACACCATCACCATCCTATAGCCGTACTAGCGCTCCGAGGAAGGAGATCAAACCCTCGGGAAGCTATGCCACACCAATCAAACCGAAGCCAACTCCATTCAAGGAAGAAGGGAAAACCACTACAAAGTTGGCCAATGAACTCCCTAGAGCAAGGAGCCGAGACACCAAATGTTGGAGGTGTCAGGGGCTTGGCCACATTGCTAGCCAATGCCCGAACTTAAGAACCATGATCGTGCTTCCAAGCGGGGAGGTAGTGTCCGAGGATGAGGAGGAGTACAAGGACATGCCGCCTTTGGTTGAGGAGGAGGAAACTAAAACAGTAGTGCAGCTACCAATGGAGGAGTCCGTTGGGTTAGGGCTAGTTGCAAGACATGCATTGGCGGCCTATGTCAAAGAAGAGGAGATCCAAAAGGAAAACATCTTCTACACTTGATGCCATGTAAATGGCAAAGTGTGTAGCTTGGTGATAGACCCCGGCAGCTGCACAAACGTCGCTAGTTCACTAATGGTCAAAGCCTTGGGATTGCCAACTCACGAGCACCTCAGGCCGTATCGTCTACAATGGTTGAACAACTGTGGGGACATACGAGTGTCTCAATAGGTACTAGTTTCCTTTAAAATCGGAGCTTATGAGGATGAAGTGCTTTGTGATGTAGTACCTATGCAATCTAGTCATATTTTACTTGGTAGACCATGGCAATTTGATAGGAGTACTAGTCATGATGGTCGTACCAACATGTACACCTTCTTACATAAAGGAAGGAAAATTACACTTGCACCACTTCCACCCAAGCAAGTGTATGAGGACCAAGTGAAAATTCAGCAAGAATGTGAGAAAGTTGATGAGCAAAGGAGGGTCGAGAAACAAGAGAGGAAAGAAAGGAAAAGATCCATGCAAAATGAGAGGGAAAAGGCAATTATTAGGACGGATCATGAGGTAAAAAAAGAGGGAAAAGTGTTGTTGATCGTAAAAGCCAGAGATGTGAGCAAAGGCTTACTTGGAGGCCAAAATGTATTTTTGTTTTACGGCAAGGAAGTTTCGGTTAACACTAACGAACTTGACACTGCGTTGCCTAGTTCTTTTGTTGAGCTTTTACAGGAATATGATGATGTTTTCCCAGATGACGTGCCTAGCGGTTTGCCACCCATAAGAGGTATTGAGCATCAAATTGACCTCATACCTGGAGCACCCCTGCCTAATCGACCCGTGTACAGGAGCAATCCGAAGAAGACGAAAGAAATTCAAAGGCAAGTGGAGGAGCTTCTAGGCAAAGGGTGGGCACGAGAGAGCTTAAGTCCCTGTGCCGTTCCAGTCATTCTTGTGCCAAAGAAGGACGGGTCTTGGAGGATGTGCACTGACTGCAGAGCCATCAATACTATAACGGTAAAGTATCACCATCCCATTCCTCGACTTGATGACATGTTAGATGAATTACATGGGGTGTTATATTTACAAAAATTGATCTAAAATCTGGGTATCATCAAATTAGGATCAAGGAAGGTGACGAGTGGAAAACTGCATTTAAAACTATGTATGGGTTATATGAGTGGTTAGTCATGCCTTTTGATCTTACTAATGCACCAAGTACTTTTATGCGGTTAATGAATCATGTCTTACGTGAGTACTTAGGCAAGTTCGTAGTAGTGTACTTTGATGATATTCTCATTTATAGCAAAAGTCTAGATGAACACTTGCAGCATGTTAAGCTAGTGTTAGAGGTACTTCGGAAGGAACGTCTTTATGCTAACCTAAAGAAATGTACCTTTTGCACTGACTAATTAGCATTTCTAGGCTTTGTTGTGAGTTCACAGGGCATCAAGATGGATGAAAGTAAAATCAAAGCCATCCAAGAATGGCCAAGGCCGACCACCATTGGGGATGTAAGAAGCTTTCACGGCCTTGCAAGCTCCTATCGATGTTTGTACGCGAATTTAGCTCCATAGCAGCACCTTTGACATCAATCATTAAAAAGGATGTATCGTTCCAAATTTGGTGAAGAACAGGAAAAATCCTTTGACTCTCTTAAACATGCACTCACACATGCACCTGTATTGTCGCTTTCTGATTTTTCTAAAACGTTTGAAATTGAATGTGATGCATCAGGAATTGGCATAGGAGCCATATTGATCCAAGGAGGATGACCAGTTGTTTATTTTAGTGAGAAGCTGAATGGGCAATGTTGAATTATAGCACCTATGACAAAGAGCTGTATGCCTTGATTCGAGCACTACAAGTGTGGCAACACTACCTTCGTCCCAAGGAGTTTGTCATCCACACCATCACGAGTCGCTAAGGTTTCTCAAGTCTCAAAACAAACTGAGTAAGAGGCATGTGCGGTGGATCTCATTCATAGAGACTTTTCTGTATGTTATAAAATACAAGACCCGTAAGTCCAACATAGTCGCCGACGTGCTATCACGAAGGTGCACCCTTCTTGCTGCTCTAGATGCTAAATTACTTGGTTTTGAGCTTATCAAGGATTTATATGCTACTAACGATGATTTTAAGTTGGTGTTTGAAGCATGCATGCAATCTGGTCAAGAGAAATTCTTTATAGCCGATGGGTTCCGTTACTACTTGGATCGGCTTTGCATCCCTAAATGTTTTATTCGATAATTGCTAGTTAACGAGTCTCATAGTGGAGGACTAATGGGGCACTTTGGAGTAGCTAAAACTCTTTCCATCTTGCAGGAACACTTATATTGGCCGAACATGAAGAAGGATGTCAAAAGAGAAGTTGCAACATGCATTCAATGTCTTCTCGGCAAATCCAAGGTAAATCCACATGGTCTCTATATGCCTTTGCCTATACCTAGTGAGCCATGGGTTGATATTTCTATGGACTTTATTCTTGGTTTGCCTAGGACGAAAAGAGGACACGATTCCATCTTTGTTGTAGTAGATAGATTCTCTAAAATGGCGCACTTTATTGCTTGTCACAAAACTGATAATGCACCATATATTGCTAATCTGTTCTTTAAAGAAGTAATACGTTTGCATGGTATTCCCCGTACTATTGTCTCTGACCGTGATGTTAAATTCTTGAGCTACTTTTGGAAAACACTTTGGTCTAAATTATGTACTAAGTTGTTGTTTTCAACTATTAATCATCCTCAAACCGACGGCCATACCGAGGTGGTTAATAGGACCGCGTCTACCATGTTACGTGCCTTAATTAAATGCAATTTGAGAACTTGGGAGGAATGTTTGCCTCACGTTGAATTTGCTTATAACTGTTCTACCCACTCTACTACTCAATTTTCTTCTTTTGAGGTTGTTTACGGTTTCAACCCGTTAACACCACTAGATCTTATGCCTCTACCTTTGAGTGAACATGCTAGCCTGATGGTAAGAAAAAGGCTGAGGTTGTATGACACCTTCATGAGAAAGTTCGGATGAACATTGAGAAGCGCACAGACCAATTTGCCAAGCAGACAAACACGGGGCGTAGGCAAGTGACATTCGAACCCGGAGATTGGGTATGGCTACACCAAGACTTCAAGTTGCGGATTCAAATGACTCGAGTGAAGTCTTAAGTGCACCAATGATGAACCTTGGACCAATGACTCAAGCAAGGGCAAGGAAGATGCGAGAGTCCCTTCAAACATTCCTACAAGTAGTTCATTCTCGCGTGGGAAGTATTCAAGAAACCTACCACACATTGGTGAATCTACTCCAAGCAAATGAGGAGGCTACAGATACCTAGGAGCACACGGATTGCTTGCTGGTTTTCTTGTCGAGTTAAGAAGCTAGTTTGTTGGCATGACAATAAGGTCGAATAGCTCATGTTGAGCCTTAACCGATCAGCTTTTAGTTCATTAGGGACGAGTTAGTAATTTCAAGTTTATTTGAGTTAGTAAGGTTTTCCTTAGTAAGTTAGGATTACGATTTAAGAAGCCTATAAATAAGGCTTGGCCGAATGTCTTTGTTCATCAAGTTCATTATTATTATTTCAGCAATAAAGAGCAAGTTCTCTTACCTTTGAATATCCTTTGAATATCTTAGATTGGTTATAAGTGTTCTTGTGGCTTATCAAGCAAGAATCCCACTTGTTTGTGGCACCATTCTACTAACACCACAAGTTCCTTTAATCACTTCTTGAGGGTTAAGAATCACTCTTAGTTCTCATCCAAGGGATTCTAAAGGGGTTTAGAGTTCCGCACGTTCAAACCTTGGAGTCGCTTGTCTAGATCCTACTTGTTGGAATATGAGTTCACCAATCGGGGTTGGGTTTGTATCAAAGTATCATTATTGCGAGTACCTCCAATATAACTCAATCCTCTTAGCCACCTACAAATATGGCTGAAGTGGATTTTTCATAAACCTACTAATCAAACTAATAGCAAAACTAATGTCTAGCTTCATAGACATCAAATACCTCAAGTTCCTTACAAAACTTTTTAAGTGGGTAGGATTAACATATTTACCAATATCCTCCTTGGTCAACATCAATTTTTCATTAATAGAACTCAAAATTGGTTTTGTTGTATCCAACTTGAACTTCTTCAAACTATCACCCGCATAATTCTTTTGAGAAATAAAAATCCCATGATCAGATTGAAAAACTTCAATTCTTGAAAAATACAACATAAGTCCCATATTTGTCATCTCAAACTATTTAATCATGACCTCCTTAAACTCTGTAATCATCTCTGAATTATTTTCTGTAAAAATCAATTCATCTATATACAAGCATACAATAAAAATGTCACCACAGGCAAAAGATTTAATACATAGAGGGTGCTCATATGCACATTTCAGAAAACCACAAGTAAGAAAATAGAAGTCAATCCTTATATACCACACCCTCAGGACTTGTTTCAATCCATAAAGTCCCTCTTCAACTTGCACACCTTATTTTCCTTAACTTTTCTGACAAATCCCGTAGGTTGTTTCACGTACACTTTTTTGTTTCAATCTTTAATTGCAGCCTGTGGATGGTAGCAAGAAAGGATCTAACAACGCTACTGGCATGACTTCACCAGCAAAAAGAGCCTGTCATCCTACTGTTGCTGATGTTCTATACAACCTAAGGGCCAAGAAAGCAAGATCTGGACAGCTGTAGCTCACTTAACATAGCAACTTGATAGTTGATTTTAGGATGAACTTTATGTTTGTTGAAAAACTTTTGTGTAGTTTTTTAGACAGTTTGTGCTTGCTGTTAGGGTTGGTGGCAAACATTTGGACATGTTTTTGAGGTAGTTTATGTTTGGTGGGATGCTTTTGTCTACTTCACTTGGAATTCTTGTCCACTGATGGAAACGTTAATGTACTTATTGACTGTTTTAATGGAGAATTCTGATTAAGGGCTAGAAGTGTATTTCTCAATTGCTAGAAACATTATAGTTGTTGGAAACTTTTGTATACTTATTGACTATTTTAGTGGACAAATCTAATTAAGTGCTAGAAGTGTATTTCACAGTTGCTTGTTTCATTTCATTGTTTTTGGCAGGACATTATCTAGAAAATCAGAAGAATAAGTGATACGAACGTCGCCAACCTTGTGACAAAACCCGTAAGAGATTAGACTTAGGATCGACAAGAGGATACCAAGCTTGGAGCGGATGACCTCAACCCGTTAATCACGTGGTTAACGAACCTTGGTATAAAGGTAGTAGATGCCACAATCGAGTGCGATTCTAGATTGATAAGTCACGAACACTTAGAGAAATTCTAAGATATTCAAGAAGCCTTGGAGAAACCAAGAAAACTCTCAAATTTTATTGTATTGTTGAATGACTAAAACATGAACCCAAGGTAGGCTATTTATAGCCATACGAGTAGAAGACCTAAAGTGCAATGGAAAAGGCTAAAACATGACTAAGGTTCCTTCATTTTAGGACCTTAGGATCGGCTCCTTCATTTTAGCAAGTTGGCCGAATTTATTCCCTAAATAAGATGACTAAACAAGACTCCAAGCTAACTAATTAAACGGCTAACACCAAGCTCGAACTAGGAAGCCTTCAATCGTGGTTCTCCTTGACTCGAACAACATGGACAACCTTCAATCCTTCATGCTCAAGTCCCTCAATGACTTTGGGGACAATTTCTTGGCCTTGCACATCTCGGACAAGCCCTTCAGTTGGTAATCAGAGCTAGTTAAGAGGTATCACGTTATATCCCTTTATTTTTTCCTTTTCGAGTCAAGTTGTCAGAAATTCTGTTTGTGTTTTGTGTTGTCCGAAAATTCTGTTTTAGGGCTTTTGCCGAAATTCTGTTTGGTGTTTTACGTTGATTTTTTCCAGATTTGTTCATTGTTTGTTTGTGTCTAGTTGTTGTTAGTCATGGGGTCCTTCGTGTATTGTCCAGAAAAAAAAAGAGTATTGCTCATCGATTACTGTTCACCGTACTGTTCATCATGGTTACTATTCATTCGAAAAAAAAATCTATTTGTGTGTTATCTATTTCTTTTTTGTGTTTTACGTCTAGTGTCCAAAAAAAAATAATAATAAAATAAAATTCTGGTTGAGTTC